>OZ005742.1:76436233-76836742 GCA_963930735.1 Dioctria linearis | reverse complement strand
ATTTCTTAGACCGCGATTTTCTTTTCACAATTGTATAATTTTCAAAGCGATATAGTATTGACGCATATTTCCATCTTCTTCTACAGTTTCTATCTTACAGACGTAATTTTAATGAAATAGTTGACGAATAATTCTAAAAGCTCGAAATGGGAACATTTTCGAAAATATAAACAATATTTTTACACATTAATCAATTATTTTTTCCTATACGTCGATGTACTTCATATTGTGATCATGTGATATTCAAATTATCTGTACTATGAGCGGAGTGAGAGCGACCTAGAAATCACTTTATTATACTTTTTAGTTTCTATTTTTGATTCATGAAGCTGAAAATTTGAACACAATTATAATTTTTAAATCCGCATCGATTAACGTTCCAAAAATATTTTAACAATTTTTTTAATTCTATAAACACATTATTTTTATACCTTAGATGAAGTCTCATAGGGTATGCTAAGCTTGTCGTTCCGTTTATAACGTATAGAAATAATGCTGAAAAAAGCCAAATGGATTGGACACCAACGTATATGTATTATTAATTATTCGGATTTTTGCATGTCCGTCCGTTGTCCGTCCGTCACCACAATAATTTGAGAACACATTCATGATTTGTTTCATATTACATCATTTTGCATAATTTGACCTATTACACCCTATGTGTTGTCTGCAGCCGTTAAGGATTTATTAACTCACAACCTATTTCGGTTATACCGAAATTAGCCGATACCATAGAGTAAAGAAATTATAGAAACCGAAAATATATGGCGGAAGTTCTCATAGATTTTGTCCACAAGAGCCGAATCTAACAGCGCCGCATTTTTGAAATTATATTAAAGTAAATGTATTTGCTTATCAAGATTACCGCCATATGGCTGCCCATTTCTACATTGGTTCCCTATTCACTTGCAAGTCTCTTTTTTTTTTAATTGTTTTAAAATTAAATCCCACAGCTTTGACACTTAAAGATTTCTTAAACAAAAAATTCGTTGTTCACTACACGAAACTACGGACGCGAATGAACAGCGCTGGTGCATTGTTACGAAATGTACTGCATATTTTATGAAGTAAAATTCAATAGAAACTACTGTCAGTGTGTGTACAAAACAGTGACAAACAGCAATATTACACACTCTACATTAAATTTACATGACTAGAATGTACGGAAAGTAATTTTTATTCACAATTACGGATTTACTGGAATATATAGCTTTTTTGAATTAAACGAAACTATTTTTGAATTGAATGAAACCATTTCCGAATTAAATGAAACTGTTTTCGAATTAAATGAAACCATTTTCAGATTAAAAGAAACCATTTTCACGTTGATTGAAACTATTTTGAACTTAAATGAAACAATTTTCAAATAAAATGAAACCTCGGAGAAAAAAATATGGATGTATTGCTTTTGTACGTTTTTATATTCATTAAAAAAGTAGAGGAGAAGGTGGTAATATGGCCCCTTAATTTGTTTTTATGTGATAACGAAATAATTTACTATTATTTTAATAGTCAATTAATGTTAAAATGTTTATTATATTATTGGTCATAAGAACCTAAGCTACAAATGTAAATAAAAGTCACAGAAAAAAAAATGTAAATAAAAGTCACACAAAAAATATTATATTTTTCAAAATGATTCCAAAATACCATTATAAGAAACTGTGTGGCTAATATGGCACTCCGGGGGCCATAATAACTGTATGAAAAAGTTTTAATCATTTAGCGGCAAAAATCACAAACATAGTATTCACCTTCTGCTCCAGCACATTCATTACGTGCCCATAATTCACAACTTTGGAATTTCACCCAAATTTCACCGCATAGATCATCAGGGCCTTCACAAAAGATGCAATTTACATCATTTTCAGAAACTGCAGCATCAATAAAAATTTCTCCGCAGTCAGAGTCATTTGCTAATTTGGCAACTCGTTCTCTTCTCTATCTGTAGATGTCCTGACTGTGAGCTCAATGCATTGATTTCGACCTTGTCCTGTACGTTTACGTCCGCGTCCTTGACCAA
This sequence comes from Dioctria linearis, assembly GCA_963930735.1. Taxonomy (NCBI): domain Eukaryota; kingdom Metazoa; phylum Arthropoda; class Insecta; order Diptera; family Asilidae; genus Dioctria; species Dioctria linearis. The sequence continues at coordinate 76,834,719 of OZ005742.1, read as the reverse complement.
GTCCACGTCCTCGACCAAGTCCACGTCCTCGACCAAGTCCACGTCCTCGACCACGTCCTCGACCACGTCCTCGTCCACTCTTCGATTCTTCAGACCTTTTAATTGACCCCTCCAATTGCCTTTTATATGGTGAAGATGTGATGACAGCTGTAGTTCCAGCCTTCCTTCCCCGATTAGATGTCTTTTGTTTAGGTTTAGGAATAGGTAAGATATCTTCTGGCAAAACGAGAGAGGTTGTTGGTCTAACTTCATTTGTAGTTAAAGGCGAGGACAGGGTCACAGATGATCCCGGTTGATAAATGGCTGATGTTGGTCCCGGCTGATCAATAGCAGATGCTCGGCCCGGTTGATAAATACCTGATGACGGCCCCTGCTTATCAACAGCTGATGATGCCGGCTGATTGCTGGCCAGTGCAGAATTTGAAGGTTGTTGTACGATATTTATTCCCAGTGATTACGATTCAGCTATGAAATCAACGTCGATAAAAATATGGCGCTTGAAAGGATATATTCCAGTAATTCTGAATCCATTTACTGCTATTTCGCCACCTCAAATAAGCCTTTCCAAACAACTCAGCTATGTCATAAGGCTTGAGTATTCTATCAGAATGTAGCAGAAACTTACGTACTTCTTCACTATAGTGAGTTTTTAGTGCACCCATGAATTTACGGTCTAGAGGCTGCAGCCTGTGGGTTGTGTGTGAAGAGAAACTAATGATAGTCACATGTCTTTCACGAGCAAGGTCTAAAACTTGAATATTTCGTGTGTGACTATAATGTCCATCTAGGATTAAAAGAACCGGGGACTGTTCTGTTGGTTTTGTCTTATCTAAAAAATGCTCAAACCATTCTGTAAATAAATTGGATTGTAGCCATCCAGAAGGATAAACTTTCCCAATAGCGCCAGTAAGAGACCCTTTCATCAAAAGATCGGTATAGTTCTTTCTGGGGAATATCATCATCGGTGGTATATAGGTACCAGCTGCACTCATAGCACAAACCAAAGTCATTAGCGATCCTCGTTCTGCTGATGTCAAGGCACCTATTTGTCTCTTACCCTTTTTACCAATTACTGAAGGTATCTTTGTCTGCACAAGCGTTAGCCCAATTTCATCTACATTGTAGATGTGATCTGGAGGATATTGATGTTTGGTGTATTCCAATTCTAGTAGCCTGAAAAATTCATTTACTGCTTCGCGATTGAAGCCTTGAACCCGAGCATACGAAGTTCCCATTGGTTTTCTGATAGACAATCGATCTTTATGTCTGCTTACAAAATGATCTAACCATGCTCGACCAGCTGCACCATTACGAAAAGGGTTCGGGATATTATTTTTTGTGGCTAACTGGTAAGCCATTCGTCTAACTTCCATACGTGCCAAACCATAATAATTGCTCTCCATAAACAAAATATAGTCGCCTAACTTTTGCTCTAGATATGGTGGTAGTACACACTTTCTACCCAATGATTTCTGCACAACTACATCCAAAGAAACCTCTGAATCATTAACCAGCCTCCTCAATGTGGTTCTTGGTACCGAAAAAAACTTAACAGCCTTCATACCCCATATTTTTGTTTCGTACTACGTTAATAGCTTTTTTCATTTGATCTGCATCCCACGCCTTCCTCTTTCGTTGTGGCTTCGAAGAAAAGTTCGTTCTAGGCATCTGGAGCATGGAAAAAAAATCAAGAAATATATCAAATAATAATTTGATACAAAATTTTGAAATATATAGAAAATGGGTACCGTCCGCACATTCAATATGGCCCCTGGAGCCGTAATACCTACAATAACAGGGGGCCACAGCAGACGCATGTGCTGATTGTCAACAGTAATGAAAAAAACAAAATATTAGGAAAAATTGGATGTTTTTACCTTGAAATTATTTAAGTAGGTTTCCTAAACTTTCCACGGATTGTCGCTGAAATACTCGTAATACGATTCTTCTAATAAAAACACATTAACTTCCGAACGGCAAAAAGGTTTTTATTGCAGCACGCGGATAGACTTTATGAAAGAAAACAAAATACGGCGTAACAGCGCTCTCGCATACTAACTAAAATTCTTTGCCACAGGTGTTTGCCTTAATGCACTGTCGAAATCATAGAAGGCCCTTCTCCAATTTGAAATTCAATGGAGGGCCATTTAACCAGCAGGGGCCATATTACCACCTTCTCCCTACATTTAATTCTATAGTCCAGTGTATCTAATATAATGTATTTTGAAGCAAAGTAATTCACACTTAATTGACCATTACACCGTTATGTGCTCTGCAATCAATATATAATAGATGAAATTAGTAAATTATATAACGGTGCTGAGTTTTATTTACCTTGCTGGCATTAGTGAACCGGTTGGCGATCTGCAGCTTGTGGGATTTGCAAAACCATATGCACTACATAGTTTGAGCAATTATTTTGATTCAGTTGCTGAATACTTTGGTCAACTACATCGACATTATGTTCGGTGCTACGTTCTTTGATACTGATCGGGCGATCAACTTTATTTTCGAAAATCCTTTTTCTATAGTGTTCAGCACTGGCGACCAATATCCTGAATTTCTTGTGTTGTATGGATTCGAGCCATTATCCAGTATTAAAAAAGAATTCTCTTATTGCGGCATGTAATCAATTTTTTCAAAAAGCGCGCGTAAAAATTATTTCAAGCGATCGGTATTCACGGTAGCTTTGGAAATTATCTCTTTTTGTGGACGATACCTCTATTCTTCATAGCGACGATCAATGTTACGTCCCGTCCTATTTAAGTGAGTACCACACTCATCTATAAAAATTAATTTCTCCCTGTGCTGGGGAACGCACTGTGTCAATTCAGGCGTAATTTTGTCACAGCTGCAATATTCTTTCGTTGTTCATTCTATTCATTCCAACCGAAGCCAATTTGAAAGTAATTTTTCGCTTCCGCAAACCTCTGAAAATCGTAGAGAACGACACAGATATATTTTTTTCTTCGAATAACTTCCTTTTGATGTTTTCCAGAGTAATTCTTTCTACAAAGGCTTCAATGTGCTCGAGTTTTTCTAGTGCCAACGATTACCACTATATGTTGACAAACTAAAAATTGTATTGCATAGGGTGGTTCATATCAACCGTTTCTGAGTTACATGGTGATTAAGAAAAAATATTCTACCTTTGCTGCGAATGTCGCGACATAGACGATCACACGCTGTGAAGATCGGCAAGATAAGTTTGAGGTGAAATTAGTGTTACTTCCACGAGGTCGTTGCAATTTGGCTAAGGCATTTGTTAATCCAAATGGCATCACAGAGAATTCCCACAGTCCATTGCCAGTAGAAAACGCTGTCTTTTCTTGGTCGCCAGTATCCTGACTGTAGATCCAAAGTTGAGAACCACGTGGACCCAGGTAGGGCGTCGAGGGTTAGGTCTATTCAAGGAAGTGGGTAGGAATCCTTTTTATTCACCTGATTTATCCGCCGGGAGTCTTCGCAGAATCTTGTGAACCCATCCTTCTCCTTAACCAGTATTACCGGAGAAGTCAAAGGGCTCCGAGATGGTTGAATTATTCCTTGATCTTTTTTTTCTAGCACCAGCCCTTCTGCCTCTGCTCGCTTAACTAAAGGGAGCCTTTTTGGGGATGCTTAATCGGCCTATTGTCGCCTACGTCGATTTGATGTCGAAGGATGTAGCTTCGGCCAAGGTAGCGTTTTGATTAAGCGAAGATGCCTTAATGTTTGTGGAGGAAGTCTTGTAGAATGGCTTGCTGTTGACTATCCAGCTGGACAGCGGTTTATTCAAATAATGTGCGCAGCTCTGGTAATAAATCCATAGGCTCCGGACTTTGTTCGACAATATCACCTGAGGAGTTATGGTTATCTAAACTAAAAATTCCGATTTTCTTACCTGTAAACTGTGGACTCTTTTCTTTAATTTTAAAAAGTTATTAGCTCATACCGAAATTAGACAATATTTTTTTAAGTCACTAAGGGAACAAATAATTATTGAGAGTAGCTGTTTATACTTCATATACATACATAAAGAACAATGCAGATTTTGTAAACGGTCAGAGATTGAAAAGCGCATCTACAGAAAAATTTGCTTACAAAAATATCATTTGTACCGAGGTTGCTTATATGAATGTCGCTTGGAAAAAAAAATCGTTTATATCGAGGTTGCTTATATCGGAAATTCATTGTAATTTTCATTTATGCTTTACAGCAAGTTTATTCTCAATGGATTTTATCTGCGTATAGTTATCAAAATTAAATCAAAATTTGATCAGCAGACTCCGCAATTTGCACGTAAAATATATAGATCTTTACCCTACATAAAAATTTCCCCTGCTGAATCCTTATTGTTAATAAGGAAAAATGCTAAAATTATAGCCTTTTACCGTGGATTCGTAACGTTTAATAAAATATTAATATAAGATTAAGTTTCGGTAAAATTATCTATTCATCAGTGCCACATCTAAAATGGCACATTTTTAATCTAGAAAATTCAGATTAAGAATAGTTAAATTAGTAAAAAATGTTAAAAATGTGAAGACCCCACGTGAACTCATATAATATACAGAAAAATGAATCTACCAAGAAAGTATCCCACAGGAGCCAAAATAATGTTCACTGCACTACATTTCTCTGTCCTGAACTTGAACAGAAACCAGGCTCCGAGAAAGATATATGAAACTCCTTTTTTCTGAACCCATACAAAGAAGTTTTGCATTTTCACAAACCTTACATTTTCCTGTAATTCATTATTTAAGTTAACGCTCCCATAAAAAAAATTTAGCTTTATGGAATTTTCCAATTTTCAAACCAAGCTTACCGCGAAATGAGAAAAATTCCCTTCTTGTGCATGCACACGTTCAACTCGGGTGGTGCACACACTGTGAAGATTTTCACAGAAATGTTGACATCGTGAGAAACGCGATTTCTTAACAGCTCATATCTGCTGGATGTAAAAAAAAAAACAAAAAAATTAAATAAAATTAAAAACTCCATTGTTCCCCGGCTAGAAAAGTTTTAACAATTTTAATGGGAGCCACCAGGAAGACATAATACCATTTGACTGTTCCTCCAGCCACCCCTTCCTGGCCCAATTCAGGCTCTCTCAACGTAGATACATATCCCAGATCTCATCAGCAACTTCTCATTTGGGAGGCTGTTGTACCATGGACTGGAGCAAAAACGTGCAACCTGCAAAATTTAAATTAAGAAAATTCTCTTCGTTCGTGGAAACTCATTAAAGTTATTTCCCAGTAAAGTTTGAAGCTGGAAGGAAAGCAGTGCTCGTTCATCTTATAAGGTCCTTTTTGGTTTTTCGATAGAATCGACTGGAGGCGCCATGACCCCAGCGAATCGGATTAAGTGGTTTCTTTAAGAGGCAACTTGAAAGATTTAATTGAAATCGGAAATTTATCGATTGAGATTTCCGGGCCGTGCATCTGAATGCGGTCGAATAATTTCCAAGTTGCAACTGCACTCAATTACTTTCCATAGCCCAAATTTGGAGAACGATGCGACGTGTGTAGTTCTGCAGATGGACCAACGATGAAAGAGATTATTTTCTAGAAAAATAATGAGATATTGTCAGTGATTGATTCTAACTAGTAGGTACTTCCGGAATTATTGATTTGTAGTTTTATTCACTCGGGTGCGGTTAGAATGGCATTCTTTTGTATATATCTAAGACCAAACACAGTATACGGTAGGTAGGTACTTATCAAGGGCGTACCCAGCTGGGGCAGCGTAGTCACTGGCCCCCAAAGTATTTAGCTGGGTTCAGGCTAGAAAAGAAGATATAATTTCTCTAATTTTAAAGATACTACGCTGTAAAAAAGAAGGGCAACTCCTGAAACTTGAGATACACATCAATTTCCCCAAATCAGTAGAACGTTCAATGAATTTAGGTGTTTGGAATAAGAAAACCTAAGTATATAGTACTTAAAATTACCGCAATGTTAAGCTTTCTCGGATATAAGGAAGAAAACATTCAATTAATTCGGTTTTATTCTATATTTAGTGAATTATTACAAATATATTTTCGTTAATATAATTCACACAATTTTGAAAACAAGTCATATATTGGTTTTCACTATTTTGTTTGTCTGTCTCATCTCAAACTTGGGCAAACTTTTTGAAAATGTTATTCAACAACAAATCAAAGTTATCTGTAAAGAAAAGCACATCCACCAGGAATCTCAATTCGGCTTCAAGCCAAAACAACCTATCTACATTCTATCCTCTACTAAATTTCATACGGATGCGACCAGAGCCCTAAACAGCAACGAATGCACGGTTGAAAGCTTCCTCTACGTTGAAAAGGCTGTTGACTCCGTTTGGACGGCAGGGTTAGTATTCAAATTAAATCAATTTGGATTTCCTCCACACCTAAACATACTTATCCACAGTTTCCTAACTTCTACGAAATTCTACGTGGAGCTTGATGATCACAAAATTCCGCTCAAAACAATTGCAGCAAAGGTCCCACAGGGCTCCATATTGGGCCCAATACTTTTCAACCTCTACACCTCAGACCAACCCCAAAATGAAAACCGTACAATTCTCCTCTTTGCCGATAACTCCATCACATTCGCCCAATCTCGTTGCCCACTCTTAGCGATCAATAAAGTCAACCTATATCTAAACAAGCTCGAATCCTATCCTTAAAAATGAGGGATTAAAATTAACGTCCAAAAGTCTGAACTTATCTGTATTCGGAAACCTAGTACCGCGCGAAACTGCCAAATCGATAAATCCAAACGAATCACGGCCGTCTAAAATGGCGGATTAATAAAGTCCACGCAAAATGGGAAAGATCTGGATGTAAACTACCATGAACTCGTACGATTCAATAACCATGCTAAAGCCAATTTCACGTACAGTATTATTAGCCCTATAATCAATTTCAGGGACGGACTCACAACCCAGACAAAGCTACTAATGTACAAGCAACTAATAAGGCTTGTCATCACATATTGCTTTTCCATATGGCATACAGTTTTCCCCCATTTATATGGACTGCCTTAGCAAGCTCGAAAGGAAGATGCTTAGAGCTTGCACAGAACTTCATAGAAGAGCCAACGGGAAATATTATCCACCCAAAACACTTATAAACAACTTGCCGGATCTTCTCATACCGGCAAATTTCAAATTCCTGTCACCCTTGCTTTTGGCACAGCCAGATGTTGGAAACATCTACCACCGCGAAGGTAGAATGAGTTTCTATGACAATAAAGGGGATTACTACAGAGGGTAATCTCAAAATAGGAACCTTGAAGTCCTTAACTTCCTAAAGCTCCCTAAACATATCCAATCCTTACTCCCTCCGAGTCCCTCCCAAAATAAATAAGAAACTCTTGCGAGGAATTCATTTATTACAGCTGATGTGGTGCAGTAGCTGTAGGAAAAAAGAACAACAACAAGAGGATCAAAAAGAAGAAAAGAGAAGACATCAAATCGAATTGAGGATCAAAGATAAGCCCCAACGCCCTAAATAAAACAAACCGAAGGATGTGAAAAATCATTAAACTAAATCCAAAGAAGGTAAACATCGAAGAATTTTGAAAGATACAAAGTGCTTGACTTGACTTGACTTGACGTGACCGTTTGAGCGTGCCCAGCAGGCGCCCCAGCACTAACTTCCATAGAAGATACATACATTTAATGGAAAAACATATATGGTGGTATATGGCACATAAGAAATGAACAATTCAGCTAATTCTTATGTTTTTTTAATGTGTAGTGCTATTACATATTTCCTACATTTTATGGAATATTGCCTATATTTTAATTTTGTTCAAGAAAGAATTTTTTGGGATTCTCCGGTATATAGCAAAGGCTAAAAAATGTTCTAATTTGTTATTTCATCACACAACTCATTAATTTTTGGTGACAAGTTTCAAGTCTTGGTTTGACTCATCAACAGGTCCCAAATAGCGAAATTGGGTGATTTGAAAAACAAATGAAAAAATGAAAAAAAGAAGAAAGAAATGAAAAGTTTGAGAAAAATAGAAGAAACGATTTTTTTATTTAATAAAAAAATGTAAAATTTTTTTTATAGAAGCAGATTCATTCGAAGCGCATCGAACCTGTATACGCCACGCAGTGGGCTGAAAAATAAAGAAGAAAAAGGAAGAAGAAGAAGCGTTTCGTGTCAGCAGAAAACCTTCCACTTATCGGTGCAGCTTGGTTTTCTGCCTGCTGCAGACGCTTGAAAATAGATCAAACTGATCTCTTCTCATATAAACTCATATATATAATATATTTTAAGGAAAAAACCTAATCTACGTTTTCCAAGATAGAGCTTTCTCCAATCTTATCGAAAAATACCTAAGGTTTGCGGTGCAACTTGTTGCCACGCACTTTATGTAAATTTTTTACTGCGTAATTTCTCTCAGATGACGTCTGGAATTTTAACATCTCTGTTAAAGAGTGGGATTGGAAGAGACAGGCGTGCGGTTAGGATTCTCTTTTCCGTTTGCTACGATATTTTTTTCGCAGTCCTACTAAAGAAAGCGTGAAATATCCTGTAAAAAGTCTTTCGGTATGAGCGAAACTAGGTTTCTGTGTGAAAGCGTGAAAAAACAAGAATGATTTTAACTTAGTTTAACTTGCTAATGTCAAATGTGTCAATTGGAATTAAACGTCAGATTCCTTTTTTATGCCAGATTTTGTATTTTCTGTTTTTTGTAATTAAAAAAACTTTAAATTAATCCGCCAATTGTGTTAATTTTAATTAACAACATTTGAAATGACAGTTTAGTGATTTCTTATGGTCATAATTGTATGAATATATCAACAAGAATTTTGCTCTGCGGTGCTGTATAAAAAATCGCGAAAATAATCCTGGAAAGATGTCTTTCAGAAAAGCTAAGATCCTGAAATTAAACTAGACAAGTAAAAAATCAGGGATTCCCAAAGTGGTCGATAGCGGTTTCCCAGGGGTCAAAATAAACAAAAACTGATTTTGGGGGTCGACGAGGTCTAAAAATCGACCCCTATTAATTAACACAAGTTCTTATTTGAAACTTTCAAGATACTGTATAAGTTGTGTTACGTGTACCAACTTGTTATAAGAATGACTAATATTTAAGTAGGAAGTATCATTGTTGTACTTTTAAGAAACTCAACAAGCCGATAAACGTGCACAAGTTCGTACAAGATGAAAAACTGGACAAGTCAATAAGCGTGGACAAGTTCGTGCAAGATAATGTGTTCGAGCGTACCAAGTTTTTCAGGCACGTTTCGACTTGCTCTGTATTTGACGCATATACGCGACTTAACACGAACGAAATTATGATCAAGTTCAAGTCCAAACATGCTCCTGATATTTTACTAAATAACAAGCTTGCACTTAGGTTGAAAGTTCATTTGCGTTTTGAAATTCGTTGGAGCTTGAATGATAATACACTCATCTACTACTCCGTGATTCACAGACAGAATTTAGTAGCAACAAAACTGAGTCCTACATTGCATCAGTCTTTACAATATGATATAAATGCTGTCAACAAAATTCGAAGCAATTCTTTGAACTCTAGGTTATTTTTTCTCAGCTATGTGAGGAAAACGACGAAGTCTTTACTCGGATACTTCTGCACACTGAAGTTCACAGGCTACTAAGAGGATCTTGCTTAGCAAGATTTTCAGCTCTTTTTGAATCTGTGTTGGAGTTTTTACAAGAAAAAGATCCGAATTTGAAAGAAAATCTGAACAATTGTAAAACAGATATTTATTACTTGACTGATATTGGTATATTGAACAAAGTTAATTGACAGCTGCAAGGTGACGATCTCAACTTGATTAAAACAAAATCATTAATATCGGCCCTTGTGGGCAAACTCATTCTTTATAAACAAAATTTAAGCAGAAAAGATTACTCACAGTTTCCGCATTTGTCAAATTGACCAGAAATGCTTCAAGACGATGTTATTTTATCTTGGACGCATTACACAAGGATTTTACTAAGAGGTTTGAGGATCTCTTAAATTTACAAATTCCTCAATTGATAATAAATCCGTACAAAATCACAGCTATGGAAGAAGCCAATGTGATAACGCAAGAAGAGTTGATTACCATCAGCGCAGACGAGGATTTCAAGCAGAAGTGCAACCAAGGCTAGCAGAAGTTCTGGTTGCAACATTAAAGCACAGTATCCTGCATTGTGGAACATTGCTGAAAAACACCCTACCGCTTTTCCATCATCATACCTAGTCGAAAAAGGCGTCAGTGTGGTTACAAACATTTTGGCAAAACAAATAAGGCGTTTGAAACCCGGAGATTTATGGCTCCAACTCACCAATATTTAACCGGATTACACAGAATTTTTTATTTTTTTATCTTTACTACTTAAGTATTTTTACGTAATTTGTATTAATAATTATTAATTACACTTGATATTTACTGAATTTTATGTCTATTTATTTTGTTAAATTTTGATGAGAAAATGATGTCAAGTTTAATCACTTAACCAACCGCAATTTTTTTAATTTGGTAAGTAATTTGTATCAATAAGAAAAAAAAACTGGAGATAGGAATTTTAAAGTAATTTAGCTATGGGGGTCTGAGGTATCAGTTCATTTTGGAAAAGGGGTGTCTTGCCCATAATAGTTTGGGAATCCCTGGCCTAGATGAATGTCCGTATGAAATTTCGTATGGGTACACATTTGAGCAATTTTGATTTTTGCAGTGGTTTTTCACATATATTTCTAGAACGGTTCGTCGGACAGAAAAAATGATTATAACCAATTTTATAGGATTTCATATTCTGAAGAAGTTTTTAGTACAATAAAAATGTCTTGGACTGATGGTTTTCACAGTATACATAAAAAACCTAAATTTTTATATGGCAACACCAAGAAAGCGTTGCCCGATTTAGTCCATTTTTGAAATTTTTTTGCTAGTACAATGAGAACAGCACGTACCAAATTTCAGCTCTCTACATCGACGCGTTCTCAGGCAGTGTTCAAATATATAACGGAAAACGAAATTTGTGTATGGCAACCCTACGAAGGAGTTGCCCGATTTGTCTCATTTTCGAACTTAATTTTACTTTTTTTTTAAAGTCCGTGTACAAAATTTCAGCTCTCTAAGTATACGCGTTCTCGAGTTATCGTGCGCACAGACGGACGGACGCACGGACGGACATGCAAAAATCAAAATAACTTTTTATATTATGCGTGGGTGTCTAATCCACTTTGCTCTACCATCATTATTTCGAGGTGTTACAAACAGAATGACAAACTTAGTATACCCCTATGGATTTCATCTAGGGTATAAAAAGGTTAAATTGGTTTAAGATCAAGTCTTATGATACCCTAAATGAATGCCCGTATGAAATTTCGTATGGGTACACATTTGAGCAATTTTGATTTTTGCAGTTATTTTTCGCATATATTTCTAGAACGGTTTGTCGGACAGAAAAACTGATTATAACCAATTTTATTGGACTGCATTTTCTGAAGAAGCTTTTAGTACAATAGAAATGTTTAGAACTGATCGTTTTCACAGTATCCGTAAAAGACCTAAATTTTTATATGGCAACACCAGGAATGCGTTGCCCGATTTATTTCAATCTTTTAATTCTATTTACTATTACTATGAAAACACCATGTATCAAATGTCGGCTCTCTATGCCAACGCACTCTCAGGCAGTGTGGAAAACGAGATTTTTGTATAGCAATCCCACGAAGGAGTTGCCCGATTTGTCTCATTTTCAAACTTAATTTTACTTTTTTTTTTAAAGTCCGTGTACACAATTTCAGCTCTCTAAGTACACGCATTCTCGAGTTATCGTGCGCACGGACGGACGGACATGCAAAAATCAAAATAACTTTTAATTTTATCCGTGGGTGTCCAATCCATTTTTGTCAACTAGCATTATTTCTGTTCGTTACAAACGGAATGACAAACTTAAACAAAAGTGAAAAAAGGGAAAGGAAATATGAATATCAAGATAAGTGTTCAATATATTTCTTTGTTTAAGGTTTTGTGTTCCCAACTTGTGTTTTGTTCTTCAATGTGTCAGTGGCAGTTCACAACTTTATTATTCCAAACACCCCTTCAAAAATATTTCAGATTGACTACTTCCATGAGCATAACAAAAGCACAAACGAAATTCTACCACAATTGAAAAATGTCGGAACTTTTCGGGGTTATTAAGCTTCCTTTAGTTATAAATGCTGTAAGGCAGATACCTCTGTACCATGACCTATGACAGATATTTCTATGGGATAACATCCCTTCGTAAAAAAAAAACAACCAGTTAATAATTTCTGATATAGTAAATGTGTCGCCTTTCAAGGAAATTGTACGTTACCCGCAGCATTCGCTGTTCGCAACTCTGTTAAATATTCTCAATTTAATACAAAAATAAAGAACTCTTTTTCGTCGCAAATCAACAAGTTCATCGGAATTTCCTCGGGTAGAATTTCGTACATTTCGTCGGTAAGTAAAAGCCACTTTGTGACTTCAATCGACTCCAATCTATCAAGTCCCTCTTAGATTTCCACACCCACTTCTAACTTCTACGGACAAGGATCAGACTAGGCAATGGAATTTTTCGCAAAGCAAAGAAAATCATCTTCAGGAGATCTACAACAGCTACAAAGAAAAAAGAAACAAAATCTCCGAACAAGGGTCTACTCAAAGTGTGGAAACACCTGAAAGGTAAAATTCGTCTTGGTGACATGAGGGCGGGATTGATAAGCCCCCGACATATGCTTTACTGTACACATTGCTTGCTTTCCAATTTGTCACGTGTATGTCAATCTGTTGCCCGAGGTGGAACTTGATTGCTTGCTATTGGGTGCATATGGGGGTTTCGATTACGAAGGCGTAGATATACATATATGTATGTAAGATGTGTCGCCTTACTATACGAAAACGAATAAATGGATGGTCTGGCGAGAAGTAGACGGGGAAGTTAATACAGGTATTCAATGGTTCTCGGAATGTCTTTTATGAATTTTTATTGCTAAATTAAATCTACGTATCAATCATTCACAGGTGCAGCTCCGATTGGAACAGTGACATTCTGGTAAAGGTTGACTTATCCCCATGAATTATTTCTGTGAGAGATGCGCCATTTATAATATTGTAGGGATATGGTTCGCTGGGAAATTGTTCTGTAATTGATTAATATAATTTTTTCATATTGTAAATTGTAATCAGTTTTTGGGATTTGTTCCAATCAAGACATCTGGGACATCTGTTACCGTTTTTCTTTTTTCAGGATTAATAGAATTGTCTGTTTGTCACCTCTTTTCTCAGTTGATATACAGGGTGTCCCAGACGTACCGCATTTCCTTTATACCCCGGATTCCTTACTCAGTTTCGAGAAATAAAATAACTTATATGTTTGTGACTTATCTAAAAAGACCTTCAAATATTATTATTACGATTAACTGCCATACATTGAAGTGATATTATATAGAAAGCACTATGCGGTTGGTCTGTATTGAAGTTTGGCTTTCTGCACAAACATTTACATTTTATAAATTTTCCAATAAGTAAGCGCATTTTTAAATATCATGGACTCTATTTCAACCCATTTCAAAGTAATATACCCGGGTAGCCAGATATTATATATAAGCGACAAAACAACGACACATTATTGCCAATTGTCGACAAAATTATGTGACAAATATGATTTGGCACATAATATGTCACATAAACCATATTTAAGATTGTCACAGTAATGTTAATAAATTCGGTGACATTTGATTCACTTACATTTGTGACATTTAAATGTCGGCATTTTCTCAAACTATAATAATAGTATATACTCTGGTAGCTATGTAACGTCATCACAAGATAATGTCGAAAATTTGTCACATAAAAGCGGAAATTATTGTGAAAACAAAATGTTACACAATAGTTTGACATTTATATTGTGTTGCTATACCATTTTTTATCAACAAAAATTTCACAAGAAACTGTGAACAAAGTGTGACAAAATTCCATTAGATGACTTATACTTTAGAATACTTTTAGAATAACGTGCAGCTGTTTGTGTCTCCCATTAATGGCAAATGTTTTCTAAAGGAATGTATCCACGTTTCTTAACTACTATTCCAATTTCTTAGGAGTTGTTACTCAAGTGACACGTATTTATCTTTTATTCCTATAAAAACACACATTTACAAATTTAATATTCTTCATATGATTGTGAATACAAGCATTTCTTGAATTTATCCAATATTTTATGCTTCTCATCAATTTGGTAAATATACGCAGTAGAAACTAACTGTTTAAAATATTTACTTACATGAAATTTTCAAAATGGTTGCACTGGAAAAAATTTCTCTAATTGCCTTTATTTCGGTAAAATCTTTGTCAATTAAAAAAACGGAATGAGGTTCATACATATTTTTTTAAATTCATTCATGCATAATATGAATGTCGAATATGTTTCTTTACCAATAAATGCTACAGCTGCAAATTCCGATTTGTCGGTTATCCTAGAGTAATAACAAAATCATATAAGTTTATAATTTTCAACATAAAACAAGCAAGAAGCATCTATTTGTATAACTGGACACTGAGAATTATTATAATTTACAAATAGTGATTCCACTTCTTCTTCGGCATTTGTGTTATAGCGTACACACCACCATCTTCTTCATCCCAGATGTGAGATTTGTTTTCCATTCTAGGTCTGATATATAGGACTTGTAGAGGAGCGCTAGATTTGATGGGCTGAAATATTTCTTACACCTTTTCAGAAATCCAAGACATTTCGATGTTTCTTTGGCAAATAAGGAGATGTTATCTGTCCAGCTTAAATTACTGGAAATCTTAATGCCAAGAATGCTTAGTGACGTTGAATCGGAAATTGCGTAAGCTTAAGTGCAATGGTAGGATCCTTCGGCCGAACGTACTAATAGGTGAGGAATTTGCCGCCACCAACTGTAAATTAGAACTTGGAAAACGATGTAGAGACGTTTTTGCAATGACGGAAACATCTGCTCCCGTATCGATGAGATAATTTCTTTTTGACGGTTTTTCGAAGATATACAAACGACTATTGAATATGCCGCATCCACCAGTCGTTAATGGCGGAGGGCAATTTAATTGTGGCTTGGTTGAAGGAAATAACGTTTTGCGGCGCTGAATTAACTCTACGATCGTTGAATTTGCAAGGGCTGATACACTTTTTGCATTGGTTCCAAATTTACTATGGTACCAACAGAAACTTGGATTCGAGTTAGATGTTGACCCTCGGGAAGATGATCGGTGTCTAGATCCACGCCTTGAGGAGCTTTGTCTACCTGGCTTACGAAGCGTCACAGACCTTTCAACCAAACAAGTGAGGTTATGCAACTTCTTTTCCAAATTTACAATAGCTTGATAATGTTTGTAAGGCGCCGGAGTTACTGAAAACACATCTGCGCTAGGACTGACTTCCGCAATTTTGTCAGCACATGTTGATAAAACTTTAAGTGTGCCAGGATTACATGCAAGAATGGCCTGCATGCTTGCTGGCAAATACTGCAGCCGGAGTGATTTTAACACTGACTCGTTAAGTTGGCCGTTGCTAAGTGATTGCACCTCGCGTAATAGTTTAGATGGTTCTGCATCACCCAGTGTAAGATCAGTTAAAAGCCGCTTAAGCTTTTGGTTTACACTACCTGAAACTCTGGAAATCAACGTTTCCCTGATCTGTTCATACCTGTTTGAGGACGATGGATGTCGAATAATATCACTCACCAATAGTACAACGCCCTGGTCGAACGCACCAATAACGTGATAATATTTCGTTTTGTCTTGGCTAACGCCAGCCAAGTCGAACTGTGCCTCCAGCTGGAAGACCCACAGCTCCGGATCATGGCATGTTCACTGGCAGAGAAGCATTGCATGCGCTTCGTGTGTCCCTATTAATGAGGTCCTTAAAAGCATAGAGGAAAATCCAGCCTGGTGACCATTTTAATTTTAACTAACGCAAGACCACTTACAAAAAAACATTAATAAATTTAATCGAAGCGATGAAGTGTGAGAAAGAGCTAGCAAGACGTCGCTATTAAAATTATCGATATAATAAAAAAAAAAAAGAAATCGTAAATATCCTTATATAAAAGGTATGTAGGAATTGTAAATATCACGTGTAATTATGTATGTTGTCATGTCCGGTAGCACATGAAAGTTCCTTGGGACAGCATAATGTGCCTTCATTTAGCTGCCGTATCACGACGATCTTCGTTACGTTCTTCAAACGCTACCGAGGACATATGACCCCAGTGTGAGCATAATAAGGATTATCTCTGTGGATACTAGTCAAACTGTTGAGACGGTTTTCTCCGTTTTTGCTTTGTGACAGAGTGGTCCAGATCTTCCTTACGGATAGGATGAGCTTCAGCAGGTAACAGTATTTCGTAACGTTTGACTATGGTAAATGATGTACTGTACCCCATACACCAAGTCAATCTAAAAGAAGCACCTAAAAAGAAGATAGATGAACCGCTTTTTGAGCGGGCATGAACATGAGCACTGCCGACCGTAATCTGAATAAAGGACGGATATCCCGAATAAAATTCTTGGCTGCTTTTATTAAATGAAAAAACACAAAAAAATCTTTGGCAGATATGGCTTATTATATTTTTTAAATCACGTTATAAAGTTTTACTTCTAGACTTGTTCTCCTATTCAAGTCTGACAATCAACTCATGTATTTGTTTTTTAAAAAGTATTTCGAACAAAATTATGGCTACTTAAATAACGCTTTCTACGCTCAATGAAGTAATAATAGGTGGGACTTTAGACAGGTAAAATTACTCGATTTACATGTTGATTGGCCATGCATTCAGAACGGTGGTGACAGAATATTGACGCGTCGCCACAAGAGTATCAAAGGAGTAAACGAAATGAAAGGTACAGTCATCGGCAAAGCTGTGGATGGAATTGAAAGTAAGGGAAAGCAGAACAATATTGAAAATTAGGAAGAGAAGCGGAGAGATTACAGAGCCCTGCGATACACCGGCATCTATAGGGTGAGGTTCAGATGTAAAGACGTATTTGGTCACCAGATATAAAACTCGCAGAAGAGGGGAGAGAACAAATGCTTCAAGTTTGGCAAAACGGGAATGATGCCAGACTCTATCAAAGGCTTTTGAAATATTCAAAGCAACGATTTTGGATTGACAAAAATTGTGAAGACTACGGTTGCAACATTCCGTAAGAAAACTCAGAAAGTCTCCAGATGAGCGTCCAGTCCGGAAGCCATAATCCGTGAATAATGAGGATGCCCTTCGTCCTCCAACTTTTCGAATGATTTAGGGTCACAAACCGCTATTTTTTAATATAACACGATATGACTATTTATGATATTTCTTATTTAATTATGACTGATATTGTCCCATATTGGAATTTCTTACTCTTTTCTCCTGTTTTTCTAGAAATGACAAAAATGTATTATTGCCGGCGCTGGAAAATACGGTGTTTTTTCATTGGATAGAGGAGACAGGGCATATGAGGATAAAAAAGGGGAGAGGAGGGTAGATAAAATAAAAGAAGTACTGGTGGTGATTTTTGGTGGTCGTGACAACCCAACAGGGGAGTCCAAATGGATCATGTGAGGTATCAAATGAAAGCTCTCGGGGAGTGTAATTAAACTGTACAGCTAATTTTAATTTTGTCCTGATTTCTTAACCATGCTTATAATTTAATAACAGCTATATCAGAAAGAGATGGATGAAATGTTTTGTTTTTTTCAATCCCGACATATCTCCACTCACCCTCTTCTATACTTTTTTCTTCATTTCATTTCTCAAATATAGCAAATACTACTAGCTAACTATAAATTAGTTTAAACCAACTAGATTTTCCGCGGAACTTAGGTCACGGGCGACCACACTAGTATACTATTGTAACGATCGTCGCCAAACAAATCCCATCTGGCGTGATCGTAATAAAACAAAAGTAATTATATTCAAGGTCTAAGAAACCTTCTCGGCGCGACGGCTCGAACAATAAACCGACAGTTTAAACTAGAAGAAATTCTTGAGAAATACACTAAGGGTAGAAGTAGATAGAATACACATTATATGACAGGTTATATGTGCCGGCTCCAGGTTTAGCTGAAGGGTAGCCAGATTAGTTTATGATAGGGTAAGAATAATTAGCAACATCGACAGCATTTCATTGTATAGTTTAAGATATGAAAGATATTGAGAGGTAGAATCAGCACAGTCTTGTTTTGGAAGTATAGGCGGTAAATTGTTGTCGGGCGGTGTCGTCGAGTTGGTCGCGATTGATGAATACTTAAAAATTCTTACAAATTCGATTGATAAATCCCTTAAAAATTCTTACACTATGTACAAAAATTGCCACATCCTTATTTTTAAGTTTCCAAAGCTTCGTTCTGTGGGACCGACTTAAATGAACTTACTGTGGGTATCAGAACTATTAAGTCTGATGCAATCGGTCTAGACAGCTTGTCACGGCGGTTCATCAAAATGTTATTCCCGTACCGTCTGATATATTTTTAACACTTGCCAAATGTCAGCTACGTTCCCTAATGAGTGGAAAGTAGCAATTGTTTTGCCGGGTGCCCAAGATGACCCCTGCTCAAACTCACGCTGATTACAGTCCAATAAGCTTCTGTCGAAAGTACTAGAAAGGCTTACCGAATTATGTGGAATCCTGCAACTCATTAACAAGTTGGCAATCAGGCTTCCGCTCTTCCCATAAGCTGCGAAACCGCAGTCTTAAAAGTATCTTCAGATACAAGATTGGCTTTGGAACGAGACAAGTTCACTGCCCTGGTTCTTTGGATTTTTCGAAATCGTTCGATTGCGTAGACCATCGCATTCTTCTCCAGAAGCTGTAATATCCTTTAATTTTAGTATCTCAGCTGTTTCCCTGATCAACAGTTTTTTATCTAACTGTCGTCAACAAGTCGAGGTGAAAGAGGTCTCTGTCCATTGCGGGCCGCTTGTACGAGGGTTTCCCCAAGGATCAATTCTGGGTCTTTTGCTTTTTGCTTATTCATTAATGATTTACCGAGACTTGTGCAAGATGTGAAAATTCATCTAAATGTTGATGATGTACAGGTGTATCTAAGTACACCTGTTGGCCTCCACGGCAGATGCGTTTTATTTGGACCAAATTTGCGCCTGATCTAACTATAATCGGCTGCTACTAAATCCTGGAAAGTCACTCTGCACTTATATCTTATATAATAGCACACTCAATGAAACCGACGTACCACCTATACTGTTAAACGGCGTTTCACAGCCTATGTCAAATAAAGTTACCTACCTTGATATAGTATTAAACCCCAATATAAAGTGCTGTATTAACATTAATAATACGATTAGAAAAATCTACGGGGGTCTACGCAGACTGTGGCTCTCAGCGAATATATTATCCAGTCCGTCTCATCTAAACCTAGAAAAACACTAATCTTGCCTTATTTCACTTATGGATGTTTGGTCTTTCCTAAAATGCCCTAAACGACTGTGTGAGGTTCATTTATGGCTTGCGCAGGTTTGATCATGTCTTACATCACCGGATTTGCTTGTTCCGTTGTTCTTTTGCCTCTTACCTTAAACGAAGAGACTTGGTATCTTTGTATAATTTGCTAAAAGTTAATAATCCAGGGTACCTTCGAGAACTTTTCCACTTTACTACCTCCCAACGCAATAGAAATTTGGTATTGCCTAGTTTTCTTAAGATTGTAATGGAAAGCTCTTATCTTGTCCAAAGCATCCGTCTGTGGAAGGATCTTTCTGTCAGTATACAGGCGGCTGGTACCATAAATGTATTTAAAAACTCGTTAAAACGCACGTAATATAGCCCTTTTCTCCCAATCTTCTCTTCTTCTCTGCAAGAGATTACTAACTAGTTAGTTGATACGTTTATAGTACACATAATTATGTTTTTTTTCTTTTTTCTTTAATGTCATACTTGAATTGTAATTCCTACTTAATGATGCTCATTTTGTTTTTGTTTACACGTTGCATATCGATGTAATATGATTCTAGCTCCACTACAATTGTTGTACTCAATAAGATTTCAATCTTGTATACGTTA
This sequence comes from Dioctria linearis, assembly GCA_963930735.1. NCBI lineage: Eukaryota > Metazoa > Arthropoda > Insecta > Diptera > Asilidae > Dioctria > Dioctria linearis. Next base: position 76,814,712 of record OZ005742.1, on the reverse strand, counting down.
CCGAAATAACTGGAAAGTGGTAATGAGATTTTAATCTTTTGAGACCCGTACAAAATACGAGTCTACAGGCAATTTTCAACCTACTGCATATGAGCAGAGAAAATTAAAAAACAAGTACCGAAGTACTGTCATTTTCTGGCCTAAAAGCCGAAGACCAAAAATTCCATACAAACAGTTTTCGAAGTATAGGTACTGTGTGTAAAGTGTTTCGATCAGAACAGGGCGATCTCATCAGGACAGCAATGAACCCTGAAACTGCCTGCTGTCTACACTACAGTGAACTCTGATGCCGATAAATAACGGTACTAGTTGTCCAAGTGCTTACACGAAGAAATCGCTGTATCCTGTTGAACTGAACAGTCACTTTCAAAATTAGTAAGAATAGAATTACTATAAACGATATGAAAGCGATTTAATAAAAAAAAAATCCATAACCATAATCATAACCCAAAAGGTCTTCCTGAAGGCAAAGGCAAACAAAAATAAAGCAAGAACAATATTCACAAAAAAGTAAACCATCAATGGATGCAATCAATTGAAAATTGTTGAGAACATATGCATAAACTACATAATTACCAAAAATTAATCAATTTTTAACATTTCTTTGTTAGTAATTTAGTGAAAACAACAAAAAATTCTACCTATATAATACGGAGAGAGAGAGATAATTGAATTTCAACGTCATCCGGTCGGTATGCGAGTGAAATTATTATAGAGGGGGACAGTCGAACAACGATTATCCACGATTTACTTGAAAAGAAACACAAAAACACAGGTGAAAATCACCAAACACGTATTCGATTTAAAACGCGATTACAAATGTCAATCTGGCTTTCCCCGGGGCATAAACCTTTTGTGCGACGTATTTTAATGTGGCGTGCTTAACGAAAGGAAATTTTGGTGATTAATTGATTAATTTTTATTTCAATTCACAGTATGCGTGAATGGGAGGGAAAAGATGAAAATTTGAAACGAGACGTTACAAATATGAAAGAGATTTTAGATTCCACACTTAATTAGTGCTGTTAGAATAGGACAGAGATATAAATCATAGTAAACAACCGAAATTGAGTTATGTATAGCACATAGAACTATCGAACGTTTTCCATGCTCAGGAGAGAAGCCGATTAGATAATTATGACTAAACTCGGAGCGAACACACTCAATGCTATTACGAATGGAAACACCCTGAGTTGGAGGAAGGTACATAACGTAGGTCTTGGTTCCAACGAAGGCCCAATCCTAGTCCATTGATTCTTTTTTCTACTACGCATTCTCATGCTAGCGCTAGTTGAGTTCGTAGGCATACAGTAAGAACTCGTTTTTCCATTCAGCATACTGTAATGAAGAACTCGACTTCTGATTTATCCCCAAATACTAGTCCATCTGATATTTTTTTTACCAAGCTTCCTGCACCATTCTATTGATACGCCGTTGCCCGTGCTACGAACATAATGATGTGCCAGTTAAATTTATAAATTAATTTTTCCCTCAATCCTACCTATTATCACATACCTAACAGACTTCTATATTGTTCCCATTTTCCTCACCACTGTAATCCCGAAATCGGGTCCTCCTCTGATATTTAAAAACAGTCGTCCATTAGCCATTACCATTCTACCAGCTATTTCCAAGGTGTTAGAGATTTTTATACCTTGTGATGCAATATTATAATTCATGACTTTTCATTTGCAATATTTGTAGCTTCACATTTCGATATTTCAATTTATTTAATTGTTTTAAAAGCGACACTGGTCCTAAATGTGTCTCTATGGCGCTACACACTACGTAGATTTCCTAGATTAGAGAGTGGCCTAACTCGGAGTGTTTATGTCCGATGGATAAAAGAAATGGATTTGCTTCAAGAAATTTTAACAACATCAGTCAATTTAATCAATTTTTATTTTGTGGGACACATGAATCTGACCTTAAAATTATACGAGTGATATCTACGTTGTCGACTATAACATAATATAAAATTTTATAAAGCGTACTGGCCCTCTCACTATTTATTTCGGTCCAGATAACACAATTGTTTTTTTTCATTTTTATTAAAATGTCCAGTAAGTATGTAGACAGAAAATTTGTGTATATAAAAAAAATTTGATATCTCAGCTCGAGGAAGACAAAAAACGATTTTAAGTTCGTAACAAAGAGGCAAGATGATTGTTTGAGTCTTTATATCTCATATATTACCGCAATTGCACACCGCAAACGATTTCGTATGACAATTAAGTACAAAAGTAACAATTTTCCCATTTTATCTGATCTACAACACACAATGTTCTTAAAATTGTCACAAATTGATAATACTTCAAAATACATACCTTTACAAATCTGAATATATACTTGTAAATTATCTTCACCTAAAAATACCTGTATTTTTTCCCACTTAATAAAAAAGACACATCACCAGCACCACAACTGGACCACTTCGCATCACAATTAGAAAGATATTGCTCGAATGCTGTATAGAACTAATTGTAAGTCATACAAAACCTGTTCTGTTTTGAGTGAAATAGGCGGCAAGGTTCTATTCTCCGAAATAAATCTTTCTGTTAACGTTAAACATGCCCATTTTTGCTGAACCGTTGAAATACTTATATTTTAGGGAATATTTCTTTCTTACAAATAAATCTGATTTTACTAAGAAAAAATCAACCATATTTCAGAACATGATATCTCCCTTCATTTAATAAATCACCACGTATATAAGAGAAATGCAGCTCTTCCCACGAAATGATGCAGATTAATATCGAAAAAGTCAGGTTCAAATAAATATGTATATTTTTCCTAAATAATCTCTTCTATCAGTGCAGCAATAACGCCCCAGTGTAGACTTTCCTACACTACCGTTTTCAATAGCTTCCTTTAATTGGGAATCTCGAAAAATAGTAGCATCATTTATCTTGCCACTCCAACCAGTATCCATGTAAGGAAATAAATGCATATTCACCATTGATATATCTGGCAGTACTGACAGAAACCGGACGCTTAGGCTGGCCGTTTTCCGTCATGAACTTGACCCTGATGACATTGGAGCGACCCCTCTCTGCAGTCGGCCGCCAACGAGTCCAGATCGTCACTCCGTATAACGTTCATATTATACCTAGTTTGCAGTTAAGTAAATAATGCAGATATGCGGGGTAATTTGAATTTAAGTTAGTACATTGGAGTGCTTCTTTTATTATTGTCATCTGAGATACGCAAAGCTAGCAACTCCGCTGAATAAACTGAAGTGCCTTAATGAAAAGTTCAGATCTGGCGCGGAACAAGAAAGACCTTTTCAAGAACTGAAATATCATATAATTAATGCATCGAAACTTTCACATTTTAATGATGTATTGCCGCTCATTCTATCAACTGTTGCCTCATCCCACCGCATTATGGCATTAAAAAAATTCACCAATACCTCTTTGGACGAAAATTTAAACTTTATACCGATCATAAAGCTCTGCTTTCTATTTTTAGCCCAAGCAAACTTCTCCCGCAAATGACGACACAAAGGTTACAGAGATGAGCAATCACATTGATGGCGTATAGTTTCGAAATTTCTTATAAGCCAACAGCAAAGTACACAAACGCAGATGCGCTATCACGCCTGCCATCAGGACCTGATTAGGATTTTAATGCAACTAATAGCACAGGTCACTCGCTCCGACGCGGTCCTAAATCGAGTCTACACTTTTACCAGTAAGGGATGGCCGGAACAACACAAAAACAAGAAATGGAATGTCGATTTGCAACCATACTACAACAGGCGATTCGCACTCAGTATACAACGAGGTGTCATATTATTGCAAACAGACCACACACGAGTACGAGTGGTAGTACCCTCTGAGGCAAGGGAAAAAGTCCTGGGGTTACTTCACGAAGGGCACTGGGGTATTACAAGAACAAAGTAGATAGCATGAAGTTATTGTTGGTGGCCCCACATTGATGCAGACCTCGAGAGAAAAATTCAACAATGCGAACTTTGTCAGCAATCTACCTCAAGTCCACGTCAGGAGTTCTCAACGTGGTGTATCCGTCAAAGCCTTGGAAAAGGACACATTTGGCCTTTGCGGGTCCTTTTCAGAAAAACATGTGGTTCATCTGCATTGACGCTTACTCAAAGTTCCCTTTTGTGGTACCTTTTGTGGTACGAATGTGCTCGACGACATGACCAGCAACTATAAATGCACTACAGAGAAGTTTTTGCACTATGAAGGCCTGCCGGACACCAATGTTTCAGATAACGGACCCTCAATTTATATCAGCGCAATTTCAAAACTATTGCAAGTAAAACGGCATTACCACCTCACAACAACCCCATTCAATCCAGCCTCAAATGGAGAAGCAGAAAGGTTTGTCGGAACCTCTAAATCGGCGCTACGTACGACCGTTGAAGAATGTTAAAACTTGGGAGAAGGCTCTTATCAAGTTCCTGACTAGTTTTCGTTCAACACCCTCATCGCCAGCCGGAAAAATCGCCAGTGCAAATCGTGCATGGACTTCCAGCCATGAACCAGCCCGTCTTCATAAAGAATTTTTCTCAGGGTCCACGGTGGTTAGCAGCCCATGTACAAAATCGAATTGGTCGAACGATGTACCTTGCCAAAAGCGAAGGTCGACTTCTAAAGAGACATCTAAATCAAATAAAATCAAGGGAGGCTTTCATCAACAGTTTGATAAAGCTAACAGGACCTCGCTGAACCAGGCAAGTATAATTTAAAATAATACTAATAATCGGTTTCCTAGTTTTTCTCAGAACCTGATACCATACCCAATATCCAGCACGTCACAAGACAGCATATCGGTACCCAGTCGGGTATCAGCGAGAACGAGCCCGACTGTGCCAACTCAACAACAGGTCATGTTAAATTCTGATACGGATGGTGGGGAAGCTTCAACACTCCCCAAACATAATGTTAGTTCGCAGCAGGATGTCGCCTTAATTCCGCTTAAACGGTCTATTCGAGATCGCAGGTCTGTTGTTCGCTTAGCATTTCAGGACTTGTATGGGAGGAAGATTATATATCTGGCGGTTTCCGTCATGAACTTGACCGTGATGACATTGGAGTGGCCTCTCGTTGCAGTCACTCCGTAATAAACGTTCATATTATACCTAGTTTGCAGTTAAGTAAATGTTGTTGATATGCGGGGGTGATTTGAATTAAAGTTAGTACACCGCAGTGCTTCTTTTATTATTGTCATCTCCAGGAGATACTACAAACTATCAACTAGAGCGAAAACGATTACGCTGAAAAGCCCCCTATATTTGTAGTGATTCCTTTTGTTACTGTAGTGTGGCGGGAATTTAATGCGAATATGTTTACCGTCGATGGACCGGCAACATCCGTCGACTTGAGAAACCATTTGCAATATCTTTACACTCGCTTTCGATAGTAGTGGTACATAAGGGTATCTACTAAGTATTTTTAAAAGATAAAAGCAGATTATATTTACTTGTATGTAATTTTGCAAGCAAAAATATATTGGTTTTAATACAGGAACGAAAACTTTGAAATAGATGATTTTGGTACTCTGTGCAAATGCTGTAAACTGATAAAAAGAATCCCCAGTTGTCAAATATCTCAAAATGATTTCCAACTTAAATTTTCCAGGGAGCGCTTCTCTGAATATTGTATCGTTTTTAGAAATATGAGAGTCTAATAAGGCTAGCAACTCATCAAATTTAGCTGGAGACATACGCAGATGGTTTCGGTATACAGATCTTCCAGTCTCACCTCTCTTAAAAAAATTGTACTTAGGCCTAAATGCCTTCGCCTTTGCATCTGCTTTCATGCCCATCTTCTCCGTTTAACACTTTTTCTTCTTTCACGAATTCTCAACTTCCACTTGTAACATATCCGCCACTATAGCAACACCCCGAGTGCACAGCCTCAATGCCGGCCATTTTTGACAATACTAACTTGTTATTTTGCAAACGTATAATGTAAACAACATAAGCGCGCTGGTACACCAGGGTTTGTGTTCAACTTTTGGCTAGAACAGGCTATAGGCTAGCTATGTATAACCAGAATGGCTGTAGCTAAGGCTCTTATTTGTGTGAGTATATGTAAACTTGCATAATTTCATAAATTGTATCATTGTAAAGAATTATGTCGAGGAATAAAAGTAAATTAGAATAGAATTAGAATTAGAATATTTGTTTATTTGGGAGAGATACTACAAGATATTTACATATCTTTTTCTTAGCACCAATTAGAGTGGAAATACTGAATAGAAATAATATAGAATAGAAATAATATTAATAATTAGTTGCAATAGCAACTATAATAAAAGAATGGATTGTGTTAAGAAATCGAACGGCACAAGAAAGCATACTTTCCCTAGTAAGTAAAACCGCATCTTTATTACAAGAACTGTGGAATATAAATTGGCTAATATTTTCCAGGCAAGCATTTCTTCGGAATCTCAAGATGCATATTTCGTGATTGTGATCCTGGGTATTCTGGTTCGGAGTTTAAACAGCATTTTCGTTATGCCACGCGAAGGCATATGAAAAATTGTTAAGGATAGTTAGTTTAAAGCTATTAGAGAGCAACCAAAAACCTATAAATGCTTGAAAAGACCTTCTGTCGACAATATGGACACTAGCCCCCACCTGATTCATTTAAGTAAATTGTTGCATTATTAAGTTGTCCTATATTCTGTTATGATATATACCTATATTTTATATGAATCGGAAAGAGATAAGACTTCGCAAAGTTATCGTTATCGTATGCTTTTTTTAGAACTGTGGATATTTTGAATGTAATATCGAGGGATGTCATAAAGTGGCCAACACTTACAAAAATGAAAAAGTTTTTAAAAATAAATGCCACTTCAAAACAATTATCGGAGCTATTGACGGGACATTTGTAAAAATAGATGCTCAAAAGAAATGGCCTGAACAATGAACAATAATAAATAGAAAACGTTATTAATCGATAACACTACAGGCTGTTTGCGACCACAAATTAAAATTCACAGATTGCTTCGTCGGATAGCCCAGCTCAGTGCACGACTGCAGGATCTTCCGCAATTTCTGATTTATCCACCGACGTGATCCAAAAATGGAATGAAATATTTTTCTAGGAGGCAGATATTTATTGGGTGAGATAAGGCTTATCCCCCAGATGACGTGCTGTTTGGTTCCTTATAAGAACAATGGAAGTCTGACATCTGTTGAAACGAATTTTAACTCGTATCATTCTAAGGCGAGACAAACCATCGAAGGAGCGTTTGCTTTATTGTTCGGAAGATTTCGTCAGCTAAAAGATTTGCCCATGAAATCTCAGAAATATATACGACGCACAGCAGTTGCAGGTTGCGTTCTTCACAACATTTGCGTGGATTTTCCAGATGATTTGTTCTACGTTGATGTTGATTACCTGCATTCAGGGGATGACAGAGACGCTTATTTCGTTGGAAGTGCTGAAGAAAACTCCACACAAGCTCTAAATTTAAGAGACCAAATTGCTGAGTAAATTTCAATACGGATATCCAATGGAAGAGAAAATCAATAAAAGACATTCTCAATAAAGTAATTGTAATATATTTCAATAAAAAATCAAAAGAACTTAATTTATTCTAAACATAAATAAAAATAACTTCTCAAATATTTGGCATTTTTTACTTAAAAATTAATTAATTTGAGCACTCATACCAAAGGCACGCACAGCGTTTCGTGCATCTTAATAGTTACATGGTAGGTATGCATTGTAGCAAAACAATTTATAAAAAATAGTTTAATTCAGATTCATTATTGCATTGTAGACATCACAGTTGCAAGTAAAATTAAAACTAAAACCAAAACTAAGACTATATGAGCTCTTAAGGTAATTTTAAGTTAAATAGGTCAAAAGATTGGAGCAAAAGCAACACATTCACATTTTATCAATAATTTTTTTGAAAATTTGTCGCTATTTCGGTTCATGCATTCCATGAGATTCTCAAGGCTTGGAAACATTCGCAAACGGAATTGCTCAGTCTGTAACATTTCTTGTTTTTTAAAGTTTCCATTCGTCGTTCATGGAGATCGATTAAACTGTCTCTTATATTTTTTCTTTTCTTTGGAGATGTCAGTAGTAGTTCCTCTCCAACATCGGAATAGCATTACACAATTTCATCAGTTGCGGGTATCTTTTTTCTTACTACAGGTAAGGGTGGTGATCTTCTGTTACCAGATATTTCCAGTGGTTGCACAGCAGGGCAATTATGAAAAATTTCATCCATCTCTGCGAAATATTGAAAATCGAGCCGCGATGCATCACTGGAACCTGGACCTTTATTGCCTTTTCTTTTTTAAATATATTTCGCTTTAAGCTTATGAATTTCCACTTACATCGCACACCGGAAACTGTAAATCCATTTGTCGACAACTCTGATGCGACACTGCTCCACGCTTCGTCTCGTTTTATTACGTTTCTCGTCAAATTTTGCATATGTCTCGAATAATAGTAATGTGTTGCTGCTGGTCCACGACAATTTGCAACAGCTAGCTTTATTACGAAGAGCAATTTCTGCTGTATATGTATTTTTTGCTGCAATTAGGCAAAATAATGTTATATATCAGCTTAAATAATTACACTCTTACCCCTTGTATCCACTTCTCGACTATTAATATCTGTTAAAGTTAGAACTGAAGCGGCTATCAGTACATCATTTCCTCGTTGCTCACTTTCCTCTATAAAAAGATTTCCTAGAAAATAAATGAAACCTATATTAATAAATAATTTAATTACAGCGCAAATGTTCAACATTACCGTCCTTGTCTGTTAATAATGGAACATTATTTTTATAAATAAATTGCCCTTTGCTATCCACACAGTAATAAAATTCAGACATTTTTTTGGTTACATGATATCAAGAACTAAACAAACAAAAGTCAAGCTACTTTGGTTTCACCTCCAGAGCACTAAGCAATTTGGCTATAGCCGGCTACATCCAAGAGTTGAACAGAAAACCGTCGGCGTTTAACGTGAACACCAGCAAGTATGGCTTAATCTCACGGTATTCTCCATGCTCGGATTATTATCGACAATCAACGGCCTTATTTCGTAACAATGAATACTAGTGTGCCAATAGAGCATGACATGACATCAACTTACTGGTCGAAGCGAGACTTATCAAATCTCTGCCGATCTACGGTCACGTCACCCTTCACCACAGCCATCACGATGCTCCAATAAAGCGGCCATCTCAACTTGGGGTGAATAGTTCCAATATGCAGGGCTCCTCAACCCCGTGGTACCAAGTTAACCAATGTATGGCTACCCGTTTGATATGGCTTTCGTAAAGCATGGTCAACAGACCATAAATACTGCTAGTGGCTATCACCATGCAAGATATCCTTTTTGTAACGGGACATGGTTACTTCGTTCGGGCCTAGATCTTATTTACAATGACTAAAAGAATTGTACTTAGCCTATAGAGGTAATACAACCCTTATATGCGTTGTCAGGGTAGGGGGAAATTATGAAAAGTGTTTAAAAATGAATAAAAATATATTAACTATGATAATTTATTAAAGCAAGTATTCCTGCCCAATGTAAAGGTTTAAGAAAAAAATATTACCAAAAATGTGAAATTTTTTATTTGATGCTTGTCAATAATTTCATTTGTTCTCTTAAATTGAAACAGGGAACAAACAGAATGATACAACGTACCACAAAGTTTAAAGTCTAACCCTGATGTGAGCGACGTAGTACAAATGTACCAATCGTAAATCTGTTAACGGAAATTCAAATGAAAGGCGCAATATATCGTTGTGAGCTTCCAGTTCATTTTCAAAATAGTCAAAATTACACAAACAATCTTGTAAAAAGTACAAAAAATTTATCAGAAATATTAAATTTGTGGGTCTAAAGCTATTACTGAAATAATGACATTTCTGCTTTCCATTCTTTTTGTTCAATTACAATATACATATAAAATAAATAAGACAAAGCCAAACGTTTATTGAATTATACTTTAAATTTAAGAAACAAACATAATGTACAAGAACATCATTTTACAATGGAACTTGAGTACTGGACACAAAAAGACGATTGCACACATTATATGTGAGTTTTTCGTTAACTCATTGATGACCGGCATAAATAACATATGCCAGCGAGCTCTTGATGTTTGCTGGTATTACCCTTTGCTGTACCGGAACAGTATGGAGCAAATGCCAAAATCTTTCCCAGCATACATTCAATGCCATACTAAGTTGCAAAGTGTTGGGATATGCGACAGTTTTGTGATTGCTCCTCAATGGATGGCATTCCCATAATTTTTCCCAGATCCCTCAGGAATATACGGCGACTATCGGTGCCCCTTACAGTCATGGGGTTATTCTCGGAATAAATTATGTAGAGTAGCTATATCTATCATCAAAACAAACCTAATGGTCATCATTTTGTCTTCCGCTTTGTAGAATAATGTGTGACACTTTTGCCTATGTTATGTTGTCAATGCCACCTGCTGCAGTAGTGTATAATTTTTGGTTAATTTTTTGGGTCACTTAATTCGTCTGTGTAGTGAGTGCATAGTTGATAACAGTACCACACTTTTAATTTTTTTGGGTACGAATAAGCAAATAGTGGCTTTGTCTGTACTAAATCCAAACAGACACGACAGTAGCTCCCATGATTTGCTAGCCAACATTTGTGAGGGTATAAATGGCTTATTTTTTCTCAATATGCACACTACGGAGAGATTCCGTGACATAAAAGTCGACTTAGCAGTAGCGAAAAAATTTATCCATAGCGATATTTCTACCGCTGTTTATTTTTATACCCTAGATGAAATCTATAGGATATACTAAGTTTGTCATTCCGTTTGTAACACCTCGAAATTATGATGGTAGAGCAAAATGGATTGGACGCACGCATAATATTAAAAGTTGTTTTGATTTTTGCTTGTCCGTTCGTCCGTCCGTCCGTCCGTGCGCAAGATAACTCGAGAACGCGTATACTTAGAGAGCTGAAATTTTGTATACGGGCTTTAAAAAAAAAGGAAAATCGGCCAAACGTGGGGTTGCCATATAATAATTTCGTTTTCCGCTAAATATTTGGACACTGACTGAGAACGCCCCGACGTAGAGAGCTGAAATTTCATACATTATGTTTTTACTACATTAGCAAATAAAGTGTGAAAAATAGACTAAATCCGGCAACTCCTTGTTGTTGCCATATAAAAATTTACGTTTTTTACGTATACTTTGAAAACGATCAGTCCAAGACATTTTTATTGTACTAAAAACTTCTGCAGAATACGAAATCCTATAAAATTGGTTATAATTATTTTTTCTGTGCGACAAACCGTTCTAGAAATATATGCGAAAAACAACTTTAAAATCAAACTTGAATAGATCGGTGACGATACGAAATTGAATACGGGCATTCATCTAGGGTATCATAAGAATTGGTCCTAGACCAATTCTAGCCTTTTTACTTGTTTCTTTTTTAGTTAGTTTAAGTTAGCTTTATTTTTATTTTATGTCTTGGACTGATCGTTTTCACAGTATACGTAAAAACCTAAATTTTTATATAGCAACACCAAGAAGGAGTTGGCCGATTTAGTATATTTTTAAAATTTTATTTGCTAGTACAATGAAAATATCATGTACCAAATTTCAGCTCTCTATATCGATGCGTTCTCAGGCAGTGTCCAAATATACAGTGGAAAACGAAAGTTTTGTAGGGCAACCCCACGAAGGAGTTGCTCGATTTGCCTCATTTTCGAACTTAATTTGACTTTTTTTTTTAAAGTGTATAAAATTTCAGCTCTCTAAGTGTAAGCGTTCCCGAGTTATCGTGCGCACAGGCAGACGGACGGAAATGCAAAAATCAAAATAACTTTTAATATTATGCGTGGGTGTCAAATCCATTTTGCTCTACCATAATTATTTCGAGGTGTTGCAAACGGAATGACAAACTTAGTATAGCCTATAGATTTCATCTAGCTAGGGTATAAAATTAATTATAAAATTTTCCAGCTTTACGATCGTAGGGACGGATTAAGAATTTTAAGAATAAATATTCACCGAAAACGTTCCAAACGAATTGGTAGATTGATTCTGGTGGTGCACTCTTTCGGACAGGGGCACAAGCATTCTGTTTTCTTAGAAAGCTTAGAAATTTTTTCTTTAGATTTTTCATGCACTATTTGCTTCCGACCATGGTTCCAAAAAGTTATATTGATTAAGGTGGCTTGGCTGGTCTGGGTCGTTAAAAATATTTATGATCGTTGGCAACCATACCTACATTTTGTTCTTAGAAATTTACTTGACATTTTTTCTTTCGAATTTTCATACACTATTGCTGGCTGAAAACGATCAAATAAAAACCATTCGCGCTCTTCTGTGGTAGTTTTCATTGCTTTGCTTGTACCCTTGTACTATCCCTGAACACGTTGCGGTCCAAGATCGAATCGAATTCGAAGTAAATCAATTCGACTAGGTGCAGTGAAGCTTCGAAATCGAATTCGCTTGCGACGTGCTTGTGAATTTCACGAGAAATAAAACGGAACACGATATCGAATCGCATTGGCGACCCAACAGTGGTTCGCTAGCTCGACTTTCTTTCGAAGTTCTTGTATGTTTGGTAGTTTGTTTTGGATTCGATGTTTTTTAACAGTATGATCTGGTATCGACCTCTCATGCAAGGTTTTTTGCAAATACCAAGTAAATACGATATCTAATAAATAAATAATAAATACTTACTATAGTAAAACTTGACTCTGCACTTCACTCAATAAAAACTCAACTTCGAATGGCTGCGAATAACAATTTCATTAATAGAAAATATTTGCTTTAAATTTTTCTCGAAAATTAACATGAGCCGTATCGTAATTTTTATATATAGCAAACAAATCGAAGAAATTTGGAGCTAGTCATTTATAGTAAAAAAATTAAAACGTCATTAATAGTAAAAAAAATTGAAGAGATTTCTACCCACAAGCGGTTCATATATTCGAATTCTCGGATATTAGGAAATGATGCTAAAAGTTCGTTTAAGTTAAAAAAAAATCGAAGAGATTTCGAGCTACGAGTGTTTTCTCTATTTCGAATTCATTTCGCTACGGCAGAATTTCGTCCAATTGTTTGCACGGATCGTATCAATTGAAACAGTTCTGTTTAATTTAACTTCACGTTTACTTTTAATTTGTAAGTTAAGGATAAACTTGCTATATTAGTTAGCGATGTAAGTAGAAATAATAGAGAAAGTCTTCACTGATAAGACCATTGACGACCTTTTTGGAAGAAACCAAGGTCAGTTAAGCTCACATCAAAATAAATAGTCAGTGACATATAATGCACTCCTACTTCTATTCCTTTGAATGTGACTCAAGGTGCAAGCTCTTACTCTCAGTCATTTACCTCACGCATGACAGAATCGGTTGCGTCAAGATCTGTTTATGACTAAAAAAAAACTTTAAAAGCGACTTTTTCCGACGTTTCATCCACCATCGAACATTTTATTTCTGACCCACCCCCCTCCGCCGCCTATAGGTCTACCAGATAAGCTCCTGATCTAAATCAAGTTTAAATTACTAATTTCTACCAGCTACAAAACAAGTATAAATTATAATTACTACTTGTTTTGTAGCCTGTAGGTACAATTATTGTATTTTACGTTCTCTTGTAAAATCGACATTTTGTGAATTAATACCCTTTTGCTCTGGGGACGGATATGTATATTAATTATGTTTAATTCGTTATAAATCATCAGCACTCAATATTTGTTTCTCGAAAAACTAAGTACCAATGCAATGAGATACAAAAATCTTTACCATTAAAACCATGACAATACAAATTCGTTGTATATTTATTGTATTCATCACCACCAGAAAAAAAAAACACTTAGTTCAGACATCTTAATCAACTTTCCCGAAAAAATCATTCTCTTTAAATGCAGCCTCATTCACCACTTCCACCCGGTGGAGTTCCCATAATCAGAGTACTATCCAAGAGCAAAAAAAAAAAGCGTTGAGCTAAACAAAACGTGCACATCCCAACAATCTTCACGTCATTTATTCTAATGAGGGTCACTATAGACATAAAAATTTGCTAAAGGTGATAGGGTAGCGGGGGATTTCATTGCCCGCAAAACAAAGATGTAATTACTCGTCGACACAAAAACGAGGGGAGGTTATCACTTTATCACCATTTGTTTCATCCCTTAACCTCCAGCTATAAATTCGCACTTTCACCTAATGCCCTTTTCCATCCTTTGCTCGAGGTCTGTCTATGAACTCACCTTAGAAATCTATGTAGTAAGAGCGAATAGAGGGTGTGCATTACATCATTCTTCCATCCGCCCCTCTTCTCTTCTAAAAGCACATTTATCGAATACTGGGAATCCAACTTAGCTAACCCTCAAACTTTTCCGCCGCAATTCTTTCGTCACATTCTGCCTATAGTATACCGAGGACGTGGAGCCTCCAAGAATACCCAAGGCCTCATGGGCTTTCACTAGTAAATCAGGTATTTAAGGAGAACGAAGAAATCGTGTGCTAGCGCATAAAAGGAGGATTTGGGGGCAACGGGAAAATTACGGTAGTTAGTAGTAAAGCACGTTTAACAGCTAATAACCACAGGCTACCCTTACTGTTTTCTTTTTGTTTCTCGATTCCTACCAGTAAAGGACTCTGCTCCTGAATGGGTGTTGAATTGTTATCACTAAAAGTTGGCACTATAAGCGAATAAAGCAAGGAGGCCAACTCATCGTCGTCGGCAAAACGTGCAGATGTAAAAAGAAAACGAGTTGAATTGAAATGTGCAAACTTCCTGCGTATAGCCGGTTCTAGGATGGCCGTTATCCAACGTTTGTCTGTGGCTATTAGACTATCAAAGGATTGGTGAGAGTTTGAAAATAGTTCCGGAAAGAGTTTTCTGATGACCTCGCACATTATAAATTGCTTTTGCCATTCTCATACGTGCTCTGTACTCGCTTGCTTCTGATTCAATGAAATCATTGGTGGATTGAGGTTGGCGTTATCGTGACAGTGAATAGTTATGTTCCTCTCTTCTAATTTCACAACGATTTTATCTTTAATGAAAAAAGATTTTAAAAAATGTGTATCATTAGAGATTCCCTTCCGTATTGGGAAAAAAACCCGAATTTCGTGCTTGAATAAACTTTGGTAATTTTGAAACTTTTTTTTTTTTATGAAATCGACGCTCATTATTATTATCCGTCAAAAAATTAGTTCACAAGCAATTATATCACTTCTTCCTACTCTGCATGAATATTTGAAGATGAAATTGATATTTGAGCGATTGGAGAGTACAAAGGAAATACCTAAACTGTGTGGAAAGACTACATAAAGCTTAATATATATAATCCACGTGTCACTGTGTTCATACGCGCTAATCTCCGAAACAGCCCAACCGATTTCAATGAAATTTTGTGAATGTGTAAGGATTGTTCCAGCTTTAAAGATAGTATAGCTTTCAACACAACAGATGGCGCTATTGTATATAACACAATATTTTTTTTCTTTAATTCTTATTAAAAATAATTTTCTCCTTTTTTATTTCTTGGAATACAACTTTTTCTTTCTTTTTATATTTAAAAAAAATATTATTATTTCGAACGCTATCATGTTAAAAAATCGAAATCTGAAACCCAAGATAATGGAATCACACCAGAATTAGTAACGTAGGTGCCTACTCCCTATATCATATAAAACTACCAGCGTAAAAATACGTAAAATAAAATAAGGAGCTGTTGAACAGATCAATTTATCATGAGAATAGTACCGAAAGTAACGAAAATATCGAGAACCTACCGATTTCAATGTAACGATAACGAGTAATTCTGATGTAACGAACCGTTTCAGTTACCGAGATGCAACTATTTTTCCCATCAATACCCACAACGACTTCACAAACAAGAAAAGCAAAAGCGGTCTTATATAATATCTTCAACTCACTTTCGAAGATTTCATGATGAGAATATGGAAAAGATATTTGCTGACAATGTGAAGGAAGAAAATTATTTAAAACGTAAAGAAAAAGCCTTCTTAGCTCAACAAAAACAGAGATAGAAGTTATGCAAAAGCAAAAGCGAAAGGAAGAAAAACTAAGAAAACAACTAGAAACAGCAATGTAAGAGCAAAGGAAAAAAATCGCAAGAAGAACTTGCGACGAAAGCCAGCAAAGGTAGTTCGAAGAACTAATAAAGTGATAAAACACAAGCTGCAAATGAGAACACTCAGGACGAGGAGAACATATACCAGAATTGTACGAAAACACCAATGCAGAAGCAGACGAAGAAGTCACAACAGAAATCGAAAAAATATTTCAGGATTTACAGGATACAGTTGACGAAATAGAGAATGTAGAAGCAACACCACCAAAGTTGGAAGAAATTAACTAAACGACATCGGCAATAATGGACAATGTTGAGGCGAATCTGGCAACATCAATATTATTCTTAAGCAGTTAGCGTGGTATTCAGCATTCGTCAGCTCAGTCTGCATAGTTAATAAAGTTAGTCAAGTTAGTGAACTCAGCGAGACTACTTGTACTGCCGAAATTGTCAAATAAAGTTATTTTGTACTTAGACTAATAAAAGTCTTCCTTTTTCAACTATACCTAGATCCACTTAATTCACAATCCGCCTACATTCTTCTAGGCTAGAAAACAAACAAACAGACAATAAGAACCGCATCACATTAAAAAAATAATATTCGGTATAACGAAAATGATAATGCTGCACAATCTATATAAATAAAAATAAAAATGAAATACTGCTCTTGGTAATGGTATCACTTCAGAACGGCTGGACCGATTTGGTTAATTTTTTTAAAGGTTCATAATAGTCCGAATAAGGGTTTTTGGGAAAGAAAAATTGTAATCAGCAATCCCGGGGAGAGCTCAAATTTTGTACACGGCCGTTTTGTAAGAGTGTCTGTGGTCGGTATAATTAATGCGCTTGGCAATCGACTTCCTCCAGCTTATGTTTTCCCCAGGATGTGTGTGCTACAAAAATTATTTTGTTAATGGAGGCCCAGCTGGTTGGATAGGTTTGAATTCAAAAAGTGGTTGGATGACTGGCCAAATCTTTCCTAATCTGCTAAGGCATATAAAAGCATATACAAACTGTTCTATTGATCATCCGATTATAATAATTCCTGACAATCATCTGTGCAGGTGCAGTGAGACCTTGAACGTAATTGAATATTGTAGAAGTAATAGAATAAATGGAATATCGCTTCCACCCCATAGGCTGCAACCATTAGATGTATTTATAAACGGGCCCTTTAAGCGTTATTGTACAATTGCATGGAGCGAATTCTTAGTAAGTAATCCATATCACTATGTATGATATTGCTTCTTTGACACTCATACCCTTCAACAAAGCATTTACTTCGAACATATCTAAGGGATTTGAATCAATAGGTATATGGCCGCTCAATCTTCGACTATGGCTAATACTATAAATTATACAGCCGATGGGGCTAGCATTGCTTCTGAGAATATAAATGTACTAAAATCCCCTGAGATGGTACAACCGATTCCACTTTTAAAAGAAAATTTAAGGAAGGCTGACGAGAAAACTAAGGGCAAGTCTCATATTTACACTAACTCCGAGGAATAAAACCGTATTGCAGAAATGAAGCAAAAACGAGATATGTCAAGCTTAAGAATCAAAAAAGAAACCATTAAAAGGAATCTTGAAGCCATCTTAAATGACTCGTCTGATCGTAATGAAATTAGTTTTGCAGAAAGTAACGATTCTATCAACCCATACATTAGTGATTCAGACACTATTTCTGATGAAGTTATCTGTTCTCCGCCAAAATTAATTGATCAGGATGCAATCTCAGAAGGATATTACGTGCTCGTGAAGCTCGACATCGAAAAAAGAGCTCGATATTATGTTGGCGTCATTACATCCACCGTAAATGCTAAGATATCTGCTAAGTTTTACAGAAAGTGTAGCAACAACTGGGCCCTCGAAAAACCTGATGTAAGCGATATATAAATAATTCACCGAATAGATATAGTTTGCAAGCTACCAACTCCTACTCATCCACCTGGAACTTCACGTTCAAAAGAAAAGTATATTTTTAATACTAATCTTACCAAATATAATATTTACTAGTTTTTTTAATACATAATACCTACATATATACATAAGTACAGACATATAGGTGGGTGCCTCTGAGATAATATTGAAAAGTATTAGTTTGAATTAGGACATTGTTTATGTTATGTTATGTATTTTCTTTATTCTTATATAAATCAATAAAAATATGTTTATCTAATGAAATCTAATTTTACAAAAATGAGGCGACGAATCACCCCCATTCGCTTGTCGAAAGTACCCCACTGGGGGCACCTTCATCATTCTCTACTTGTTTCAAAAGATATAAAAAAAATATTGGAAAAAGTGTACTCCTAAACAATTTCTATAGCGAAGCTATCTCTTAATAGATATATCAGATTAAATTAAGTGATACAACAGAAAGATGTTGCTCCAGAGGAGATAAATGCTTTTAATGACAAATGTGCCCCACTCCACCCTAATTGCAATGATAATAATATATTTAATTGTAAGTTACATTTGAGATTGTGGGAATAGTGGTTTGAATACTTTGGATTAACGCACTTAAGTGCAGACTAAATTTGAGGTTGTGAGAATAATGATTTGAATACTTTCAAATACTATATTTAATTGTAGGTTAACTTTGGGACTTTGAATCGCCCTCATTCTATTTGTTGCCATTGCTTATATTCATATTTTGCTTTAATCCTTAATCGCTCAGTTTGAAAGCTTTCAGAGTTTTTGTATATATTCTTTTTATTCGGCATATCTATATTTATTTATACCTATATATTTTTATTTACAAATAACTATTATTTGCTTAATTTTGCGTATGTACCTTCATTATTATTTAATTTTTGTTTGTAATATCTTAAACTTTTATTAACTTCTTAAGTGTTACGCATTTCAGTGTATAAGAATTTAATGTGATTTTCTCAGTTGTCTGCCTTACCGTAACAACTGAGTGGCGTCCACATCAAGTCCAAAATTAAAAATCCGCCCTTCTCCACTAATACCATAGACACGCATGTGGTATTGATGCCATGGTATTCGAAAAATATGTGCTAGACTAGATGTGTGTCTACACATACTAGCTGGATACCAGCTGAAGTACGTCGGGGTGAGTGAATGCAGCGGGTAGTCAGGAGTAGTCCAGGGCAACGATCCACGACGTTGGGAAATATTGATAACACTGATATTTTCGGTTCTAATAATAATTTTATTTACTAATACTATTAATACTAAAACACTATTAAATTCATCTTGTGTAGTTCATTATCTGTACTTGATTCTGTCATTAATTAACACGATCACTATGCTATTTATAACTAATACACTATTAAATTCACTTTGATTACTATACTATTTATAACTACGGAGAGGTGCTTTGTGCGAAATGCTTATAGCCCGGGCCAGTACGAAGAACGTACGGATGCCAAGGGTATAGCCAACACGAACGGTGAGTACACAAATGCGTGCGAATGCTTTTACTAAGACCAGTACGAATGACGTACGGAGATCGTAGATATAGCCAGCACGGAGAGCAGCGGGGTAGGTAATGCGTGCGAATGCTACTACCAGGGCCAATACGGAGAACGTACGGAAGCCGCTGGTATAGCCAACACGGACAGGAGCGGGACAGGTAGTGCGTGCGAATGCTATTTCTATGGCCAATACGAATAACGTACGTATGCCGTAGATATAGCCATATAGTTGGGTACTGTGCCAATCGAGAAGCGCAGTCATCGGTCTGTTATATGTTGTCTCTACTGGTATTCTGTGGAGAAGCATTGATCAGTGTCTGTTGACGTGATAGTTTTTATATGGTAGGGATAGTGGGTGGTCATGTGACTTCGTTACAAGCTGGATACCAGCTGAAGTACCAGGTATACCGTGAACGTACGTAATGAAACACAAATTTTTTTGCTGGTATCCTCATATTCAAACCTAGCAGAGACCGTTTTCTACTGATACCCCTCCCATTATTACATAGTGGGAAAAAGTTACAACAAAATGTGACATTTGTTTGACAAGACGTTTTCATATGTATTTAAAATGGAGAGTGCAAGGAAAAACAAAATTTGAATGCGATATAGGCAAGTAGCAATTCAAACTTTTAATGTATGGTAATTAACATAACTTTGTTTAATTAGAAAAGAAAAACAAATGACTGGAAAGTCTGGAGGGTCTCCATCTGACTGGGAATTTTACGATGGCTGGATGAATTAGTAGTAGAAAGTATAGGTATATTATTGAAGGTTGAAGAAGCGGCAGTTTATTATTATTTTAGTATTATTTGTATTAAATAGATGAAGAAAATTCAAATACAAGCTTGCTATCGCTGAGTATAGATGTACTCGGTTTCGTTTATTGTGAATCTTCCACGACCGAGATATGGGCACAGTGCTCTACCCCAATGTCATCATCAGATGTGCCATCATTTTCGGGTGAAAAAACTTCGGCGGAAGGGCCATCAAAATCAACATGTCCTAAAAATAGAAGAAGAGGGAGGGATACAATTAATGAGGCTTTACTAAAAGTGGTAAAGTTGGAAGCAGAGTGCTTCAAGGATTTCGTCGGTCAGTCAAAAAAAAATGAAGAAGAAAGAAATGAACTTTTGCGGTAAAATATTAATTTGCAAACAAAATTATTAGAATTTTTCACGTCAAACTAAAAATAAATAATATGAGAATCTAATAAAGACTTACCAAAGCATTTCTTAAGTGCATTTGTTATGATATTTCCGACGTATGTGTACCCAGCTATTGTTGTGAAGTGTGGTTGATTGCGCTTCTCTAATTGTTTAACTTTATTTAACTATATTTTGTTAAAATTATCATTTTTGTTATTACATACATATATTATGAAGCACACAACACCCTTTAATTATTATTGGTGCGTTGTCAATGTGAACTTCTAATCCTTTTCCAACGCGTAATGAGCCTTTAAGTGCCCAAAGGCATTTTCCACTACTCGTAGACATTTGCTGAGTTGATAATTTAATTTTTGTTAGGTTATGTCTCGACTTACAGAAAATGGCTTCATCACTGATTTTGAAAGCTTAGACGCTGAATCACCTTCAATATTTTTGCTATTATTTTAAAAATTGTCGAGTCATTACATCTGCCAGGACTTCCTACATTTATATATGTAAAACGGTACATATAGTCTACTGCTGCAATTAAAACCGTAGAGTACCATCCTTAGTAGTTATAGTAATCCACAGCTTCGTCCTTAGATGGACTTACTTCTATATGGCAGCCATCGATAGCTCCGAAACACTGGAAAGCCAAGTACTTCAAATCCGCGAACGATTTCATTAATTTTTTCTTGTGTTCGAGGATATGTATTCACAACTGCTTTTTGGAATATATTATACAATTCTGTACAAAATTCCAATAATACTTCTCCTACCGTAGTTCTGCCAACACAATATAGGCTTGCTATAGTCCTATATTCTGCCGAGGAACCGTGTGCGTATAAAGATATGGCAATTTTTTTAGCTAGGGGAATAGCTAAGCGCCTTGTTGTATCCATTCTTTCCATATTTTTCAAATTATCAACCAAAACTTTGAATGTTGATCTGTCCACTTGAAACGTGTTCTTGAAATCCTCTTCCTACATCTTCGGCACATCTTTTTCCTAATATTGAGAATTTTGAACCTAAGGATATAAAAAATCTAGCATAAATATTATCAGTACATTGTTACGAGCGTGGCCTTAGTTCGTTATTTAAAACACAATATATCGGATGTAATTCAAAAGTTCTTTATTTACTTAACTGTACTATTTATTCTCACATATTCACAAATAATTATCAAAGCAACTCTTTATTTATCGCTAGTACTGTACTTCTAATAATCACAATCCAAATAGTTTACTTCGTTCACTTCACTGGCTGAAATAAGACTCGTCTCCTGGATGTGAGAAGCGCCGTATTTATACTCTACGAGATATCCTAGAACCTTCCTGAATATTCCATTCTCCGAACCCAAAGTTTACTAGGATGTCACTAACCTAAAGTTATTTCCATTTCCAATAGATGTTGCTTGTGTCGCTTTGTGACACGTAATAATATTATAGTTCAAAACCAGGGATTACCTTTGTCCACATCCTCCTATTGATCCTCCATGCATTATTTAAAATATACAATTTTCTGTAGAGCGCTGTTCGTCTTTTGCTCCTAATTGCTAATTACTTAAGCTGCGTGTTTGATATCTTCAGCAAATTTATTGATAATAAATTATTCAAATGAGCTGAAATTAATTTATTTTGTGACATTTCTAAGATAATCTTCTACTTTTACTTTTCAGTGAGAGCGAATGTCAAACTATACTACGAACAAACGTATGCCAAGCGTCGGCTATACTACATGGTATAGCTTTGAGATGGTATCAATGACATGAGATCAATACCATATGTGTGTCCCCAGTATAAGCGAGCCACAGCTGATAACGTGAAAGGCCAGCCACCTGATTGTCACCTGATCCTTTAGTTCGTATTTATTAGTAAAATAGCGAAAACAATTTGGTGTCTCTATTAAATGTCGTCAAGGCATAATATTTTACTATCAAGGTGAAAACCGCTGTACACTCCTACGTTATAGAGTTTTTACGTACTTAGTCGAAGGCTGGTAACAAGTAGTTCAGGTGACAAAAATTTTAGCCCCCAACGTGAGGCCCATTTGCTTCTTGACAAATGCTAATCCTGATGGTGCAAGTGCTTATTCTGATGGTGTCATCGTCGCTACCACATATTGCCAAAATATGTAGGCAAAAACAGAAGGATATTTCGTTTTCCTTGAAATTTAGAAAGATTATAAATTATGTACGAGTATATAATTATTATTCAAAAGCTGATTGAATATTGACGCATATCAGGAATAACCGCACATTATATGAAATCTTCAAGACTTTACATCAAGAGCACCATTGCACAAAACAAATAATTTTCGGTAACTGTCAAGTGCCATGTTTTGTGGGTAAAACCATACTTTCTTACATACTTACAGCCAACGATAGTGACCACATTTTGAATTTTCTTTTGGTATTCGCGTTAGGCATTAGTCGTTAGGCATTAGTTCAATAAATCTTTGCTTTGTCTTATGATATAGCTAAGAATGTGTGTCATGTTTGGAGGTTATATAAATGAATTCTGAAATTTGTTTTAAGTTTAATAAATGAAGTGACGTCTGGTAAACCCAGTAACGTATTATAGTATTTTCTACCACAAATAGAAATTGTGTATTGTGTAGCGTCAACCAAAACGCTGAAATAGGTAATATCAAGCAAAGTTTTCTAGATACGATTGTAAATTGTCAGTTCGTTTGAATTATACGCCACCTCGAAGTTTAATGGTACCATCCTCTTGCTTTCTATTTGGGGCGCTTCGATTTACCTACACTATTTCGGTCCGACGTTGATTTCGAACTTTACTTTTGTTTACATTGGTGATAAAGTAGACTGGAATAACTATTTCTTACACTGAAGTGATCTGTGGATATCGGTCTTGGACATTATCCCACAAAGTTTCCAGCTACCTTATTAATTTATTTCTTTTGCTGCTCCTAACCAATTTTTCTTGTAATTTTGGTAAATCAGCTGTATTTCACTTCGGTACGGTGTTATACTGCGGTCAAGTTTGTTAATCAGTAGCCTAAATTGGCTCCGATCTATGATTGTTTTGATTTGGAATTCTTTTTAAGTCCTTCATGATGGTAAAGGTTTTCTTGTTTTGGTTGATACAGTTGCTACATCTCTATTAGTTTCTATCTATTCTCTTCAAAGTGCTTCGTTGTGGGACAAAGATTTCTTTTTATGACGTTGCCAAAGCTCAGGGAATACCCTATGATGCCGTAGCACAGCCTTGGCAGGAAAGGAATAAGGGGTAGGAAATTGAGAGTTATTGGGTTGAGTCAAGTAGGTGACGGTGCGCATTATGCTTGAATGTTTGTGGTTCATAGTTGTGGGGAAAACAGATGATGACAAACTGTTTCACATTCGTACAGTTCCGCTTCTGAATGATTCACGGAATTTTACGGTACGGCCGAATTTGACTTCAAGGGTGTGAGGATGAGCTTGAGTTACAGCTCAAGGGATCAGGCTAGAAATTTCGTCAGAGCAATGGCCATAGAAGTAGCGATAAAAGAGAGATAGACATCCGACACTACAGCGGTGCTCTAGGGAATCAATAGTTGCTATTGATATGTTATCGTTAATAAGCCGGAAAGCCTTCTTTTGGACTTTGTCTAACGCGGACAATGCACTTCGTCCAGCCCCTGCTCAAATATGGGAATTATATTCTAATCTAGGCCTGATATGAGACTTGTAAATTTGCGCCGTAAAATATTTCTTGCATCTTTGTATGAATCCCAGGCATTTCATCGCGTTTTTGGGAATACCATCGGATCAACCAAGATTGTTGGATATTTCAATGCCTACGATGTTAAGAGATGGTTAGTTCGAGGTATCTTCTTCATCGATGGAAGTTGAGCGGGTGTTGAAGTACGTTTTAGTGATAACAGACAACATTGCGTTTTGGAAGTATTAAACACGACCCGATTCGCTTTGCCCCAAACGAGTATTTTTATGAGGTCATAGTTTAGTGAACTGAACATGTGGCTTCGTTTGTCAGCTATAAGATTCAGACGTGACTCAGCTAGAGAGTCGAAAGAGTGCACGAAATCAAGCGCGCTGTCGTCTGCAAAACTATGAATAGGACTGAAAGTGAGAGCTAGCACATCATTAAAAAACTGAGGAAGAGAGTAGGAGAGAGCACACAACCTTGCCGGTGTACTGCATGTATTATAAAACGGTCAGAAATAACTCCGTCCAATATAACTTGAATTGAACGGCGATAAAGAAAGCTTTCAATCCATTTTAAGAATAGAGGGTGTAGACCTAATGGCTGAAGTTTGGTTAAAAGAGCAGGATACTAGACTCTACCGAAGGCCGTCGAGATATCTAATGCGATGATCTCAGATTCACCAAAATTATGGAGACATTGATTCCAACGATCGGTACGGAATTTTAGTAAATCTCCAGTAGAGCGGCCAGCACGAAAGCCGTATTGGCCATCGTTAATAAGGTGATTCGTTTCTAGATATTTCATCAATTGGGTGTTGATGAGTGTTTCGAAAACCCTCGAAAGGATCGAAGTAAGGGCAATTGGTTTATAATTTGAGGGATCGCTTGCCTCTCCTTTTTTGGGTATTGGCTGAACATATGCAAGCTTCCATGCCAACGGAAAGACTCCTGCCGAAAAGGACAGGTGAAATAGTTTACGTAGGGGTTTAGCTAAAGAAGAGGCGGCGCACTTGAGTACCAGGGCCGAAATACCATCAGGCCTAGTAGCCTTAGACGCATCGAGACCTGCGGGCACTTGTAACACCTCGCTGTGCGGATATGTAACGGTGTTTGCCTCTAATTGTATGTTGGTGGAGAAGGAGGACTTTGCGAAGAAGGTGGAAGGAAGGAATTCGCAGCAAAGTTACCTGCAAACAAATTAGCTTTGTCCAATGATTCCGTGTACACATCCCCGTTGTGAATTAGGGGCGATACCGAAGAGCTGGTGAAGTTGTCCTTGACTGTTATAACAAGAGATCAGAAACTCTTACTACCCTTTCGACTAGTAAAGATTTGCTGCCTAATGTTTTGGTCGAATTGGAACTTAGCTCGCTGAATAATGGATTTGCAGGTGTTACGTGCTTCTCTATAGATCTGTCCCAAATCCGCAGAATGGCACAATTTATATGCCTGAAATGCAGCTTCTTTAATTTTAATGGCTGTATAACGGTCATTGTTAAACCAAGATGAATTGTTAGGTTTAATATTCTTGTAACTGTGCGGAATAAAGCTGCACATCCCGAGCCATAAGATGTTGATAATGGATTCAGAGCAACACTCAACATCTCTCGAGGAAAAACACTCAGACCAGTCTAATTCTCTAATGAATTTGTTGAGTGAAGCTCAATCAGCTTGATCATCAGAGTGCCACACGGGTGGCTTTATACGAGTGTGACTGGTGGGTTTCAGTGACAATGATCTGAGTTGCCAAGAGAAGATGACACTGACGTGGAATACTTGTCAGGATGAGATGATAGAAACAGATCTAATAGGTTGGTGGTATGTCCAATTATATCAGGAAACGATTTGGGCTATCAACTAACTGTTAAAGGTCTCGCTAAAAAATTCAACATGTCTCCCCGCTGGACTTATGGTTGTAGAATGTCTGAGCCGCTGCATGTTGTGGACATAGAAATCGCCAGCAATAATGATTTCGGCAGTAGGAGATATTATTAAAATATATTCTATATTGGAGGATGGAAAATCAAATGAGCATACATTGTCTGATTGGGGTTGCAGTATAAAAAACAAAAATAAATGATGTGTTTGTGAAGTTTAAATCTAATCCAGACATAATTAAACTCTGGATTAGTTGAAGCAAATTCAGGGACAATGAAGAAGGGCAGATCATTCCGAATGTACAGAGCGACTCCCCTCTGAGGTGAGAAGAGTGGCACTAAGTGATAATCCGGTAAGCGAAACTGATTGATATCAGCATCAGAAATAATCTTGGTTTCACTTAGGGCCAAAAGAGTCGGTTTGGAAGAAGACAAGTGGCAATGCACCGAGAAATAATTACTTCGTAATGTTGCAAAAATGTTGCAAAAATCAAAGCAAAATTCTTGCATTGTCCCAAATGAGCATTAGCGTACAAAAATTACAATTAAATGCACGCAGTCACTGAACTGACAATGACAACGAGACCCTGGCTGATTACAAGGCAACAGTAGTGTTATGCTTACTGTGCTGACCTTTTCACCCAAAAAAGCAGTCAGATGCTTAGCAGTGGGTACCGATTAATTGCATTCAAAGCAGTGAAATTACACTACGCTGAATGCGGATGGATTTAAGGAAAATGGAGCGGACTTACCTTGACTGTGCAATTAAAATATAGGGTATAAAGGCCCTTCCCCTTGGCGGTCACGGCAGTAAGCCGAGTTGCAACACTCAAAACTCGCGACGAGGTATTTGGTATGGCGGAATAACTGGAACGGCACGCGTCTACTACCACTAGCAGTTCAAACTCAACTCTTTAACTGGTGCTGTACGCTCGTGGCCTAGACTCACATCTTTTTTTTTACTCAAGTTTATCTCCAGGAATTGTGCTCTAATTTTAATTACTCGGCTAGCCCCTTCTTTATCTAGCATTTAGATTTTTATTTTTTGGCTTCCTGTATCATTCTTCTTCCCTCTGTTTTACGGACTTAGTGTCACGATTTATCTGTGCTTTTCATTTATTGTATGGGTTCCTTCGATTTGGTTGTTATGCAGAACTAGCTCGCAATTTCAGTGACTGCTTCTGGCAAGTATCGGCTGAGGTCACACAATGGGGGTCAATAGACTCAACAGAGACTAGCTGACTTACGAGCTCACCATCTGGCGCCTACCAGTGTCAAGCATGGCTGAAATGAGAAAAACACTGCAATCAACTTTGAAGGCCAAGAGAGTGGTTGTAGACCCTTATTCCTATAAGTACGCTGAATACATGGGAGCATTGAGTAAGGCAGCCAAGGACGTGAAGGAATTGCTCAGCAAACTCGAAGGGGATTCCGGTATTGTAGATTACCGAAAGGTCCTAACGAAAATTGAATGGGCTTCAGGCAGACTGAGTAGGGTGAAAGCAAGTGATGAGGAATAAATAAAAGTAAGATAGATAGAATTCGTGCATACTTAATTTTATCTTTAGCGTCCTTGCAGTTTAAGGCAGATGGAAACGAAGATGATGAAGGTCTTTTCGTTGCAGAACTATCGACGACCGCAAAAGTCATTACTGTTGGTAGTTCTAGAGTACCATTGTACAAATGGAAAATTGAACAGTCAGTCACTGAAAGCTTTATTAGAAAGAATAGACGAGTTGGCCGATGCTCGTGGAATAAACAAACAGCAACTGTTTCGATCATCGCTGGATTTATTTACAGGAAGGGCCTTGATCTGGTACAGGGCGAATAATATTAAATTTCATTCATAGGTTGACATTGTTCGAGAATTAAGAAAGGGATTCTTACCATCCGATTATGATGACGGTTCGAAGAAATTAAGCGACGGACACAAGGTAAGGATGAGATTTTCGGCAATTATGTGACCATCATATCAAATATGTTCAATTGATTGACAGTCCTACTATCCGAAAGTATAAAATTAAACATATTACAGCGGAGCATAAGTCCTTTTTACCAGACGCAGTTTGGTCTGACTGTGATAAGAGCTACGGGCGATTTAGTTCAATTAGGGAGGAGTTTAGACACAGTAAGGACTTCAGTGAAGAGTTTTGTATCACCTCCCACCAAAAAGAATAATAACCTTCTCCAACCGGATCTTGCTTCTGTGAATACGACGATAGAATATCCTTTGTCAGAGGTACTTATCCTTACTAGGACATTTGATCGTAAATGTGGTAAGTTGGGACAGATTGCGCGATTTTGTAGAAAAGATGTCAAATGTTATGGTTGTGGAACGCAAGGAGTAACTCACCCAAATTGTAGGAGGTGTACTCGAGGTCAGCATGCAGGGGCACAGTAAGCAAAGATGTGCCATCGTGGTCGGGAAACGAACGAGGAGCTCGAAATTAAGCGACGAGTCGAGTAATCTGCAAAAAGTCGCCACTGTAGAAGGTTTGCGAAAGGGAGGCTCGAACGAAATTAGCATTCTTATGGATTATGTTTTCGCACAAACGTAAAATGATGTTCGCTCTCATTTGAGAGTTACAATTTTTGAACTAAATTTTGTGGATAATTGGAATCAGGGGCATCAAGAACTATAGTAGGTGGACTTGGATATGAACTGTTGGAAAGCATGGGGCATCAATGAGTGCAACCAGAGTAAGTCTACGTAATGGGGGCTCTGTAGGCGTGAACGGGGAGGTAAGCATACCAATAGAATTAGAGAACCGTGTCAAACTGTGTGATGCACCAATAATACCAGATCTTCCGCTATAATCCCTGGAATCGATTTCTGGAAGGGAATGAATATTCAGGCAAATTTTCCGAACAACTCTTGTACAATGTCAGCGCGTTACAAAATCAGTCGAAGCTATCAGACGAACAGAAAGGGGAGTTAGAGAAGCTGATCACTACGGCTAAACAGGTAATGGGTACCGATCTTGGACGAACAAATCAAGTCAAGCATGTGATACGAAATTATGCGCAGCCCATAAAATAGCATTATTATCCCGTATCTCCCGCGATACAGAAAATCGTCAATAAGGAGCTGGACGAATGTCCAAAAACGGAGTTGCCGAGCCATCTCACAGCGCACGGGCATCACCAGTCGTAATGGTGCAGAAAAAAGATGGGAAATATCGGTTTTGTGTAGATTTCAGAAAACTGCACAAGGTCACCCGAAAAATTGCCTATCCACTGCCATATATCTCGGCCACGTTGGTCAAATTGAGAGACGCCCGGTGCATGTCTTCACTAGACATAAATTCCGCATTCTGGCAAGTCCCAGTGAGAGAAGCATCAAAGTAATACACAGCTTTTACTGTTCCACGGAGGGGACTTTTTCAATTTTGCCGCATGCGGTTCGGGCTTAGTAATTCACCAGCAACGTGGCAACGATTAATCGACCGGGTACTATCAGGTGAACTTGAGTCTAAGGTATTCGTGTATTTAGACGACGTCGTAATTGTGACCCAGACCTTTCAGGAGCATAAAAAAAGTATTGCGAGAAGTTCTTAATAGGTTGCATAACGTGGGTCTGGTTATAAATTATGACAATTTTGTAGATCCGAGCTAAAGTATTTAGGAGGTATTCAGAAAACATACAATCGGCTGCACAGGAATTTTATTGGCCAAAAATGAGGGCAGATGTAGCACCTTATGTAAAACGTTGTCTTATTTGTCAAGCCACTAAGCCAGAACATCAAACACGGGCAGGTCTTATGGCTTACGGAATCATTGTGTATAATCCATGCGAGTCTTTAAATGGCAAGGGGTAAAAAATATATTTTGACTGTGCCTCTGATGCCTCCAAGTTGTTTAATGTGAAATTGGTCCCCAAATGTATGGGGCCATTCACGGTGGTAAAAGTACTTTCACCATGGACATATGAGTTATAAGACGGCACAGGTAAACACGCAGGTAGATGGCATGCGAAGGACTTAAAGATATATCATTAAAGTCAGGAGAGTTTTGATTAGTATATATATTCCCGTTTGTCTCATCCACTCGATACAATATGGCAGGCTTTCATAGCTTGAGTCAGTCATACCAGTTGCATGGGTTGGGTACATTTAGTCCAACACTATCAATCGTGTTGGGATCGTATATAGTTCGAAATCCAGTGATACAAATAGACGAGTGTACTGAAGTTTTAATTTTGATCCTTTCTCTGCGAAGTGGCCGCACACATGAGGCTAATGGAAAAAGAGCCTTGGAGTCGATGGATTCATGTTGTTGGGATCGTACATGGTACGAAGTCCAGTGACCTCCACTCGACCCGGAAGAGAAAGAAATTACTGTTTGGATGATACATTTCGATTTCTGATAAGGTTCACTAAATGAGTGAGGAACGGAACTACGTAAGGAACAATGAACCAATTCGATTACTTAGATTTGGATAGATTGACCTAATACTTTTGGCATTATTTCTTTTATTTTTGTTTCAGCTCCAAATAGACAAGTTGGCGCTATAATTATTCATTTTCTTGGTTATGAGACATGGTAAGAGCGTGGTAGATAGATTTCTACGAAATTTCTCAGAGAAAGAGGAGGCATGTCACGGTTTAAATTTTCAGACCAGCTACCCAATACCTACAGCTAAAAACAAAACTAAACTCACTTACATCTTTGTGTCGTCCAATGTGTTATTCCTTCCTATTTAAATGATGCTACGTATAAATTTTTTTCATTACAGAGAACATTTTACTTCCCCAAGGAGCCTTAAAAAGTTCGACACTGGTGCTTACTTGTTGCTACCTAGGGATAATCCAAACGGCGCTGTTTATCCACCACTCACACACGATAAGAAGCTCCGCCTGAGTCTGTAAATTTACCTGCAGTACTAAATTCTAGCATAATGAACTCATAGGTCGGATCAGCAAAAAAAAAATGTACCTGAAAACAATTCATTAAATGTTAAATTAAAAAAAAACGTTAATAAAACTTAAATGGGAAGTTAATTGAAATAAAAAAAACCGAGTAAAATAATTAAATATACCTCTGTCTATTTCCTTCTTACAATTTTTCAATGGTTACTCTTGTACTGATAGTATTAATTGTAGAATTCCTATGGAGCACCTTAAATCAGCCGAAAAGAGATCTCATACAATTAAACAAAGAGCAAAAATAACTATAATAAGAAAGACCATTGTATAGTGGTGTGTGTTACTTTAAATGTAAAAATATAACAGAAAATTTAAACATACGAATTGAAAGATTTCCATTATGATTTCTTTATTATTACTTGAATCGTTCACCACCTAAAAGTATATGACTTCAATTGGTAGTAATAATAGGGTTCGAGAATATAAGATCCTGCAATATTCGTAATCCTTCCGCATAAATCATTGGGTTGAGGGAAAATATCTTTGATGGTCGAGCTATATTTCTTTTATTGGTAAGATAATTTCATTCATTACTATACCATAACTGTTCAGTATAAGTCATCCAATATAGTTCACAACGTTTGAGTTCAACAGCAGTTAAAAATTATACCTGCAGTTGTCGGGCTTTCGATAAGTTTGTTCGATGAAATGTAAACAATATGCAGTTATTATCAGAAGTCGCCACCAAGAACTTTATTTTGATTTGAATAATGAAGAAACTTGCTATAACATCTAGGCCCATGGCATATAAGTATACTGTAATACACCGGAGATATCGTTATAAAAATCTGTTGATCCACTGCTACCTTTATTATCGGCCATGGTGTTGTAAAATGCATTTGAATGAGAAAGGTATCGTTTCAAAGTTAAGTTTTGTGATCACCAATTTGTCATTCTCTAATTTTCAAAAGTACAACAGAGAGTACCCTGGAGAGGATATATAACTGGTCAAAGCGTAATCGTTTGTTATTAACTCCAGGGATATTCCTCCCGTTACTCTACACGGTTTTCAGTGCCTGGTCTGAGTAAGGGATCATACTTCATTGTAATATGAAGTGTTGCGACAACGTTAGTGTAATGATTAGGAAAATGTATGCAGTCCCGCACCGATAATCAGCTATTATTCTACATGTAAATTAGTTAAAACATTGATATTGCCCCATTTCATTTTCGGCAGTTTGATTTTTTCCTCGATTGGATAGCTCATGTACACGTAGGCTGGAGGTTGCTTTCAATCACTGCATTTGGTTCATATATGGGTTAAGAAGGTTCGACCATATCTCACCTTTTTGGCATCGTTTGGTTGATTGTTCACTGATGTCATATTTAAATCAAAGAAAATTGGTGTTCTTGTATGACTTGCTCCAGTCGAATAAACCGGATTATCTCAGTGAAATGTTCCAATTCACATCATCCCGGCGGGCGCAATAAAAATTTAATTCTACCCAGCTACTATCAATTAGTAATGGATGGTTCTTACCATGTCCAAGTAGATCGCTTGTGGAACTGTCTTTCTCTTAATATCCAAGCTGCAGGCACTGTCAACGCATTCAAAAAGCTTATTAACACTTAACTTGCTATCTTTTTATATACATACTGTCTCTCTGCATTGGAAAAATAAGTAGTATATTTGTGATTACTTTTACTATTTGTTTAATTATTCAAGTTATGTTTCATAATTATTTTGTTTTTTTTTTGTTTTCTCCTTTTGCTCTAATTTTTTTGTTTCACTGGTAAATATTAATATTTCTAGTTTGTATTCTTTTTTTTCTAGTTTGCTTTTATAACTTTATCTAGCGCCACTTCTTAATTATACTAGAAAAGATTGCATTGTACATCTTGTGTATATCATTTAGTCAAAAATAAATTATTAGTATTATTATTACCCCTCGAATTGCAGCGGAAGCTGTTTTCTCATTCTGCTTTCGCTTTTAAATAACTTTGCAAAATTTAAGAACGACAAATTGGAGATAAAAAAAGTAAAAATGCTATTTTTTATGAAGACCAACAAACAAATGTAATGTACATATAATTGAAACAAATTTAATATTCATTCATAATTAATTCATAAGTTTAATTATTAAGAATTTGAATTTGCCATTCATTAGAAAACCATCTTCATGATTTGCAGAGGAAAGAGACTTCAATTTTTTTTTTAAGAACTTTTATTTTTAACAATTCTAAATTAAAAAAAAAAATAATTTTGACCGTCGTTAAAACTATCGTCACCAGAAGTGTGGTTTATTCTGGATAAATTTTTAAACGTGAAACATGTTTATTTCCCCATAATTTACAATGCTAAAAGCTTTCAAATGACACTTTTCTCAGACAAATGCAAGTAACGAAAAGTCATGGCACCATCGACTGTAATAAAGAAGGCAGTATTAATCTTTTCACGAAATTTATTGTGAGTTTTTCAAGATTTTTTGAAACAATTACGAGATTCGTAAGGCAGCGAGCTACGGAGTAGTAAACCACCACCATATATTATTTTAAAAATAAATAAAACATAATTTTCTGGGAGTGGCGGTATTTATTTTATATTCTGCCATCTGTATACAATATTCGTAAACAATCTCATCAAAATCGGACAAAAAATTCAATATCAAAAGTTCTTTCATATACACCAATGGGAAAAAGTTTTTCATTTCCCGAATTCGGGTGTTAGGAGTGAGGTGGGGTAAATATTATCTGGTTTGCAAAATTCCTTTTGCTAGTTTTTGCGTGATTTTTTCTGATTTTTTGAACACATTTTCCCTCCTCTCCTGGTTAAGCTGCGAAATCTAATTTTCGAGGGCCAAAATTCTGTATGACAAATTAATTTCGAAATGTTTTTCTACAACTTATCGATTAATCCACTTTTTTGTTTTTTTATGGATGCGCTTTTATTAAGAGATTATCTGTACAAAATTTCAGGAAGATCGGATGTCATTTACCTATATAAAAAAACTTAAATCTATAAAAGTTTGCATACCCACTTTTCGCCATCTACCGGCGATATTTGGAAACGCATGGAAATTCAACTTGCAAAATCGGTAATTTACGTACCTCCTCTGAGATTGGTATTTTATCTGAATGAATTTGACGCTTTCATTCAAATTCTGTTGCAATTTAACCACGACAACAACGCGAAAATTTTCATTCAAATTCGAGCATTTTCCAAAGGATAAGTCTACAAAGCCCAGGACTCCCCTACATTATGCATTATTTCTGTTTCGCGTGTTCATCTGGAGCTCCCACTTGCGTCACTCTCATTTCTAGACAAGCCCAATATATATTGTGAATTTTTACGATATCAGTGATGACGAGTAGGAACCCCCTCCATTTAACTTTAAATTTCCTGAACCTTTTAGTGCGGAGGCTTTTTCAATAAAAAAATTCTAAAAGAAAGACGAACTCGTTCCTGATTAGTAATATTTTTGAAAGAAATAAAATTGAACTAAGTCTAATTTGGGGGACTCGTATCGAAGCGCATACAAGGTACGTAGATTTTACTTTAGTTCTTGTTAGACAATAATTCTAGTTTGTTTTCGGGGCATTCGGTTTCCATAAAAATCGGATATATGTATGTATGTAATTAATAGCAAATGTGAACTTGATCTGGGAAGGAAAACTCCAAGTTCACCTGAGAAAGTTGGAACTTATCCGCCATATCATAGTCAGAATTATATCCAGGAGTTGCACAGCGCCAGAAATCTGTAATTTTAAAGGAAAACTTTAGCTTATAACTAGAGAGTTTGTGGAAACCAATTAAACTGATAAACAAGTTTTCGAGTTTTCAATAAACACACTCGGAGAAAGTCATTTATGTGCAAGCTAAATACAAGTCCCGAAGCGTAACTGAAGACTTTCCGTGCTTAAATTGCATTCGTGTGAACGCAATAACCAAACAACAGCACATGGTGGTACTAGCATGCTGTACTGAGGTACATGTTACTTGTTTTGTAGAACATAGTTTTACTTTATCTATTTTTTGTTCAAATTTACCATATTCGTCTACGGCAGACCTACGCTTAATGAATTCAAATATTATAAATATTAATAAAAGTGAAGAGGTGGAAGAGACTTGGACTATTTCTACTGGGGAATATCAAAGATGGACTGATTTAATTTAAATATGGCTCTACTGATATTTTAAGTTCTATGGAATCTTTAGAAGGACACGGGTATGAAAAATTCCATAGATCCTAATTTTAATGATGATATATATGGCAGACAGTGCGATTTCATTTAATGGTGGGTGTCACATTTTCCTTTCTGCTTGCAGTCTGAACAACCGCAAGAGCTCTGCTCTACTTTCATGTGGTAACTGGCTATGTTTCATATAATACGAGAGGTCTTTGGCATAAATTTTCAGCGTCAAGCTTTCGTATATTAGAAGCTGGATATCTTACCACTAAATTACAATGTAGGTAAGAAGATGGAGGACATTTATTATTTGATATAAAACTTAAGGAAAATAATTATTGCTATCAATTCGCTTAATGCTGCATTACGATGTACTTTTATATCTTATGCGAACAATATCCTGTAGTATATGTAACGATGCAAGGTACATATATAATATAAATTGTACCGGGTGTAAAGAAACATGGAAGAGGAGTTCAATAGTTGATGCAAGGGCACCAAGTTTCCTCTGTAAAAGAAAAATCTGGAACGAAAGTTATTGGCAATATTTCTTGTGTTGCTTTGGGTATAGAGTAATTGAAAATTGCTCTGGATATCCAAGATTTCTTAAAATAAATACCCGTGTGCTCCATCTGGTATTACATTTAGACCTATTTAACATATCTGGGGGAATATTTGATAGTTCTGTTGTGATTTTGGTACTTCATTTAAATCTTTCTTTCTCACAAATTAATTAAAATCAAAACTGTATGTCGATTTGGTTTACGGTTAGTAATATTTGTGTAAAAGATTAAAATAATGTAGATGTTTTTAATATTTACTTTTTCCATTCCAAATTTCATAAAGAAAGTATAGTCGCATATACATCTATATCATTTCTACTTGTGCAACATAAGTAGTGCTATACTACGCACCACAAGCAGTCCACACTCTTTTTGTATCCATTCGAGAAATCGATATTCAAATCTCGCTTTTCTAAGAAGCTAGATCTTCCTTCGTACCAACCTACAGCCGAAGGGTACATCAAGGAATACTTCTGAAGATCATCTTGTGTCAACAGGCGACACAATTGCCAACAGCACCCGGGTTTCAATTGAAACTCCAGCAATTTGAAGCAATTACTACATAAGTAGTATACTGTGACATGCAGTAGTACCTACATGTAGCCACACTCTCTTTTGGCGTCCATTCGAGAGCTCAACAGTCAAGTCTCGCTTTTCTTAAGAAGCCAGATCTTCCTTTTTGCCTACCTACAGCAAAAGGGTACACCAAAAAATACCTCTGAAGCACACTTTGTGTCAACAGGCGACACAGTAGGCAGCAGCTAACTCAATTGGACTTAAATCACATCTGAGGATTCCGCACCTTAGAGTAAGTCAAGGAACACGATATAACAGCCAGCAGTATCCCGATTCCGCTTGCATCCATAAATAACTAATATCACCCACCACTCTCGATTCGCATTAATTTGAGAGCGCAAACAGCCGTATCTCGCTCATAGAAGATATCAGTGATACAGAACTGTCTGGTTATTTCAAATCAAATATACACTACAAAGCATTACAATCTGCTCTAGCGATCACACCTGTTAGGTTTGAGGACTGTAGGTTTTAAAAGACGTCAATGGTTTGGTAACAAGAGTTGAAATTTTACGCTAAAGTAAATGTGTACTCGTTTGATATTGGAGAGATAATAATATATTTTACAAAAAACAAAAATGGTTGACAGGGTAGAGCTTACTATATACAAATTATAAAATCATCTTAACTACAACTTTATGAGTGATAAGCAAGAGAAATTATATAATGCTAAGTTCAAATGCATTTAGATTATTAAATTAAATCGATAGAATATTGATAATTCATAACATACTGC
The DNA here is from genome assembly GCA_963930735.1 of Dioctria linearis. Taxonomy (NCBI): domain Eukaryota; kingdom Metazoa; phylum Arthropoda; class Insecta; order Diptera; family Asilidae; genus Dioctria; species Dioctria linearis. The sequence continues at coordinate 76,777,570 of OZ005742.1, read as the reverse complement.
CCGCCACCAATTAACGCACCATGGGTTTCCATCATTCTATTGGATGGGTAGTGGACAAATCCTTGTGATAGAACGCTTCATTATGCCATTGGAAGTCTTTATGACGACAACTCGAACAGGGTCATCTAGACCGGGGTGAGTATTAACTATACGTCCTATGTGCCATTTAAGCGGCGGTGTGTTGTCTTCTTTCACGAGAACCAATACGCCGATAGTGATATTTGGGTTAGGTTGTATCCGCTACGAGCTTTGTTGTAGAGATTTTAAATAGCACAGGTTCCAAAAGTGTTTATGCATAGCTCTAACTTTCTGCCAACGAGTTAAATTATTAATGTTTAAATCAGTAACATTAGGTTCTGGGATTGAAAGCAAGGGAGAACCAATGAAGAAGTGGCCAGGAGTGAGGACGGAAAAGTCATTTGGATCATCACTTAGTGGAGTTATGGGTCTGGAATTGATGACAACTTCAACCTGACAAAGCAGAGTGCTTAGTTCTTCATTGGTTAGTAGCGACTGTTCAGTCACGCGGCGGATGTGGTGTTTTGCTAGTTTGACTGCGCTATCCCACAAAACTCCAAAATGTGGAGACCTGGGTGATATGAATTTCCAAGTGATGCCTTCGTCCTGACAAGTTTGTTGTAGAGTTTGGATATGGGGCTGAGAATGAAATAAGACCCGTAACTCTTCGAGCTCCTTGCGGGTGCCAACAAAGTTCGTTGCATTGTCGCAGAAGATTGTAGAGACCTTTCCTCGTCGTGCTATAAATCTCTTCAAGGCACCTAAGAAAGCCTCCGTGGTAAGGTTTGAGACTAACTCCAAATGCACGGCCTTCGTCGCAAAGCAAATTAATATACAACCATAGGTCTTTGTGGGTGGACGACCCCTGATGAGGCTAGTAACGAAGAGTGGTCCAAAAAAATCGACGCCAGAATGTGCAAACGGACGACCTGGATATACGCGCTCTGCTGGCAATGCTCCCATTAGTTGTTCAATATTTTTTGGGCGAGATCAAAAGCATTGAATACATTCATATTGTGTTACCCTAGCCGTTTGCTTTGCTCCAAGGCGCCAAAACCTTGTCCTCATGATTGATACGAGAGTTTGGGAATTGCATGTAAATCTTTGCGATAATAATGAATACGTGAGACCTTGGAAGAAGTGTTGGATGCATGCTATCAAACTACAGCCCGGAGTTTTGTAATCTTCCTCCTACTCGTATTAGGTTATCATAGTCGAGAAATGGATTGAGACCTTTTAATGGATTACCTTTGCTTAAATAATTTCCTTTCGATAATTGTAACTATGTTTCAGAAAATTCAGTTCTCTGAACTACGCGTAGTATTCAAATCAGGGACGCATCTAGCTCGCCTTTGATTAGTGGTCCAACTATTAGTATAAAATCTATGAACATATTCAAAAACTCTAAGCGGTCTTGAGTACGAATTGTTACACTTGCATGATGTGACGACGTCCAACAGGTTTGTGGCGATGAGAACACATTTGATCTTTCTCCTTTCTGGCATTCCTTGTTCAAGTAAAGGGGTCTGGATGGGCCAATTAGTCAGACGTTCAAGGAAAAAGTTTGGACCGTTGAACCAAAATGATGATTGAACAAGCTCTTGAGGTGAGACTCCTCTACTGATGATATCTGCTGGGTTCATGTTAGTAGGTACGTGTTTCCAATAATAAGAGGAGGTTAAATTTTTAATTTTTGTTATACTATTTGCTACGAACGAATTCCAATCGCAGGGTGATGATGAGAGCCAGGATAAAACGATAGAAGAGTCTGACCAGCAGATAACATTTTGTATGCATATGTCGATAGAAGAGTGTGTTCTCTGAATCAGTTCAGCAAGGAGTAAAGCAGCGCACAATTCCAATCGTGGAATGGAAATTGTCTTCACTGGAGCTACGCGAGATTTTGTAGTAATTAATCTACTAGATATTATTTGGTTGTTGTTAGAGCACTTCAGGTAAATGCACGTTCGATAGGCACTTGAACTCGCATCCGCAAATCCATGAAGCTCCATGTTTTCATAATGAGTAATAATATGTCTAGGAATTCATATGTTTTCGATCAAATGGAGCTGTTTGCAGAAGTTCAGCCATTTGGTGTGAAGCTCTAGAGGTAGTGATTCGTCCCAATTTAGCTTTAATCTCCAGAGTTGCTGCCTTCTCACAAATTAATTAAAATCAAAACTGTATGTCGATTTGGTTTACGGTTAGTAATATTTGTGTAAAAGATTAAAATAATGTAGATGTTTTTAATATTTACTTTTTCCATTCCAAATTTCACAAAGAAAGTATAGTCGCATATACATCTATATCATTTCTACTTGTGCAACATAAGTAGTGCTATACTACGCACCACAAGCAGTCCACACTCTTTTTGTATCCATTCGAGAAATCGATATTCAAATCTCGCTTTTCTAAGAAGCTAGATCTTCCTTCGTACCAACCTACAGCCGAAGGGTACATCAAGGAATACTTCTGAAGATCATCTTGTGTCAACAGGCGACACAATTGCCAACAGCACCCGGGTTTCAATTGCAACTCCAGGAATTTGAAGCAGTTACTACACAAGTAGTATACTGTGACATGCAGTAGTACCTACATGTAGCCACACTCTCTTTTGGCATCCATTCGAGAGCTCAACAGTCAAGTCTCGCTTTTCTTAAGAAGCCAGATCTTCCTTTTTGCCTACCTACAGCAAAAGGGTACACCAAAAAATACCTCTGAAGCACACTTTGTGTCAACAGGCGACACAGTAGGTAGCAGCTAACACAATTGGACTTAAATCACATCTGAGGATTCCGCACCTTAGAGTAAGTCAAGGAACACGATATAATAGCCAGCAGTATCCCGATTCCGCTTGCATCCATAAATAACTAATATCACCCACCTCTCTCGATTCGCATTAATTTGAGAGCGCAAACAGCCGTATCTCGCTCATAGCAGATATCAGTGATACAGAACTGTCTGGTTATTTCAAATCAAATATACACTACAAAGCATTACAATCTGCTCTAGCGATCACACCTGTTAGGTTTGAGGACTGTAGGTTTTAAAAGACGTCAATATTTTGGTAACAAGAGTTGAAATTTTACGCTAAAGTAAATGTGTACTCGTTTGATATTGGAGAGATAATAATATATTTTACAAAAAACAAAAATGGTTGACAGGGTAGAGCTTACTATATACAAATTATAAAATCATCTTAACTACAACTTTATGAGTGATAAGCAAGAGAAATTATATAATGCTAAGTTCAAATGCATTTAGATTATTAAATTAAATCGATAGAATATTGATAATTCATAACATACTGCCCGCCACCAATTAACGCACCATGGGTTTCCATCATTCTATTGGATGGGTAGTGGACAAATCCTTGTGATAGAACGCTTCATTATGCCATTGGAAGTCTTTATGACGACAACTCGAACAGGGTCATCTAGACCGGGGTGAGTATTAACTATACGTCCTATGTGCCATTTAAGCGGCGGTGTGTTGTCTTCTTTCACGAGAACCAATACGCCGATAGTGATATTTGGGTTAGGTTGTATCCGCTACGAGCTTTGTTGTAGAGATTTTAAATAGCACAGGTTCCAAAAGTGTTGATGCATAGCTCTAACTTTCTGCCAACGAGTTAAATTATTAATGTTTAAATCAGTAACATTAGGTTCTGGGATTGAAAGCAAGGGAGAACCAATGAAGAAGTGGCCAGGAGTGAGGACGGAAAAGTCATTTGGATCATCACTTAGTGGAGTTATGGGTCTGGAATTGATGACAACTTCAACCTGACAAAGCAGAGTGCTTAGTTCTTCATTGGTTAGTAGCGACTGTTCAGTCACGCGGCGGATGTGGTGTTTTGCTAGTTTGACTGCGCTATCCCACAAAACTCCAAAATGTGGAGACCTGGGTGATATGAATTTCCAAGTGATGCCTTCGTCCTGACAAGTTTGTTGTAGAGTTTGGATATGGGGCTGAGAATGAAATAAGACCCGTAACTCTTCGAGCTCCTTGCGGGTGCCAACAAAGTTCGTTGCATTGTCGCAGAAGATTGTAGAGACCTTTCCTCGTCGTGCTATAAATCTCTTCAAGGCACCTAAGAAAGCCTCCGTGGTAAGGTTTGAGACTAACTCCAAATGCACGGCCTTCGTCGCAAAGCAAATTAATATACAACCATAGGTCTTTGTGGGTGGACGACCCCTGATGAGGCTAGTAACGAAGAGTGGTCCAAAAAAATCGACGCCAGAATGTGCAAACGGACGACCTGGATATACGCGCTCTGCTGGCAATGCTCCCATTAGTTGTTCAATATTTTTTGGGCGAGATCAAAAGCATTGAATACATTCATATTGTGTTACCCTAGCCGTTTGCTTTGCTCCAAGGCGCCAAAACCTTGTCCTCATGATTGATACGAGAGTTTGGGAATTGCATGTAAATCTTTGCGATAATAATGAATACGTGAGACCTTGGAAGAAGTGTTGGATGCATGCTATCAAACTACAGCCCGGAGTTTTGTAATCTTCCTCCTACTCGTATTAGGTTATCATAGTCGAGAAATGGATTGAGACCTTTTAATGGATTACCTTTGCTTAAATAATTTCCTTTCGATAATTGTAACTATGTTTCAGAAAATTCAGTTCTCTGAACTACGCGTAGTATTCAAATCAGGGACGCATCTAGCTCGCCTTTGATTAGTGGTCCAACTATTAGTATAAAATCTATGAACATATTCAAAAACTCTAAGCGGTCTTGAGTACGAATTGTTGTACTTGCATGATGTGACGACGTCCAACAGGTTTGTGGCGATGAGAACACATTTGATCTTTCTCCTTTCTGGCATTCCTTGTTCAAGTAAAGGGGTCTGGATGGGCCAATTAGTCAGACGTTCAAGGAAAAAGTTTGGACCGTTGAACCAAAATGATGATTGAACAAGCTCTTCAGGTGAGACTCCTCTACTGATGATATCTGCTGGGTTCATGTTAGTAGGTACGTGTTTCCAATAATAAGAGGAGGTTAAATTTTTAATTTTTGTTATACTATTTGCTACGAACGAATTCCAATCGCAGGGTGATGATGAGAGCCAGGATAAAACGATAGAAGAGTCTGACCAGCAGATAACATTTTGTATGCATATGTCGATAGAAGAGTGTGTTCTCTGAATCAGTTCAGCAAGGAGTAAAGCAGCGCACAATTCCAATCGTGGAATGGAAATTGTCTTCACTGGAGCTACGCGAGATTTTGTAGTAATTAATCTACTAGATATTATTTGGTTGTTGTTAGAGCACTTCAGGTAAATGCACGTTCGATAGGCACTTGAACTCGCATCCGCAAATCCATGAAGCTCCATGTTTTCATAATGAGTAATAATATGTCTAGGAATTCATATGTTTTCGATCAAATGGAGCTGTTTGCAGATGTTCAGCCATTTGGTGTGAAGCTCTAGAGGTAGTGATTCGTCCCAATTTAGCTTTAATCTCCAGAGTTGCTGCCTTGTGTTGTGTCTTAACAACACTATTACCATCAACTTGAATTAATTTTTTTTTATTACAGTCCGATAAAGTTTGCAGTAATGTTTCCCTGTTGGAGCACCACTTATGCAATGTAAGTTTTCCCTTCTGAAACAAGAGATCTACTTCATGGCGTATCTTCATAGCACCAGCGATGGTGTCAGACCCGGGAAGCAAATCGTCTACATAAAAATCTCTGATTGCTACCCTTGAACCTATTGAAAATTTAGAAGCTTCATCTTTAGCCAGTTGAGCTAAACAACGTGTAAATAGGTAAGAAGCTGATAAAGTACCATAAGTAACCGTTTGCAGACGGTAAATCTGAAGTGGTTTCTCTTCAGAATCACGACATAGGATGCATTGAAGATTTGTCTCTGGTTCGTTTACCTGAACTTGGCGATACATTTTGGCTATATCAGCGGTGATAGCATAGCGATAAGTGCGAAATCGAAGTAAGATTGTGAACAATTCGTCTTGAATCACTGGCCCGACCATCAATATGTAATTGAGTGATCGGCCACTAGTTGTCTTGCAGGAGCTATCGAAGACAACACGAAGTTCTGTAGTGCTGCTGACTGGTTTCAGCACAGCATGGTGTGGTAAGAATTAGTGACTCTTTGGTAAAGCCTCGGGTTCTATTTGCGACATATGGTTCAAGTTGATGTATTCATTCATGAATGCTGCATATTGAATTTTTAGCTCAGGCGAACGAATTAGTTTTTGTTCTAGTCGATAAAACCGATTCTTGGCAGTGTCGATTGAATTTCCAAGTACTGATGGACATTCGCAAAAAGGTAGGGAAAGAAAATATCTGCCTGATTCTAATCTGGAATAATTTTTATTGAAATGTTCTTCGCAAGCCTTGTCCTCAGAAGTAACAAGTTTATTAAAGTTTTCCTGGTACTCTATCTCCCAGAATTTCAGCAACAAATTATTAATGGAAGACTGAGTGTATGAATCCTGGGCATCAACAAGTGCTACAAGTGCAGAAAGGCAGAATCGAGAAGCTCTCTGCAAGTTACGAGTCTTGGATATCAATGAAAGCTGTAGCTAAAAAGACTTGATTTGAATTATAATATCCTGCAGCGCGACAGGTATTCAATGATGAGAAGTGTGAGGTTGAGGTCCGTCTGAGACAGCATTAGTGGAGGCGGAAGGCGTTTCTGTACTTTGCCTTAGGCAGTCTTCAATTGTTGACATATGTAACAAGGAATGGTGCCTGGAGTGACATTGATGACACCTTCCTGATTTGCAAGTACTGACATTATGTCCTGTTCTCAGACGATTAATACACAAATTCAGTCGTTTGGCTTCTTGATATCGATTAATCGGGTTAAAAGTAAGAAATGTAGGACAAGAATAAATGTAATGATTGAGATCCTTGCATAATAAACATGAATTTGAACTATTGGCAGTAATTAGGCCGCCTTACGAAAATTATTATTTGATTTTTTAGAAGTAAAGTGTGTTGTACTTGCAGAGTTATTTGCTTGAGTAAAAACTCCTTGTATTTGAGCGAGATTTTCCATAGTCTGACATCGTCGTTGTATAAATGTTAACAGTTCATCCCAGGTAGGGATGACATCAAGTTGAGCTTCGTCTTCCCATTTCAACTGTGTTTGCGAGTCGAACTTGTGTGTTATGATGTATGTCAGGAGACCATCAGTTATCTGCTCCTTAGTAGATATGGATAGAAGAGCTCGCATATGAACACTTGCAGCATCATTAAATTCCTTAGTTGGAGCACTGATCCTTTATCCACTGCCGGTAGCTTAAAATATTCCTCGATATGTGCCTGAAATATAAGCCTTTTATTATCAAAGCGCTTTTTTAAAAGGGTTAGGGCGATCTCATAATTATTTGGAGTCAATTCTAGTGCCTGTATTGTACGAAATGCACTACCAGTTAAGCAAGATCGAAGGTGTTGAAATTTTTCAACATTAGAAAGAATTTTTATTAAATTATAGGTTTGTTAAACGAACAAAACTGACGCGTTTCGCCTTCTTAGGGTATCCTCAGAGCTACTAATTAAAAAAACTTAAAAAAACATATAATTTAATAAAAAAATTTTGTGGAAGTAGAAACAAGTGTTTAGAAAAATGTTATCAAGGCAATTCCACCAAGGGCTCTCAAAAAACTCAATCAATTATATTAGAAAGAAGTTCATTCTCATGTGTCAGTGTCTTAAACATTGAAAAGAAATCTGGCCACTCACTGAATTTTCCCGAAAATTTAATAGGACTAGTTTTGGAAGATGAGAGCTTTTATGAAGTTCATTAATAGTTTGATCACCAGAAAGGGTTAGCGAGCCGCGAGCACTTTTACATGATAAATAAGATAAAATTCTTGATTTCACGCCGCAATAAATTTCTTCGAAAGATTCACGTTCGTCTCCTTTTGCTTCTTCCTCGTCTAAGCAATCAAGTTTTGTTTGAATTGCGTTAAATCTTTCTAGATAATATTTTAGGAGGCCTAACCTAGTCTATAATTCATATTCACTCGCGGTCTCACGCCGTCTTTCCATAAAGTTTTTTAATTTCGTTTGTTGCCCTTTATGGTACCTCTTTGCACTCTTAAGTCGGATAGGAGCTTTATAGCAGCAGCATCCGTTGGGGCCATAATGACCAACAAAAATAGAAAAATTTTTGAACACTGTGATGAAGAGCACGGTATGTGTCACGTTTTGTCGATGATGCGAATTTTCGATATGCTTTGCTGGATTAAATGATTTCCAAGTAGGAGCCTTGATTACCTGGGTGCTGCTAATACTCACGATGTTATTGTTTTAATGACGTGTTGATATTCAATAAATTTGAAGATTACAAACTATTCTTTAATAGCGCTAGGCACAGATACTGTCGATATAATTAGTGCGGTGATGCTGATGCAAATACAATATTGATGCAGATGTCCAACGATGAACAGAGATAATGCTTGAATGTGCTATAGATGAATATGGCTGCGATATACGATTGTACGACGATATGATATCAGCGATGAGTTTTACAATCACCGCTGGCTTTTGTGACGAGATACTTTTTGTGAAAATTTTACGAATATTTGGATTAATAGGACCTTTATGTTAGGTTTGTGGACTGTAGGTTTTAAAAGACGTCAATGGTTTGGTAACAAGAGTTGAAATTTTACGCTAAAGTAAATGTGTACTCGTTTGATATTGGATATTATTATATATTTTACAAAAAACAAACATGGTTGACAGGGCAGAGCTTACTATATACAAATCAGAAAATCATCTTAACTACAACTTTATGAGTGATAAGCAAGAGAAATTATGTAATGCTAAGTTCAAATGCATTTAGATTATTAAATTAAATCGATAGAATTTTGATAATTCATAACAACACCTACTGATACTAATCGACATGATCCACCCAAGACTCTAAGGATGCCCGCCGCAGCAAGATTAACAAACATTTTAAGACTTGTCTGATCTATAGAACGTCATTTTTTAACTGAAAATTAATTATGAATTCCTTGCTCATTTCGACGTCATTTAGACGTAAGTTTTCTACGAAACAAATTTAGACTTCATTTTGACTGGCACTTTTTTAAGTCGACATATGACGTCTTTCAGGAGTTCAAGTTGGTATAAGTTTAAATAATGTAATCGGAATTTGATCGCAAAATGACCGACCATTTATGTATTATACAGAAATATATGAAAGAACGTCATTTGATGACTCCAAATAGACCTTAGATTTAACAGCGTTTTGCCGTCTTTTAAGCAGGTCCCACACAATGTGTGCATTTGTCAAATATTTGGCAATATGTCGCGTTTACACACACCTCGTCAAATGAGACGCATTGACAAATATTTGACAAATGCACACATTGTATAGGACAGGCTTTAGATGTAATTCTACCTAATTCTCTACCTAATATTACAAATCTTTCCATTGTTTTTAACCTCTCTTTTGGTATCTTACTTTTTCCATCTTTTTGTCGTCATTTTTGCTGTTGCATAGGCACGTGTTGTCTATTTCTCGACAGTTTTTGACTGCATTTGAACGTGGCGGTGCTTGTCGTCATTTTCACGGCATCGCTCGATTTTATTAGCTTCTTGGAAGGACGGGCATTCAAAACTTGAATTAGTCTTGTTCAAGCAGCAGTACGGGCAACAGTTGTTTTTGTGAGTGCTTTCATATGCTTCCTAAGTTTCCACTAACTTTATCACAGGATCTCTTTAAATTGGAGGCAGACTTGATGGACGGAATTAAGAAACAATGATTGGTAAGTTAAAATAAAAATTGAAAAAAAAACTTGGGCAAACCGGGGGCAAGGGGGTCGGATGCTCCGTTAGGAAATGTATGAAGCAGACGAGGTACGAGAGAAATTCTCGTGGATGGGACTCCAAAAGAAGTTGAAGTTCGCAGACTACGTAATCATTTTAGATGGGATTTATGAAACATTCCCATGAACGGATTCAAAATAAAATCGCTTATCAATATGCTTATTAAAAATACAATATATTATAATATAGTAACACCTACAGAAATAAATTTTTTTCTAACACTCGAAAACATACGTATTTCCAAATTTTTCCACCTATGTATAGGAATCCATTCGAAAATTCGAACATCAATATTATGCTATTGGCACCGTTATTTTAGTACACTTTTAATTACAATGTGCAGTATACAGTAATAAAACTCACGAACATGATATGTTGCGAAAGGCGTGGGGAATTATGGAATTTTCACCTCGTGTTCCATTTTTGTCAAACTTTCTCGCCATATATTAAGTCGATGAGTTCGTTAAGTAAAACTCATCATATTTGTAGTTGATACATCGAAAGACGCAAACGCTGAATGGAAAATATCGCTTTTCCACCCTGAACCAGCGAATATTTTCAATCAAATTTATACCAAAAAGTGCAAAATTTTTTATCCTTTAATTTTTCGCAAGAAATTATTGATTTCTTACATGTTTCTCGAGAAAACTTCATTTCAATGTTTTTGTGAACGAAAATTCAACGAAAGCATTGAAAAATACTTTTCTCGATAATCATCGTAAAAACTTAATAATTTAATTTTTAATTTCAATTGGTAATATTCGTCGTTCCAGGAAAAGTGAGTTTTTTTCATTAAGCGTTTCGTCTTTCTATGTGCTAAGGGCATTTTGTATTAATAATTGGTGGCTAATATGACGAATTTATTTCCGTCTGAACCCGTGTTTCAAGAGTTCTAATGATGTCTTCTGGGCAACCAAAATGTACTCATTCAGTTATATTTTGGTCGTTATATTTGTGGCTAATATGACGACGATTATTTCCATCTGAAGACGTGTTTCAATCAGGTGGTACATTGTCGGCAGGTCGACGTGAAAAAGATGTGCGATTTAACCAAGTTTTGATTTTGACCACTTTTCAATTTCAGTAAAGTCGATTAATACCTACTGGGCTCAAATAACTTTCTTCCATCAAAAAGTAATAGCAGAATTGCTCGACTCTACGAAGGCGCAAGAACAATATAGAAACAGTCTTATTAATATCTCAAGCTAGGATTATTTAAAAAGAAAATACAATAAAATAGGCGAAACAATAATAAAGGATTAACTTAGTTATCTAATTAAACTAAAAGGCAAAACGTTACGTATGACTGAAGTATTAAAAGTGATCTAAACGCGAATTCACTAGAAAATGTTACGAAAAGAAGAAAGAAAAATAGAAAAAAGATGAAAGATGGATTAAGTAATCGGGGCACTAAAAAAATATTTGTTCAGGAAGGAATTTATTTGGATTCTCCAGTATATAGCAAAAGCTAAAAAATGTTTTTAATTTGGTATTTCATCACACAACCCATTATATTTTTGGTGACAAGTTTCAACTCTTGGTTTGACTTATCAACAGGTCCCAAATAGCGAAATTGAGCGATTTGAAAAACAAATGAAAAAATAGACCAAAGAAAAGAAATGAAAAAATGAAAAAAATATATTGGGAAAAAATGAGAGAAAAATATAATGGGTTGTGTGATGAAATAACAAAATAAAAACAAGTTTTTAGCTTTTGCTATATACCGGAGAATCCAAATAAATTCCTTCTTGAATAAGTAGAAGTTTAACCCGGTAAAAAATCCTAAAGAGTAATCTCTATTTTTACTAAAAAAATGATTTAACTGTTAACCGGTAGTACTTTAAAAATGATATTTTGAATTATATTCAATGTGTGGGACTAGATCGAATTTTAAAACAGTAAGAGGTAAGTTGTTCCTGTCTATAATAGAATGGTGGAAAAACAGGCTTTTGGTTATTAAAAATTGTGATATTGGTACAATAATATTAAATGTTCTACTTAATCTTGTAAATTCGAGTTTTTCGTATAGATATTTTATTATCGTTGCCAAAAGTAGCAGTGAACGAAATTTCAAATTGGTAAATAAGCTACACCCCGAAATTAACTCAGCAAATGGAGTGACATGCAGTGACGTATCCAGAATTATTGTGAGGGGGGGCGCAGCTATGGTTTAAAAATGCTATATGCTGCAAACTGAACAAAAGTTGGAAGACACTCGCCACTACTCTACTCGAAAATTTGAAATGCACAAAATTTATCATTTAAAAGATACGAGTCGAACAGATTAGCACGTGACTACCACTCGCAATGAAGAAAGTTGCTCAAAGCTCTTTGCCACTCCGAAAAGTCAAAAGGCATGTTGGATTATTAATTTTGTTTTGGTATGTAAATGTTGGAAGTGTAAAACTTCCCAATCATACATTTTAGTTAGCAAAACTAGGGTAATATATTTAATTCAAATTCACGAATCATCATAAATTGTATCTTTGTAGAATACAGGAATTAAAAATTTACATTTATTTAAAATAGCAGTTACAAAACAGATGCAATACATACCTTGTACGTATATAGCTTCATTGGCAAGTGAAGAAAGTGTGACTTCTTTTGTTTTTCATATTATTAAGCCAAGCTCAGGAGATATTCTATGAACTCTGATGCAAAGCACAGCACGGCAAGGAGGTGATAAAAAACGAATTAGGGAACGTGAGGAGGGTGTCACCCTTAAACTTTCGCAGATTGCATGCCGGAGGAAACACAGAAGATGGTAGACTGCTCTACGGTCGCACAGTTCCGGATAAAAAATCATCACGGAATTTTACTCTACGGCCGAAAGAATATTGAAGGGTAAAAGGATGTGCGCGGCTTGCAGTGCGAGTATTACATGCAGTAATCAGGGATCCAACTAGATATTTCATGCATGTAGAAACGCAACCAACATTGCGCCAGTGCTCGAGTGAATCCATATGATAAGATTTTGCCACATCACCAATGAGCTGAACGACTTGTAGAACAGCGCTAAAATCGATGCGTTAAAATATTTCTTAAACCTTTGCAGAAATCCAAGATATTTCGATGTTTATTTGGCAACAGAGAAGCTGTGATCTGTTCAGCTTAACTTACTGCAATTATTAATGTCAAGAATGCATAAAGACGGCGTATCGTCAAGATGTGCTCCATCAAAAGAAACGGGTGTGGAAAAATTATGATCTTGTTTTAAAGAGATGGGACAGCTTTGGAGCTTAGATGTATTGAATTCGATGCGATTCGGATTGCTCCAAGTGAGGTTATTATCGAGGTTGTTATTCAAGGATGTTATTATGCAATCTGGTTTGATAGATGCGGCATTTTCTCTGTAGTCCGCAAGAGTGTCAAAGGAGTAATCGTAATCAAGAGTATTGCCATCAGAAAAACCATTGATGGGATTAAAAGTAAGGTAAAGTAGATCATTAATGACAATTGAGAAGAGAGATGGAGAGAAAACAGACCCCTGAGTCACCCCGGCATTTATTGGCTGAGATTCACATGTAACGACATCTAATATAATCCGTATTAAGCGACCAGATAAAACACTTTACATCCATAATAGAAGAGGACGGGAGAGGCCAAGTGCTTTAAGTTTGGCTAAAAGGGCTGAAGGCCAGATACTATCGAAGGCCTTTGAAGTATCTGGGGCAACGATTATGGACTCAACAAAATTGTGAAAACTACGGCTTCAAGGTTCCATAAGAAAAGTGAGCACAAGAGAAGTCATATTGGCGTTCGTCGATAAGTTGATAAGTTTCTAGATACTTCCTTAATTTGGAGCTATTAATAGATTCACAAACTTTTGAAAGAATTGAAGTGATTGCAATTGGTCGATTATTTAAGTAATCGCTACCCTTTCCTTTCTTGGGAATAGGCTGAACGTGAGCTGGTTTTCAAGCAATTGAAAATTTCTTGTCGAATAAGACAAGTATAATAGTTTTCGCAGAGCTTTTGCCAAGAATGAAGCACAGGTTTTTTTTAACGAGGGGTTGAAACTATCAGGACCTGCAGCTATGGAGACGTTGATCTCCTTAAGGACCTTGAACATATCTCTCGTACGGTTGTGTGTTGGTTATTGCACACATCTACAAGAGAATTTGAAGTGAATCTAACAGTCAAAATATTAGTTTTATTCATGGAGTGAACAATCACTTCATTGTAAACTAGTGAAGGAATAAAAGAGCTGCTGAAGTTTCTCCTGATAGTTTGACCAGGAACCACAAACATTTGGTGCCTTTGCGTCTTGCCAAGATTCTAACATTCTGGTAAAAAAAAAACTTCTCTTTGGATAGTGTTTCAGTTCTGGACATGGATGCCATTGATAGGTGCGAAAAGCAGACTATTTCGCTTTTATTGCTTGGTTGTACTTATCGTTAAACCAAGAGCGATTTTTCTATTCCTATGATCTGATACTGAATGTATTCATGCATACCCAAGACTTAGAATTGTAATATATTCAAATGTGCATTCATCACCATCCCTTGAACCAAAACAGACCGACCGATCAAATTCTCTAGAATACTCACTGAGACTTTCGCAATCTGCTAAATGTAATAACACTCACTACAACAATGCACAATGACTTGTTCGCCGTTTTGTAGTTCCGCTGAATTTCTCCAACTACGAGTTATAATTGTTTCTTTAAATATTTGTTTTGCCACGCCGCGCCGTTTTTACATGGAAGGCTTATCAAAGACCCTTTGGCAACTGTTTTCAATTAAAACAAACCTTCCATCGCGTTTAACATGAATAGCCTCTGTCCCGTTGCAAATATCCTGAGCAAAGCGACGCTCATGTATAGGAATCCGCGCTTCCTGTTTTCTGTATAGGCTTCAACAACCATGACCGAAGGGCAAGCTGTTAGGGCCTGCGTTCCTAAATGTATCATATTGAATGCTTCCAGAAATTGTTACGGTTTTACAAAAGTTGCAGTAGAATATATGTGAACCATTTTGTTAGGAAAAATTCAAAAGATCTACTGCAATTTTTATGAGTGGTCTTCAGAGCGGGCCCTAGCTGGATGCGCCCCTGATGACGTGATCATATTTCCGTAGACAGACACCTCGAGTTTACGGACATTGTCGTGATCAAGCTTACAAAAAACTTCATAGCCATAAGTAAATTACCGATAGGTATTAAAAGTGGAAAACGGGTAAAATCGCTTGATATCCATAGCGCAGGTGAGCCATCATCTACTAACAATATTGTTTGGAACCGAGACCTTCCGCATTCCGGGCGACTGCTCTTACCAATGAACAAACGAGACAGAGTCTTTACCACCTGTTACATTTATTAATCTGCCTAGCCTATTAAGCCACATTTGACATTAATAAGTAACGATGAAAGCGCAAAAAGAAATTGTCCAATTTTTGGAATTTTTTTTTATTTTTAACTTGTCCCATACAGGACTCGAACTCACAATTTTCCCGGTTCAAGACCCAGATGGGGCGATCATTTTTCTCTTGTAACTGTGAGTACTTTGGGTACTGTGGGTACTTTGCTTCCAACGGTTCCTCTGACATGATAATAACTGATGAACATTGCATTCGTCTGAAGAAAGGTGGTGCTGCATTAGAAGCATTAGACTTAGTGTTTACTTAAATGACACTTTATTTTTAATAAATAAAAGGATTACTCTTTTGGACTTTTTACCGAGTTAAACTTAATTTTGTTCAAGAAATTTTTTTTTTGGGATTCTCCGGTATATAGCAAAAGCTAAAAAATATTCTAATTTGTTATTTCATCACACAACCCATTAATTTCTGGTGACAAGTTTCAAGTCTTGGTTTGACTCATCAACAGGTCCCAAATAGCGAAATTGGGTGATTTGAAAAACAAGTGAAAAAAATGAAGAGAGAAATGAAAAGTTTGAGAAAAATAGAAAAAAACTTCGTGGCGTATACAGGTTCGATTCGTTTCATGGGTTGTGTGATGAAATAACAAATTAGAACATTTTTTTAGCTTTTGCTATATACCGGAGAATCCCAAAAAATTCCTTCTTGAACAAAATTTATTTTTAATATTGGTTATGAAAATAACCTGACTCTATTTTGGATGTTTCTACATTTATAAAGAATGTACAAGCTGGAGCCAAAGCGGTTTTTGAAGACTAAAGAAAAACCAAAATAATAACACGGAAGGAAAATTTAGATAAGGATATAATTAAGAGAAAAAATAAAAATTAAACACGAGATAAAGTGAAAGTATGAAATCGTGAGCATGTTTAGGGTTTGAAAGTTGTATTTGTTGCTTTTCCGTTGAACTGAGAGATTTTTTTATTATTTTGGTAAGAAAACAAAAATCAATCTCGTACAATATGAAGTAAATTGTTTTTCGAGTGCTGAACACCCTATTCGTTCTTGCTGCGATTGAGAAATTTTCTGGTACCATTAGTTGATCTTGCCGGTCAGCGAGAAGCTATTAAGGCACTAGGGCACTAAGGCTGCGGATAAAATGTGATATTCAACAGATGACAGTGGCAGTGGCAGAGTCAGTTTGAGTCAGGTCATTTTTTTTTACATAGGTGATTTCCCTTTTCAGAGTAAACTTAATGTGAACCAAATGTGTGATACTGGAAAGGGTACCTATTCTTATTCGCTCTCCTGGTTATTATAGTTAAACTTCTTCTTCCTCTCAGGCGCACCCGACGAGCTCTAGCCAAAACTTCCTAAGGAGTCATTGTGACGCTGATATACATCACTCGTCAGTTATTTAATAGAAGCATTGCACGCAATAACTGAGGGAGTGTTCCGCATGGGTCCTGAGGTGCAAGCGTTTAGAATAGTTGGTTTGAGTTATTAAAATTTTTTGTTTTTCCTTCTACATACCTCAGAATTATGGAATCAACCCTGTGCAATATATTAGGAAGATGGCCGATGAGGAAGAACATGACTCAATTCCGCGTCATTGGCTGCAAGACAAGCAGAGTATATTACCAAAGGCAGAGCACAGAAGAGCCTTATTTGAAATAGTTCAGGGAGCTTTACCAATATTCAAAATTCAAAAGTATCGGAAAGAACGAAATATTAAACGATCCTGCCTGGATACGGGATTGGGACAGAACGAGCTTCTCACGAGCACGTTTCAAAACTTCAACAATAACATTTGGCATTAAGTTTGGCAGTGATTTGAGTATATACTATCATTGTAAATACTCGACGTGTAGTTAATTTATTTGGGTTGGTTCAGGTACTCAAGACATCTTTCCTGGCACAATAATTATGGGACCTTTCGATATCTTCAACGTTGATTCTTGACAACTCAGCGATAAACACCGAGAGTCTCGGTTGCTACAGTCAAATATAGGTAAATTGCAAATTTCATTTACGATAGACTAATTACAAAGAATAGATAAATGGACAGTCCAAAATAGTTACAATTCTCGAGAAAATGCATTAAGGGCAGATGTAGCAGATTATATGACAAATATGCCGGCTGCAGGTTTAGCTCTAGTAGTAGAATACAATAAGGTAACGACCATTAGCAACGGACAGCAGTTTTAAGGCCTAGCTGAGAATAAATAAAGGTGTCGAAAGGTATAAGTAAGGCTGTTTGATTTGGAAACTTGAGTTCATGATAGTAGACGGTAGATCGCATTCGGACGGGTCGTCAAGTTGAGCGCAACCAAGAAAATTTTACGATTGTTTATTTTTTTTATTTTTGGAAAACATGAGCTTTCACGCAAACTTTGTGTTAGCGATCCCGACAGCTATTTCTACTTTTTGTGGTAAATATTGTCAACAAATACATAAAAGAAACATTAACGATTTAATAAAACAAGCTTACGAAGCATATTTTGGAAAACGTCTTAGGCAGCAGGATAAATATTGGAAGCCACATAAAGTATGTGTGTAAAACTTGTTCGGAGTCTCCCCGATACTGGATTCATGGAGGACGCAAAGGACTTAAATTTGACTTAAATCGGATAATGCACCAATACCACACCATGAATATTTTCCAGTACCAATATTTACTACCTTATCAACGGATTCCTCTAATGATATTGAAATGTTAGTCACTCAAAATGACGGCAACAGTGAAAGGAAATTTGTAGGATGCAGTCCTACACTTCAGGGTTTTTCTCAAGGTGAGCTCAATGACTTGATCCGCGACTTAAATTTATTAAAGAAATCAGCTGAACTTCTTGCCTCCAGACTTAAGGATAAACATTGCGTTCAGCCAAGCGTAAAAATAAAGTACCGAATTAGAAAGGAAAAAATTCTTCGCTACTTCTGTGAAGAAGATGATCTTTAACAATTTCCCAGTACTTTAAAATTTATGGGTCTACCGTAATATCGATCACTATTCATTGACAGCTCAAAAAGGAGTTTGAAATGTGCATAATGGTAACAAATTTGGTTCCATACCGATAGACCACTCAACAAAACTTTAGGAAGAATACACAAATATTAAATTTGTTTTAAAACAAATTTCGTTTGTTCAAAATCAGTGGTCAGTATGCGTCGATTTATAGATGGTGAAATTTTTATTAGGTAACAAAGTGAATACACAAAATAGCCCTGTTTTATCGGTCGTTGGAAAGTCCTTCAAAAGGAGAACACTGTAGTAGAAAGGAATTGCCGCTGAGAGATAGTATGACTGTGGGAAAAGCTATCAATATTCATGAACCGTTAATAGACCACCACTTCATATTAAGCATGGGCTAATGAAACAGTTCGTCAAAGCCTTAAATAAGAGTGGCGATTGCTTTAAATCTTATTTGCTATACATTTCCTAGCCTTAGTATTTAAAAATTAAAAGCAAGAAAGTTTTGTATCAGTTATCAAACATTTTTTGGGGAACCAAAAAGCAGCAGAATATCCCGAAATAATGCTTGAAAATTTTGAAAAATTTTGAATTAATATGAGTGAAAAATTTCATTTTTTAAATAGCCATTTGGACAAATTCCCTGACAACCTTGGCAATTACAGTGACAAGCAAGGAAAGCGGTTCAACCAGGACAAGAGCATAGTAGAAGAGAGGTGCCAAGAGCGGTGGAACGGCCATATGTTGGCGGTTTATTGCTAACCTTACAAAAGGACTGTCCTGGCCAAAAACATAGTAGATTGTCATGCAGAAAAAGTTTTTCTTAATTATTTTTATATTTTCTATGTTGATGTAATTTATGCAATATTTTATGTACTGATGCAGACTTTGTCTGCTTCGTGATCCATAGCTTGAACCTTGTACCGTTAGAATGGTTGCCGCTATAAAACGTGGTCCGTAGCTTGAACCGTGGACCGTTAGGTTAGTTGCCTGGCCGAGCGGGTGCCCCGGCTGCAATTGTCGGCCCAAGCGTTCGATGTAAGCTCTGGTGGCTTGAGAAAAAGTACAAAACAAATTTATTCGACTAACTTTACCTGCTGTTGATTGCCTGGGCTGCTGAGGTAGGACCCTGCACCGGGAAAATGTAATTCGTCTTCCTCCAGTCAGCTGGAAATTAGTTGGAGAAACGCAGCAAAAACAAAAGGACTTCTTTTTCCCTTAATAGCGGGTTTCAACTCCTTCGATGCTTCTTAGAAGTCTGCGCGCCTCTTTCCTTTGTCGTTATGGCGTCCAAAGAATCGCGACAGAAATCGACCTTTTCTCTTAACAATTCGGACTTTTTCTTTTACTCTAAAATTCGGACTCCCTCCTGTATAAAACGCGGATTTTGTTTTCTTTATAATTCTTACTCGAACTTTTTAATAAAAATTAAAAGAAAAACTCAGCCCTTGTTACAATGCCAAAACAACCATACAATCTTCTTTTCTCTTCGAGAACTTAGACAGAAAAGACAGTCTAGAGGAAAAATTTACTAAAATTCACAAACTTTCTTGCGCCTACGTGCCCTACTCTATTACATTTCACTCTCTTCCTAATCTTATTTAGCGACATCTATTTCTACAAGTTTACATCTGCTAAATTAGTGTCTGATTTTTATCACTAATATGAATTTCTTGCCTATTTTCAGTTCAACCATCTGTCAAAGTTGGTTTTGATAATTTTCACATTTTCAATGCAAGTTTCTCAACAACTTTTTATGCACATTTTTAACATTATTCTTTATTACTTTTATCTCTAACACAAATTTCATCGTTTATTTCCTGTACTATTATTTCTGAGGCTGGAAATGCCCGCTCATTTTCTCTTTTTACGATCATTTCACTTTGACGTATTCATCTTCCGCTTTTTGGGTTGGAAATGTCAGTTTATTTTGAAATTCAATAACCTAGGGGCTACACGAGCCAGTGGAACTGACACTTGCACAGACTCGTGTAAACCCCCACTGGCCAGTCTTTTCTTCTGACTATTCGGAGCCCGAACGCAAGACGTCTGTAGTAAGTAAAATTGGAATACAAAATCAGTACAGTCCGTCAGCTCCACTGATTCGTGCAATCGTCGGGTAAGTGTTCATTTATGTACTGGTTTTTATTTTTCTATGTTTGTTAGATTGTGATTTTTGAATTTCCTATATTTGTCAGATTGGTTTATTTGTAAAATTCGATAGATGGCCAAAATTTTAGACGGAATGGTACCGATGGCCTTGGGTCGAGTCCTTACTTTAGTTAGGGGCTCCACTATTGTTCGATACCTTTTTTCCGATATGCAACAGCTGACCGACTGAGATGTCAAATTCCGATTTTTTAATTCAATACACTTGACAACAGAGTAGTGAAAAAAGGCTGTAATTAGCATTAACTGGATACAGCAGAGTATTGCAAAGTTAATGCAACTTGTACGAGGA
This sequence comes from Dioctria linearis, assembly GCA_963930735.1. Lineage (NCBI taxonomy): Eukaryota > Metazoa > Arthropoda > Insecta > Diptera > Asilidae > Dioctria > Dioctria linearis. Next base: position 76,756,989 of record OZ005742.1, on the reverse strand, counting down.
AGTCCGTCTGCAGAAACCAGTAAAATCAAGGAATTCTCGTCGTAGAATGCGCGAATTTCATAATTACATACAAAATCAAAAGGAATTTTTATTTTGGCGATGCAAATCTTTCAAAAGATCGTTATCTAACGCAATTGCTAAAAGAAGATCCATTCAACACCATTAGATGAAGAAAACGCTTTTCATCCACGGAGGATTTAGGGCAAGCCTTGTCACATCCGGATTAACTTAAATATAATGAAGGAAAATATTGTGCGCGAAGCGCAACTTCTTATCAAGGCTAAGAGATGAACTGCAAATAACTCGATTGGGAGCTTTTGATCAGGTTCATTCTGACGATTTAGAGGACTGAGGTAAGTCGCTTTTTAACAATTTATATATATTTATTAGGGGGAGCCCGTCGGCGTTGCCCGGCGATAAGATACCTAGATGACTGGATCGCGCAATCCCGTTCTTAAGGATCTCACTCGATGTATGTATATGTGTGTGTGAGAGTGTGTACATGATTGTGCATGCATACATTCACATGTGTGGGACAGTGTTGCTCTCAAGCTCGGTGCTTCTCAGGCAATGCCCAAATACATATATAGTTGGCAGGTAGGGCCCATTTTCGAACTGTAATTACAATTTTTTTTTTTTATGAAAACGCCGTGTACAAAATATGAGCTCTCCACCACGACGCCTTCTCAGGCAGTTTCCAAATATATAGTGAAAATTCAAAATTTTGTATGGCAACACTAAGAAGGGGCTTTGAATTTTATTTGCTATTGGCATGAAAACACCGCGTACCAGATTTCAGCTCTCTACGTTCACTCGTTGTCAGACCGTGTTCAAATATATACTAAAAAACGAAATATTTGTATGGCAACACTACAAAGGATTTACGAATTAATCCATTTCTGAATATGTATTTTCAATTTTTATGACAACGCCCCGCCGTGTACAAAATTTCACCTTTCCATATCTACGCTTTGACAGGCAGTTTTTTATGTTTCGACAGCAGCGCTATCTATCGTGTCCAAAACTATACTATCTTTCAAGCTGGAACCCACCAAACACATTCACAAATTTTCATTATAAGTAGGTTGTTGTTATCCTAAAAACGAGAGCCAATTTCGAAAAACTGATACTATTTTCGTATTTAGCGGACTAATATTTCTCAAGAGCCGTTAGACATGAGCAACTTTCAGTCGTGCGACTAATGTCGCAATTTTTTGCGACAGAAAAAATTTGGACTACAAAAAATATTTCAGATGTAAGTACCTACGCTAAGAGTAACAGATGCGCAGTTTTTTGTGTATTTGTATATCGTAATGGAATTATAGGAAGCTGCTTGAGAACTTCATTAAGTTTTAAAAAAGCGCAAGAAACAAAGTCTTGGGTGCACCCATCATTGACTACCAGTTTATTAAAAGGTGATTTCACACCATCTTCAGGGAGCTTCTTCAAGATGAGAGTAAATTTAAATCTTATTTTCGAATATCCATAAGAACTCTCAATGAGCTTTTGCAGTACAAATCAAAGTTGGAAACCACAAAAATCAGCTCGTGTGAAAAGCTCGTAAGGTTTTTTAAAAATATTTTTGCATACTTTAATAAACATCTGTCTCCAAGTGAGTTTGACTTTTATCGATTTTATCTTTTGGATTCAATAAAATTCTAAATGAATAACAAACAACTGCACATTCTACCGACTTGTCATAACATCGCAGAACATTTCCCGCAATAAATTCGTAAAAGAAACCGAAAAGCTAATAAAATCAGTCCCCTAACTCAGCAGTGAGTATCCGTAAACTGCTCCTATAAAAATTAAGGTGGCTGGCACATTGTTTTCTTATTCGTGGCATCTCCTGCTAGAAGCCGAAGCAGGCACCATTCGTATAACAAGGGTAACAAATTGCTTTAAAATTAACTGTGATAGCTTTTTTATGGGCCTCCAATAAAGGCACACATAAATTGTAATGTTGGCACAAGCTCTGAAAAGATATCTTCAATGTAAGAAATCGTCGGCAGCATGTTGCAGAAGGGACAGAACACCATAAGACCGACAACGGATAGCAAGTACTCAGAGACAAGAACGGATGCTGTAAAACTCAAACGACGATATCCTGGTGGCCATGGCCAACTACTAGATTCCTTCAGATGAAGTGTGAGGCAGAAGGGGGTAGTATAGAGTAGAGGTAACCGGACGTAAGATTCAGCACACAGCGTTGTATGATAGCATTTTAATTTTCTTTGAAAGGGATATTCATCTTTATGTGAGGATAAACAAGGGGCGAACTTAGAACATCTGGAGTCAGGATCAGGGTCAAGAGTGGCTTCGAAACACGTACACGTACAATCATAAGTCATGTCTGGACTGATGATGGATGTAATTGACCGAACATGACCTCCACTGAATTTGTTTTTATCTGCTAAGTTAGGGCTTCTCATAAATATTGCAAAACATATCTTTCGTTCATTCAAATGGATATATTCACAGACAGAGGGCGGAAATGGTAGCAGCAGCATTCTGGAGACGACACGGACATGTTACTGGGCTAAGGTAGAGAGTTGTTACGGGCTCAGTCTTATATGAAGCTTATATTCTAAGTGAACATAAATTATTATTTTTAATAAAATCTAGAGTGCCCGGTCTGGCCAAGAGGTTACTGTCTGCAGGACATGGAGTTGGAGTGAAATATGCTGTTAGTAAAGTAATTGAGTCATTCAAATCCATTTTTTCTTTGAGCTCTTGCACAGAGGTATACATAGGATTTTATTAAAAGAGAATCATATTTAAGATTCAGCAAATTTGTAGTTGTTGAAAATAGTTAGGCTAGTTGAGAAGCTGTGCGCTCTTTTTACTTAACCTTATTTGTAGAATACTAAAATTATGCAGGTGCTTACAGGGTATTCGGAAATTCGCGCATACTATTTAAGGATTCGATAGATGGGGTCAGAATAACCGAAAAAATATATGGAGCGGTATAGGGTATAATTCGTTATTTTCGGGGTACAGGGATTTGTCATTTTGGATAATCTTTCACTCACCGTAACTTAATGTTGTAAGTCATTATGCATCCGATTGAAACAGTTGAAGTACCAAAACATTGTTAACAGTATGCATTTTTAAATAAATGCTCAACAAGAAATATTCTAAAAGAAAACGTTTTTAATTTTAAAGATACTTTATTAATTTCACTAGCGACTCAGATGGAAGTTTTCATTAAGTCAACTTCGTGCTTATGCTAAAATATCATTCTATACTATACGGAAGGTCATTCAAGAGTTCAAGAAAAGTTACATATTTGAAGGAGCTCCAAATATATTTCTTCAATCGAAGTTGTGGCTATAATTACCCACAAGCTAGATGGCACCAACCATTGGTTGGATTTGGGTTTGGTTTTGCAAATGGAATAAAGTTACTTTGAGCATTGGGAACGGGTGCGAGTAACTAGGCGTTGATTCGCCAATTTGAAAATAATAATTAAAAAGAATTCAGGCTGTCAGAAACTTTTATCCGGATAATATCAATAAACGCATTTAATTTTTTCTAAAAGACATAAAGTCTTACAAAAGATATTTTCAACCTACTAATGAATTTAATTCTTTAAGTATCATTGTACTTCTTTTTTATTGTTAAAACATTTAGTTTGACCTTGTTAAATCTTAAGCTGTAAGGGAGCATATTTTAGTGTTGTTTCTTATTACGATACGATACGAAAAAGTAACATACCCCTAAAGTCCCACCTAGGACAGAAAGGACTTGACGTCTACCGAAGTCCAATTGAGTTCCCCACGTTGCAAAAGGGACTCATGTATATCATCGGCATGAAGTATTGGAACTCTTCGCACCTTTGCGAGAGTTTCAGGCATTCCACCCCAGAAGACGTCGACAAGAAGTATCGGAGCTCTCCTCACATTTACGAGAGTAGGCATTCCGTCAAGACGTTCCCATATACCAAGACAGATAGTCATAACAACGAGGATACTTAGTTTGACACCCAAAACAGCACATATAATGACTTCAACAACTATAGTTATCTTAAAAAGTGTTCTCAATTTCTGCAGGGTCAGTCAGACGATCTTGTACAATTCCTGAACACAAGTTTGAATTGTTGATGAAACGGAAATCGCCGTGTACAGTGAGGATTTTCATTTGCCTATAGGTATGCATAATAATGATTATTATATTCCGCTCATACAAAGAGATTGAAAAGTCCTCTGAGGCAAGGCCGGCATCCTTTGAATATGGTATGCACTTTTAGGGTACCTTAGTAAACTAGCGTAGAACCTATTTCAGCTTGTCGAAAAGTTCAATTTTTCTGCATCTATTTGAGATTTAAAACGAAAAACTTGGAAATTTTGAGTTGTGTCACTATTGTTTCGATCGTAAAATGATCATTCTGACGGCAAGCCTAACTTGATAATTAACGAAACTTTAAACAGTTTTAGCTTGGCTTCTTAATCGCAAAACAATGTTTCTTTAAAATTTCACTGCTGAATGCCTAAGTGCTCGTTGACAACTATATTAACAGTGGAAAGCTCTGAAATTTAAATCAGCTGAAATGCCCAATTTCCTCAACGCTACTCAATTTAATTCACTCCTATTATACAAGATAATTTGTGTACGTTCATAAACTCAACTTGCGTTTTGTTGCTAAATACGGATGTATTTGTCAAGAAAGGAAATGAAATTTATAAAAGATGATAACCAAATGTTTTACTAACATATGTAAGTTTTCGCACTAGTTTAACTTCGTAGTGAGAGCGTCTGCTGTCCAATTAGAACTAAAGTGCAACTTCCAATAAGTTGTCACTATGCAATTGCCTACAGTCCTCTGTCAATCAACAAGAAAAATAGAAATGATAGCGAAAGTAGAGCACAAATGACATTCAGGTGGCGGTAGTTTAGCGGTAAATGAAAGACATCATTCGGTTGCTAATTCATGTAGCTTTAAAAAAAATAATCCTCCTACTCTTAAAATTACTCTAAAAAACCAAATTATTTCAAAAGTTAACCTAATTGCAATTCATTCCAATTTGACGTTTATGTCATGTGTAATGCTAATTACCAATCTACTTTAAATCTGTTCAAATTCTGCCCAAATTTTCTTAAGTCTATTTATACTAGGCAACATAATTTCACATATTTTCTTACTTAAATTACTAAATTAGTGCTGGAAAGAAAAGTTTTTTTGTGAATATGACCCGTGTGGGCATAATTCCATACCTTGATCAACCCATTAATTGACTGATTTTGTGCAAGAGGACCTGAAATTAACCCTCACACGATCCGTTCATTTTTTACCTTAAAAAATTCAGTATTTACCACTGTAAATAAATGTATTTATACGAAGATATTCATAAAAACAAGAAACACTCAGAAAAAATTACGGGTTTCTAGTTTTCTACACTATTGTGATACTTTTCTGGAAAGACATTTTTGTTATCTGCCATCGCAGCATTTCCTGCTGAGACTGGAACATTTTCGTTATTATTTTCGGCAGGGATACATTCTGCAGACAAAAGAAAATTAACAATAAACGAATAAGGAGGCAAATGCTCTTACAATGGCATCAGAATCAATCTAGGCATCGTCACTCTGAAAGTCGATTGGTATCATACTCATAACTGAGTAATCAAATTCATTTGGCTCTTTTGGGAAATCCCCTCCACCAGTTGCTTTTAGCTCCGGTTGAATTGCGAAATTGAACTTCTTGATTGCATTTTAAATCGGTTTCATTGCTCACGCAATCGTTTTGCTGGTATTTTATATCCAGATGCCTTCATATCCCTTTCAATATATTGTCATGCATCGTATGTTAACTTAATGCATGCTGTAGAATTTTCTTTGGAGTCTGCAAGGCTAAAAATAAATGTTTTATTATTATATGGTATAAATTACAATATTATTTACAGGTTTTATCTTTTCCACTTTCATATTCTATACATAATCTTACATCTTCTTCTTATGTTATTGTATGGAGGCTTACTCCATCCACCAGAGTGAACTGATCTAAGGTTAAAAATATGACAGTATTTGCAGCACCACCTGACTGTGAAAAATGTAAAAACCTTAACTAGTTTAGTGAAAGCTTTAAAATTTTATTAGTAGCGTTTGTAAATATCAACTTTAAATCTAGTTTACGGGTCATGTTATTGGTAAGGGCCTATATAGGTAACTAACTGGCTGTATATTGCTTGTAGATTTATTGATTTTCTCTTTATGTAGCAAGCTTGCGTGGAATATTTGCCTTTTTTTGTACTATATATGTGGAAACTAAACATAACTAACCCCATCTGCACGTCACATCCACAAATCCCATTAATACAACAGAGATATCACAACAAAAATTGAGGGAACGAGAAAAGTTCGAGCGAACGACGCGTTCTTCCGATTCCAGCTGTCACCGAAGAAAGACGTCTGCTCACTGCCGCAGCGAAGTAAGATTTTTTCACCCTTTGGATTATCGATAATTATCAGTATATCCAGTCTGCATCCGCCGATTTAATCGTAAATGTTATTAAATAAAGCGATTGAACTTCATCCGAAAGTTTTTATTCAAACGTCCCATCCACAAAATCCCACAAATATATATATACTATAGCGTTATATTTAATCTTACTTTAAGTAAATTTTGTAGTTAATCTTTTTCCCATCTTATGCATACTTACAAGACTATTTTTTCATGTCTTAATTGTATAGAGTTAATTATAAATAAATTTGAATTTGAATTCGCATAAAATTCTTAAATAAAAAGAAATTATGTAAATGTCTATGCTTTTCACTTTTGCTAAAGTGTGATGCATAATGAAAATACATAGATAGGATATTAATTTTTAAAGAAAAAAATACCATCCCCAGTTCGTAAAGGGATTAGATGGTAGCTTCTTTCATGTGATTCATTGTCTAGTTTAGACTCTGTTACCTCTCACTGCTCAATGGATCACCACGTACAGAACACCATGTAGTACATATTATAGATGCAAATTTACAAACAGAGTGCTACTAAATAAAATATTTAAAATCAAGAACGTACGTATCCTGAAAAAGAGGTAAAATTGAAGGCATGCTCAACTTAGTGAATCTATCTACATTCTGTATATTTACCGTGAAAGACTTAAGTAAAAGTTTTTCAAACGATGATTTCACTGAAGAGCTGCCTTAACACAGATTTACTTGAATTTCAAGTAAATACAGAACTTTTCGATGCACATCAACGTGCCAACAAATTTATAGAATGTGTTATGAAGCTGTTAGGATGGATAGATTGGTTGGGTCCTCTTGACGAATTTCTTATAGTACAGTGTTTATGGCACCCATTACAACTTTCATGTGCAGTTTGAGCACGTATATTGACTCTCAAAAGCCCACTAAAAGCATGCTCCTCACCCACCCTCTGTTTGGGGACTGAAGTTGGAAACTGCACTACACCTGTGATGACCAAAGTTTTCGGTCATGTTTACGGATAGCATTTTTCCATCTCAGTTGTTCCATTATCCCAAGAAAGTTTAAAGCGCTAAACTCTAGAAAGTTTAATGGATTTGCATCGTAAGGCGCACTCTGTAATATTCAATCCCATCAACCTCATCCTCTTCGTATTTCTAGGCTTTTGTCATTCAACCCTGCCCCACTACAGTGCGCGGTGTAAAAGAAGTGATCCATTACTTATTCCTATGATCTCCCTCGTTCTCACCCTTTGCATAGGGTAGGTAGGTAGTGCATTTATATGACATCGTCCCAAGAAAAATGATGCAGAAAATACCAAAGATGGCATCTAGCTAAAGTCTAGTCTGGAGGCTATTTGATATATAGAAACGGCACCACAAAAGTGCTCACTTATGCAAAGTTTCATCTTTCCACGCCGACCTTTGGGCCGCTATTATAATATCATTATAAAGCGATTTGTAAAGTGACGTGAACTCTCTTGTTTTTCCCCTTAAGGACAATGTCCTTTCCATTTTCTTATTCTTGGAAATTGTTCCCTTGAAATTCAGCGTAGCGGCGGTGGCGAAAACGGGCGGTATGTCGTTCTTATGAAAAAATTTATCACTCCGGAGACATATCTCTTCTGCTCTTGTGTTTTTTATGTGTGCTCATTTTATGCAGATTGCACTCCAATAGGGCGACACCTATAAATTCTGGTTTGTGGTTGTCTGGGAAGCATTTTTTACCATTAGCGACATATTTTAGTGTTCCTGAATGGATTATCACATCTAAAGGTGGGGATATCAAATATGTAGATTAGGATTACGATTACGAAGCACCTAGAGTTATAGTTTCAGTGGATTACATATGCTTCCATGTTTAAGAAGCGAAATTACGGGTTATCCTGTAGTAAAAGTTTTTGGTCGATTCTCTAGGAAGGATGAAAGCTTTTGTTTTTTTATTTTTTATTTATTTTTTTGTATGATAACATTTTTAGAGAAATATATTATATCAACTTATTGTAAATGTTGATATTGGTTTAGGGTAAGCCAGTCTCTCTTCTGTATTCCAGGCCATAGGAAAAGTTTTGTTTGCGTCAATAACGAGCTTTATATACAAATAATACAGCAACGATGATTTTAATTGGAATTTAGAAAAACGACCACAAGTACCCGGACCTTGCCCGTATAACTGGTTTTAATCAAAATCATAGGAAGTCGCTTTCGTCGGGTATCCAGTTCGAAAGAGCATCGGTTTTTTCATAAGAACCGGTTCTATCATAGGAAAAGAGTTTTCCACTAGGAATATTTCATGAGTAGTTCATCACGAGAGAATGGAAGTCTTTGTTTTTCAGTTTTCTACGCTATCCAGACTTTTCTAACGAATTTCCTTCCTATACCCTAGATGAAATCTATAAAGGGTATACTTACTAAGTTAGTTATTCCGTTTGTAACGTATAGAAATAATGATGGTAGAGCAGAAAGGACTGCATAATAAAGTTATTTCGATTTTTGCATGTTCCTCTGTGCGTCTGTCGCTGTCCGTCTGTGTGTTTTTCTGTCCGTCTGTTCTTCCGCACGATAACTCGAGAGCGAGTGTTCACGTAGAGAGCTGGAATTTTGTACACGGGCTTTTTACCCCTTATGTGACAATGAAAATTTTAACCTTCTATCACCCGAGGAATTTGCACTCCCATACGCTAAGAAAATGTGATTTCTTCACTACTACATCTAGTGTATTTTCATAAACATTTAGTGAAAGATATTTCCCAGCTATTGCTGGCGATGAAAGGAATCCGTCCCATATGTGCACACTGACGTAATGAACAGATAACTTTTCACCTCACTGCCACGCGCAAAAGTTTTACATACAATGGGAATGACTGTCGTGGCTAAAGCCTACATTCCAAATCAAATACAAGCATCAATTCAATGAGAGGTTTTATCATCAATTTTTGGCTTCACCCAGAAGTGACCTTACTAAGCTACGTACCGAAGAAACACAAGGCCGCATTTTTTCTTTCAAGTATGCATTCCCAACCAGATGTACGTGATAAAGATACGAAAAAAAAACCAAAAATTGTACACTTTTATAACGATACAAAGTCAGGAGTGGACACGATGAACCAGTTGCTAAGAAAATACATCAGCAAACGTAGAACAAATAGATGGACATTAGTATTTTTTTTTTCAACATAATAGATGCGGCATGCTTAGCAACGTATATCATATGTTCGGAAAATTATCCCAACTGGATGCACCGAGCAGAGCACCAGCGTTTTATTCTCAAGCACTTGGGAAAGACTGTGTGCCTATCGTCAGTTTTAAAGAGGTCAAAAATTCAAAATGTAATACAACGTTCGAACTGCGACGGAAATAGTCATGGGAAATAAGATTACGGCAACCCTTGCACAGGCACAGGAATCACATAATCTACCTAAGGATGAGTCAGGTAGGACTAAACATACAGGTGTATGTCATCCATGCCTTGCAGACGACAACAGGCGCCGCAACACTAGAAAATGATGCACTAATTGTAAAAAAACTATATGGAATCAGCATAAAAAACCGCCCCAACTGCCTATGTGGACTGCGGCGATGACACATTAAACAGTCCAATAAATTACATTTTATGTTATTATGCATTATTTAAATTAATATTTAGTTGTTAATGATTTATTACGTTTCATTTCATACGAAAAGTACGGAGATATTCATAAGTTACCGGGTACCTTGGGTGATAGAAGTATAGTTTTCAGAAATGGAAAAAAAAACATATTACGATAGCTCGATTTGTATTGAAAATAGCAGAAGTGTTTTGTAGGAGTTCTCAGGGATACACAGACCGCTCGGAGCGATGTGAAAAAAATATATCATTTTAAACCCGAAAAGGGTACCGGGTACCCTATGTGGTCACATAAGGGTTAAAAAAAATAAATTTAAGTTCAAGACGGGAAAAATCGGGCAATTAATAGTAAGGTTGCCATACAGAAATTTCGATTTTCGCTATATATTTGGGCAGTGCCCGAAAACGTGTCGACGTAGAGAGCAGAAATTTGGTACGTGGTATATGCATAGCAATTGTAAATAAAATTTGAAAAATAGAATAAATCTGGCAGCCCCTTCTTCATAAAAATTCAAAATACAAGTTCAAAAAGACCTAAATTGGGCGACCTTTCCTTGGTATTGCGATACAGAACTTTGAGGTTTACCCGTTATTTAACTTTTCTTTTCTTCGGTATAACATTATTAGTTTTAATATATTTAGTTTTACTCTTGTTATTCTTCAAATGGACATGGTCTGATATTAGTATCGCTTTTTTTAAAGGAATTGCGTCTGTTGCTTGCAATACCTTGGCTGAGCTGATTAAATAAACTCTTGTGCTTTGTAGTTGGGTGGGACACCAATTAAGGCATTAAGCTAATAATTCAAAGTCTTGAAAACGTAGTTTATCAAAACAGTTGTAATTGTAATGAAAAAACATAATTATGAATTGATTTGAGTGACAAAAGTAAAAGAACTTCAATGGGAAATAATGAAAATATGCTATTCATTAAAAAAAGGAAAATACTGATTTGTGTTTACTCCTACACATATACAACTAATCATAGTCCAAGTTTTTACTTGGTTTGACTCGCACAAGTTGTGTCACGTTTATAGTCAACATACCATTTTCATTAAACCGTGGGATATTAGTTTTTGAACAAAATTTGAAATTGTATGAACGACGGACTTACAATTTTATGACTTTTTTAGTTTACTAAAAGTAAGCCTTGTGCAAAAAATTATAGGATTTGTTGTAGTCATTATACCGCTATAAAAAAATTCACACTTGTGAGATCTTGTCTCAAGCTTTAAGGGAGGGTGCCGGTTTTAAAAGGACAACTCTGTTTTTTCAGTTTAAATGCAAATTTTTGTTAATATATCTTAACCTAAATATCACAATTCAATTCAACTAAAATTTAAAATCTACTACTAATACTGATACGATAAAAAATCGATAAAATTCATAAAAATCCAGTGCTGATGTCAAAATGTTCTCCTTATTTCTGTAATATAAGAAAAAGAGAATAATTTTAAAAAACAACTACCGAGGTACTGTCAGTTTCTGGCCTAAAGCCGATGACCAAATATTCTATAAAAAAAAACTTTTGAGAGTACAGGTACTGTGTGTAAAGTGTTTCGATCAGCAGTAACAGGGCGATCTCATCAGGACAGCAATGAACCCTGAAACTGCCTGATGTCTAAAGTACAGTGAACTGAGATGCCAATAAGTTGCTGGTGGATATATATAGACTTATTTAAAAATGTATATGTGAATTATTTTAAGGAAAATTGGTTGTCTTCACAATTATTAGTTAGAAATGGGATGCTCAAAAAACATTTTATTCGATTTTCTGGGAGGTTGGATTTTAGTAGAATTAGACTTCTGCATTAATATAATTCAACTTCTATATGAAGGAAAGAACAAAATTATACTTTTGTTCAAAGGATAGGAAACTCAGATTAGACTCTGGTTGAGGATTTTTTCAGATTAGACCCTGAAAAACGAATGGGTAATCTTGCTACGACTTTTCGCTTTTTTATACACGTCGTGGTCTGTAGCTTTATGGTGTTGCCGTGGTAATGCTTGGTTTTTTTGGTCCACTTCTGATTGTGGTGATACTAGCTGTCTGACGAAATGTCACTAGATGACATGCCAGAAGTAAAAAATCGGGAAGAAGTAGAGTTTTTGGTAAGTTCATTATATTTTTAGTTAATTTGCATATTATTAATGTATGTTTCCTATTCTTTTAGATGGAATACTGCATAGGATGCCTGTGGGTATGGTTTGCGGTGAAGGACTCAGTACAGATAGATAAGTATATTGTGTTATCTTAACTGGAAACACGATACTTCGTGTTTCCTTTTTATATATTTTTGGGAAAGAAATATTTGCATCTACGGATTTGAAACCTACGAGGGACTAATATATATAATATAATAAGTCCCTCGTTGAATTCAAATCCGTAGAGCACTGGATGTTTTTGTAACCCAGCTGGGACTATGTTGGAGGGTATTCATGTTGTAACCTTAATTTTTTCTAGTTCTAAATCTGTGGCAACTTGTTTAATAAGTCAAGAAAGCAGGACAGCACCAATTACCTGTTGTAGTTCTCTTTTATCACTGGAATTCTCTATGTTGAGCAGGAATAAGTAAGAGAATCGTTATTGAAGCATTCTGCTTCACCGGAGCTCACTTGAGAGGTCCGTGCACACCTGTGCCTCTACCTAGCTACGCGCATGATTATTTGCTGTATTATTTCCATCCTAACAAACTGTTGAAACAGGTTTTTTCACAAAACAGATCGGACAAAAAGACTTATATATATTGTTTAATGGGTAACTAATTCGTAAGACTGAATATGACTGTAAAATCAATTATCGAACTTAGCTCTTTAAGTTACAGTTGGAAGGGAACTCAGAAATTACAGGAAGAAGAGAGGATTTCTCCGACTTTTTTTCTGTCTACTTGAAACGCTGCCAATTTGGCTAGAGCAAATAGATTCGATCGCACCAACTTTTTTTTTTTTATGTATATGAGATATGAACGAGAAGGTGAAGGCTAATAATTTCCGGCTTTGATTTATTTACTTGCACTCTAAAGTATGTTTACTTATTTAAAAAGAGGTACCTTTGATGGCTCTTGTTAATACCTGTAGTTCATTATTTTAAAATAATAACTAATACTACAGGGAACTTGGTAAATGTTGCTGTTGTATTGTGGGTACCACAATCCTTTTCATGTGCTGTGAATCCAGAAAATTAGCAGTATTTGACTTAGAAAATTTCATTTTCGATTAAGAAAAAAACAAATTCTGATGAGTCTTAATATGCATTTAGTGAACCAATTATAATGGAACAACTAGATAAGATCATAACAAAGTTAACTGCTTCAGGCGAATTAAAAAATTTAATGAAATTAATATTAAATGTAAGTGTATATATATATGTATATATCCATTTTACTCTAATACTCTAGTACATTAAAATATTATATTAAAAAGAAAACTTTATTCACTTAAAAATCGCTCAAAATATAATACGATATAACATTACTAAGTTCAGAACTATTGGACTACTAGCTAAAATTGCTCGTTCTTAGAACGGGACTATCTCTTAAGTTTGTAAATATTTCTAATTTTTAAATTTTTATTTTTATTTATTTTGATATTTTCATTTTTATTTTATTTTTTATTTATGTTTGATGTTTAATTTTTTTAACTTTTTTTAAAATTATTTTATTTATTTTTTATAACTTTTATATTTTTGTATTTATAAGAATATTTTTCATAAAAATAAAGAATGCTGGGATTCGAACTGCTTACATATATTCTGACTTTTCGCTTTTAAATATCTTTTTTCATTAAAAACAAAAGAATGCTGGGATTCGTTCACGTACAAGTAGAACCTGTGTTTTTTATATATTTACTAGGGGAGCCCGTCGGCCTTGAACGGCGATAATATAGATATCTATATGAGTGAGGGTGGGGTGGGGTGGGGTGGTTAAAGATACATAATATCTAAGTAATTATCTGACTCGTTCGCACGATCTGGTACTCTAGGGATGCACTCTGTGCCTGTATGTGTGCGTATGTGCATGTATGAGTGTACGTGCATACATTGATATGCGTGGGAGAGTGTAGCTCTCAACGTCGCCGCGTTCTCATAGCAGTGCCCCAGTAATTTTGGAATGGAAACCCTACGACGGAGTTGCTCGATTGGTTAAATTTTTGAACTGTATTCGCAATTTCTATGAAAACGCCGTGTACAAAATATTAGCTCTCCACCTCGAAGCCTTTCAGGCACCCACCAAGTATGTAGTGAAAAACAAAAGTTTTGTATGGCAACACTAAGAAGGGGTAACCCCATTTAGTCCTTTTTTGAAATGTTATTTACCATTGCTCTGAAAACGCCACGTAGAAGAAATTTTTTGTAACGCAACCCTACGAAGGAGTTGCCCGATTGAACCCATTTTGGAAATTAATTTAAATTTTTTAAAGAAAGTCTCGTGTACACAATTTCAGCTCTCTACGTCTACGCGTGAAGCAGTGTCCAAATATATATATAACGGAAACCTAAAGTTTTGTATGGCATCATCAAGAAGAGGCTGCTCGATTCAGATCATTTTTGTAGTTTTATTTATTATTGCTATGAAAATACCAAGTACAAAATTTTAGTTCTCCACGTCGACGCGTTCTCATGCCGTGCCAAAATATATACTTAAAAACGATGTTTTTGTATGGCACCCTTCGAAAGAGTTGCCCGATTTATCCCATTTTTGAACTTATGTAAATTTAAGTTTATTTAAAAAATGCTGTCTACAAAATTTTCACTCTCTACCTAGAAGCGTTCTCAGGCAGTTTCAAAATATATAGTGAAAAACTAAAGTTTTGTATGACAACACCAAAATGCGGTATCCCAATATGGCCCTTTTTCAACTTGTCCTTGCATTTTTCATAAAAACGCCGTTTACGCGTTCGCAGATAGTTTCCAAATATATAGTGAAAAACCAAAATTTTGTATGGCAACACAAAAAAGAGGATTCGATTTAGCCCATTTTATAAATTTTATTTGCTATTGCTATGGAAACGTCACCTACCTAATTTCAAAACTCTTCGGATATTTATGTCGGGCAGTGTCCAAATATATACTAAAAAAACCAAATATTACGAACCGCCCGATTTAAACCATATTTAAACCTGTATTTGCAATTTTTATGAAAACGCTGTGTACAAAATTTCAGACTTCCAGGTCGAAGCGTTCTAAGGCAGTTTTCTAGAACTCGGCAATAGCGCCATCTACCGTGTCCAAGCCTATTCTATCCTTCAAGCTAGAACAAACCAAACACAATGATAAAATTTGATTAAAATCGGTTTGGCGAATTTGGAGATTAGCGTGTACGAACACAGTGACACGGGATTTTTATATATTAACGTTATTATTTTCTACAAAAGCTCAAAAGAAAATTAAAAGCCGGGACCCATGTTGAGCCCCAAAATTCTTGTCACCAGCTTTTGACAATGTCCGTATATAATATAACTTAGGACTGCAAAGTTCATTTCATTTTCAAAATAAACACTCAGGGTGACAAACGGATGGCTGGCCTTTAATGTGACCAGTTGCTACTAGTTTAGTGTAGAATGGCGGTTTCCTTATTCCGAACTTAACAAAACATGCAAAACTCTTTTCAAATAAATAACTATTGTAAATAACATGGACTAAAAAGTAAAAAAAAATTCTATTCTATTCTATTCTCAGTCATATACACAAGAACAGCTATATTGCAAATAAGAAATGCTGGAACTCCGATTAAATTTTAAATGTTTGAGCATCTATAACTAGGTTAGGTTAGGTAAGAGGGGTGCCGCTAGACAACCATCCAGCCTCACTTAGACCTCCAACAGGTCAATTGTGCCCCTAGACCTCATGGGATAACCCTTCAAGCCACGGATTTATCCTGCTTTCCATGGGAAACTCAGGACATATCCAAGACCTTTAACCTAGATCCATCCTCCCTCACTCAGAAAACTCAGGATGTCTCTGAACTTTATGCTTTGAAGCTCACCCAGACTTGAAAAGAAGTAGCTACCTAGTAGCCTACTTCTTTTATTCATCAGAGCCGGGCCTTCCCAAAGCACATGTTTGACGGATTCAATTTCCTCCGAGTCCCTACAGCTCCTGCAGAAATCGTTCGCCGCTATTCCCAGTCTTCTAGCATGGTCCCCTATGGCCCAGTGACCCGTCATGACTACTACTAGATTCCTGGTATTTGCTCTATCCATAACTATAATCACAATTGTCTAACTGCAACTAATTCCCAAACTTTTAGGATTTACTCGGAGTTCTTGTATATCTTATTTGCAATGAAGCTGTTCTTGTGTATATGACTGAGAAAAGAAAACAATTATTTTTTACATTTTAGTCCATGTTACTTACAATAGTTATTTATTTTTAAAGTTTTTTAATATACTTTATTTTCTACCTTTATTGTCATAAATTGTATACGTTCTCTCGAATCTCGACGCTCAAATCTTAACTCCTGAATCTCGACCGTCGACTCTCAAGTCTCGACTCTGAAATTTAGACTCTCAGAACACACCTTTCGAAACTCGACTCTCGAAATTCAACTCTCAAATTTCAACTATCGAATCTCGAAACTCGACTCTCAAAACTCGACACTCGAATCTCGATTCTCAAACCTCAACTCCAATCTCGACTCTTGACTCATATCACACACGGCCCAAATTGTACAATCACAAGGGTGGTAGTTACCACCCCACCCAAATACCTCCAATACGTAAGAAACACAAAGGTTCTGAGTCAGGGGTTTGTAAGTTGATAGAAAGATATTAAAAGGTAATGGGGAAAATGTTGATTGAATTTTATAACATCTGATAAATGTAAAATATTTAAGGTAGTGAGCCACGTTATGACAAAAAGAAACGTAAAAATAAAACGTAAAATTTTCTTTTCATTGTGTGGTCGAGTTTTCTTTCACTATTCTTGTTTCCTTGCCTTCAGTTTTTAATTGACAACTCAAATTTACTATAAACTCCGCTGGTATTTTTTATTCGCAATATTCCTCTTGGTTATTTAAATAAATTCAGTGCGGCGTTCCCCAGACTTTGCCACTGATATTTACAAGAAAATTTTCTTGGATACTCTGAATCGCGAACAAAAATCGACAAAATCTCAATAACTGAAACATTTTCTTATAATGGAATATCAAACAAAATTGTCACACGAAATCTCACTCCACCAACTTTCACAAAGGCTTTCCAAATAACTGAATGAGGTAGAAAAAGAAGAAGAAAAAGTCTTATTGAAAACCCATTTGCAAAAACCGATTTTAGATAATGTGCATGGTTTTATGCTTGATCAAATCAAGTCTCTTTCAATGCTGTAAAAATGTTTACAGATGCTTTCAAGTTTCTTTTAATCTCTACCTTTTTATCCCTTATCCAGTCGACCTTTAAAGCCCCTCCGAATATATTTTACAGAGAGTGCGGTAAAATTAATTTTGTTCGAGACCCTTAACGGACCGGGACAGACCAGGGGGTGTATCAGTGTATTCAATCAAAAAGTTCACCCTCCTTTTGAAGAAGCCTTCAGCTCTTTCTCCGTCTGTTAATCTCCGATTACTGTCTGGAAAGATTTCTGGAGGAATTTGATTCTGGTCGACTATTTAAATTTGCTGTTTCTCTGAATGAATAAAGATTAATCAAAAAGATACCAAAAACATGGTTGTAGAAGTCTAATCAGAGATCAAGTGCTTTTCAACTTTTGCTCGATATTTTAAAGATTTGTCAGTATTCAGGTAGAGTGCGTATGATTTTTATTAATGAAAATAAATTTTATTAAGAATAACTATCTCCGAGCATATAATTTATGAAGACTTTTTGTTATTAACTAGTTAGTGATAATATTTAGGGAATTTCAATAATCATATTTGCAACTTTGGTAATACTTCATTCAGGACGGAAGTATTTTGACTGCTCAACAAAATTTATTGACTTCAATGAACACGATATAATTGAGTTTCTGTGGACTGCGGTACAAATTCCATCTACTGTGAATATAGCAATATGGCGGAACACCATCTAGTTTTTGTATAGAAATAATACCAAAAACAAGGCTGCATAATTTAATCCGAAATTGCAAATAGTCTCGGAATGAATTGAAAAGTTTCCACAATAAATCCTGAAGCAGAAAGCTCTGGTCCCAGATGTAATAATAAGATTGGTCCGAGAGTGCAGTTTCATATATATATATACATTCATATCTACATCAATACATAAGTACATACATATATAGTTATACTGTACAACAATCGTACAGCCGGCAAACATTTTGATAGCAAAAAGCATCAGATTCCCAGAAGAAAACTACTTTTCTCGAGGGGGTAACAAGGAAGGAAAACGTAATAACAGTAGCGGAAGTACGTACGAAATGTCCACAAAGGAAAGGAAAAGATGTTTCGAAATTGCACTAAAATAGGTGGATAGAGCTACCAACTAAATGGGGGATTGTACTCATTTAACTCAGCTCGTACCAGCGAGTTTTATCTCTACTTAAAAGTGATATATTTGGAAAATGTCTCCACGCTTGTTTAACCTGGCGCTAGTCAGAACATAGGTGCATTTGCCCAATCAAGGTATTTTTGGGGTTTGGCTAAGAAGAGAAACTAGAAAAATACACCTGAGGTGGAGGATATATATTTAAAACTACTTTTGTTGTGAGTTTAGCTTTTTCTTGCCTCTTACCATCCAATGGATAAAATACTAAATCTAAGTAAAAAGGAGAATTAAAAATTGGAGTTAAAGTTAAAGTAAGTTTAAAGCAATTTAAACTTTAGAGCATAATTTTCTGCTAAGGCTCTTAGTCGTTGAATCGCCGGATGATGGGAAATATGTACTTAACTATTATTGTGCTCCTATTGCACCGTACGTAATTGAAATTGAAGTATCAGTAGTAGTAGCGGAGCCAGGATTTGGTATTGCGGTAGACCATAGCTGTCTCTAGACCAAAGAGGAGTCGGAAAAATAGAACTCTAAAATCGCATCTTATCCTCATCTGAGGAATTAAGAACTGCTTCTTTTGTAGGTCTTGATTTTAAATTTTTATCTGCTAAAATCTCTGCTGGAACCATAAAGCCACTGTTTTCTTCATATTCTATAAATTAGACATAATTTCATAAACAATGAAACACTTTTATGTATTTATTTAAAACCCATGAAGTTTGTGTCGCTTTTATAAAAAAAAAAAAAAAACCTAAAACTACAAATTTATTATTGATGGCGATTATAAATGCCGATGTATACATATTGTTCATCGAAATCTGAAAAAAACCTTTCTACCAGAAGTGCGTTCCAAAACACAACTGCAGCTGTAGTTCTAGCTACGCCAGAGTTATGTCAGAGTTTTGTGAAGTTGCTGAAGTTAACTAAATCTGTTTGACGTTTTGGAACGATCTGAGTAAGCTAAAAGTATTAGAACTGTCATTTATACTGATTGTATAATTTTGTTGATACTTAAAACTAATAAATCCGAGAAATAGAATCGTTTTGAGCCAGAGAAATAGAATCGTTTTGCTTGCTTTACATTTGGGCGCCGAACTTATGGAAAACTTACGAAATTTAGCAAGAATGGTTGTAATTAATTTCATATGCATAATTAAAATCTCTTAGGATATAATAGGTCTGTTCGCGTACTCAGTTTTGGAACAATGCATTGCAATCAATTTGCACGAACTTACACATTTTCCGTTCGTTTACTTTCTCGTGCACACAAAATTACACGAGTTTTGCAAACGCCACAGCTTCCCCTCTCGCATGAATTTACCCGAAGTTTTTAGTTACTGCACCATTCGTGCAAGGAAAATTGACAGCTGTCAGAGAGAAAATTAATTTTTTTAATTTTCTGAAATGTTTTTAAAGTGCAATGCAAATGTCGAATGAAGATAGTTGGACTATTCAATGCTCTCGTGGGACTTTGCAAGTCTGGAACAAGTTGGAAAAAAATAAAAATAAAACAATACTCAATTCGCAAATGTTATTCTGTAATATCACAGGAAAATAAAAATCACTTATTCCAACTCATTTTTAGAAGAACGTAGTTTTCCTAGAATTATAAAAAGATCCCAAGAAAATAAAAATTATTTATTGCAACTCATATTTAAAAGAAGTTAGTTAGACCCGTAGTTTTCCTAGAATTGTAGGTAGAAATAAGCGCATCACTCAAGTAAAAGGTAATGAGTTGCTTACGCACTAAAGTGCCAAACACAATTCCGCCGTTCCGATTCAATTCGATCCGTTACGTGCATGAGCGCACAATTGTTCCGTTCAAACTTACCATCAGTTTTAAATTTCTTATTGAAATTTTTCCAGATTTTGTCATTTATTTTTAAATCCATGTAAAATTTGTTGCCTTTGTCATAAAGCTCTTCATATTTTTTAAATTCTTCAATAAAAACTTCTTCATCCATCTTGAGTTATACACAAACATTGTACAGGTAATTTTTCTAGGTTATGTCATCCGTAAAAGTTGAAATTTGCTCAACTTCTCCGTTTCGATCCATTTCGGTGTAATGGGTCCAATTGCACGTACGTCTCATATAAGGAAATTTGACATTTGTACGTTTCGGATCGAAACGGTGCAATTGTGTTTCCCACTTTACTGGGCACATTTATGCTGGCTGTTGCAGTTTTCGTGATGCGTAGATTCATAGGACATGGCAATTAGCCGGTTCTTAGTGTATTGAGTAGTGTGTGGGTAGATTTTGCTTAGAAGTAGGAATAAATATTGGAACTGGCTTGAACGATTGACGTATTCCTGAATATTGGACTGGCATTCTTAGTTTGTTCTCCCTGAAATTCAGAAGCAAAAGTGTTGGCTAACTAGCAAAATTAGAAAAAAGAAAAACATTAACGAGTGTTTTGTGGTTTTGCGTGAATAAAAATTGGTTGTTGGTTAATTAGTAAAATTAGGAAAGTATATAAAAAAAAAAGTAACGAGCGCTTTGTGATTTCTTTTACATATAAAAACTGGTGGGTAATCACGGAGTTAGCCTGGTGTGTATGAGTGTTTGTTTGTTGTAATATTAGGGTAGGGTATTGACGATTCCCAATCATTAATAGATGTTGAAAATTAGAATTAGTCATTATTATTAAGCGTGCGGTCACTGCCATTTCACCAGGTTGTGTTAAGTTTCAATAATATTTTATTATTAGGGTAAATTAGCATCGAGGATGGTGCTCCTCCTCATGTTTCGACGGCTGGGAGTTGAATGTGAGAATGACTCCCCTCTCCAGACTCCATGGAAGTCCTTTCTAATGCGATGTTGAGAGGCTCTCCCTCAACGTGTTTGTGTTTTTGAAAAAAAAATATATATATATACATATAGTGAATATAGTGAATGGCATTCCGCATAGCTCGCGATCTTAGAGATTTAGTAGCCAGACCTAGCTCACAGTTATTGCTTATATTTATTTACAGTGTGAAGCCGGGAAGGATCTGGTTGGCCAATCCCCAAGAACTGTCAAGTGATCAAAATAAATTAAATAACGATATAGTATCAATGAAATAAAAATGTTTAAGACATAAAAAAAAATGAGTGTATATTTTTATTTGGGTCTTACAATTCCACACTTCTTCCTCTTGTTTTTCACGAAGTTGCATGAAAAGCGCCCGTTTTCTTTTTCATGCATTTTAAATTCTTCCCCCACCACACGAGTTACTTTTTACCCAGAAAGTTTTTGTACGAGAAGTACGCGAACTGTGCTAATGTTTTTACTTTCATAGCATAGACCTGGTTCAAATTTGAATTATGACGAGGAAAGCGATGACGAACCGTATTAATAAATTTAACGATCAATATAAAAGGATAGCCTGTGCGCCAACAGGAAGACCACAAGAAGACATAAGGAAGCAATTACTTGCAGTCACCTGGCTGCTTGCAACACCGGGAAGTTAAAGGTAACACAGTAAATTCTATAATACATTGAAACCACCTATTAATAGACAACTAATAATAGATCAGTTAGCGAAAGATTTGATATTGGGAAGGCAACATTATCTCGAGCATTTTTTCACATAATAGATAAATCAAATAGTTGCAACTATGATAACTTTGCCGGATTCTGATGAAAAGGAAGTTATTAAGAAAAGATTCTCAAAAACTGCTCGCCTAAAAAATGTGACAGGTCATCTATAGCACCTGTTTCAAAGAAAGTCACTAAAGAGCATGCGCATTCCTACACTAATCGCAAGAGATTTCATTTGATAACCTTATATGCAATATGTGACCACAAAATGGTTTTCAGAAATTGTTTTGTTGGATATCCCAGTTCCGTCCACCATGCGCGAATTTTCAAAAATTCAATGATATTTCAACAAGTTGAAAGAGAATCTGACAATTATTTTTCAGGCAACGACGTTATTTTGGGAGATAAAATATTTCCGCTTCTGAAGTGGTGCATTCCTCCTTTCATTGATAATGGAAGATTGTCTGAAATGTAGAAAAAATTTAATAAGTCACATTCATCTATTAGGCAAGTAGTTGAGAGCAATTTTGCTCTGCTCTTTGGCCGTTGGCGGAGATTGCGGTATTTAGACATGAACAAATTAGATGCAATTCCTGCAGCAATTTTAACATGTTGTGGATGCACACCGTGTACCTGAGGTTTCCAGAGGAATGCGGAGACACTTATCTTCTGGAGGGAATACCACAGCTTGCAGTAAGTTCCTCTACACATAGAGCGCCGAATTTAGAAATAATGCGAACCGGTGAAATGTTGAGAAAAGTGATGGCTAATGAATTGTGCAATGAATGAAACTTCGACCAATCGGTTTTTATATTTTATTCTAAATCTAATAATATTTGTATTATATTTATACAGAAAAAAGGAATTGTAATCTTAGAATTAAAAAAATCTACAGTTCGTCCAGTAGTTTGCTCATCATTTCCTTGTGTGTTTCTACGACCTGCCCAAACCCTAGAGAACACTTCCCAAGCCATGAAACAGAAATCTATATGTATGCGTTGTGAGTCCGTTTTCTAAAATGTTCTATCAATATAGTATCAATATACTTATGGAAAAGTGCAAAACATAGACTTTATATATGCTATAGAGCCTAAACTACTATCCATAATGGAAAATAGTATTCTATAGTAATTTAAAGTTTTGTTCCTTACCTTCCCAAAAGCTACACTTCCTATATACCTTACTTAACAAAATAATAAAATAGCTTTGATTTCAAAGTAACCTTACCATTTTACGCTCAATACCTCTCAGCTGAGTAATAATTGCATGTGCGTATGTGCAGCCGGACTCCGAATCTGTAGGCAGCTACATTCGATATCATCCAGCCCACGGTATCCCATGACGGCACAGCGACATTACAATGATTACTTAGCTGAGAATTAATGTTTGCGGAATCGTAGTCATTTGGTTAAGATAATTTTTTTAAACAATTTTGTTAGGAAAGGTATGAAAATTTTATTACGGTTCGGAAGATAAGACAGCAAGCTTAAGATTATCAGAACACCATTTTTCTGTATGAATAGTAGTTTAGGGCGGAGGAGCTATTCAAATCAAACTTTTGTCAATTTTACATAAGAACACTGCAAATATTTTGGAATGTAAGGACTCCGTTGGGCCTCGCATGTGGTAGGGAGGGAGTCTGTTTCATGGCTTGTGTAGTATTTTCGAGGGTTTTGGCCTGCCACATTACTGCAATACTTTCGTCGTGTTTTCGCCGTATTTCATCCCTACCGGTATTCATTTTTTCTTTTCTTTCATTTTCCCTCAAAGCTATGAATGTGAATGGGAGGCTCTGTTTCCTCGGGTAAAAACAGTAGAAGAAAAAGCTTTTTTGCAAAATTTTTTTTAAATTTTTAACAAATAATCGGAGTCATTTACAACGAAATCAGGAGATTAGAAGTCACAAAATTTGGATAAGAGAGGAGCACAAAAATAAAAAAATTTACTGATCCTTTTGATTCTACTACTTAATCCCGGTAAATTTAAAAATAGTGTCAAACTCAAGGCAGTAATTACTTGTGTACTTTATTGCGTAAAAAATAACTAACCTCTTTCAATTATTGATTCTCTGCCTCATTTATATCAAACGGTTTGCCAAGATTCTCATATTACTAATCAAATAAAATGCAGTCGTAGGAAAGCAACTAAGCATATAAACGAAATCTTAGGGCCTTATTGTTTAAAAACAATTGTTAAACTTTTGCAAGAAACCCCATTTCCACTAATTATAGATCAAACTACAGATCTTGCTACCAAATAGTGCTTAGGTTTAGTTGTAACATTTGTGATAAATTTGAAATGTTGTTCCCATGTCCTATTGAGTCTATTTTGATACTGTTTTGTTATTTAATAAAATTATTAGTTGGAAGTTATATTTTTAATTCTACTCCATTTTTCTCAAATCTACTCCGATTTTTGAGGCAGTCTACTCCGCTCATTCTAGCCTCGGATCCCATAACTGCTTTGGTTACGTTAAGCGCAAGTCGAGGCATCTCGATTTTATATTCGGGAAAAGCAGTGCTGATTTCGGTCTACTTGCCTAGTCTTTGTATGCCATTAGTTTGTCTATGATTAAAGTATTTCTGCTTTCTTCTGGTAAAAGACAGAAACTTGGATGGGTACCTGGACATTAGGAACATTTTCCGTTAATAACATTTCTTAGCTAGCTACAATTTTAACTTGGTTACCAGAAATGTTGATAAGGTTTTCATTCCTCTGATATGCGTTCTTCATCTGTATATTTACTTATTTGTGTTATTTATCTACTTTTATTTTCTTTCGTCTTTTTGTTTAAATTTTTTATTGTTTTTATTTTTTATTTATATTTGCTGATATCTGTTTGTTTTCTGCTTTTTATTCCGTATTAAATTTTCAGTCATTGTTACGTGCATTACAGGCACTAACTGTACACATACTGGTGGCACATCAAAGACGTTCTTGTGCTATCACTGAAATGCAACCTGCTGCTTGAAACTGGCTAGTACCTCTCGCAGCCATACTTCAATTCAACCTTTCTGTGATAGACAGTAGTTCTTCCCACCAAACTAGTTATCACGCAAGACGTCTAGTGTATCCAAACTACACGACAAGCCGTGATCGGCTAGGGACTCCTTTATCTAGACAACAAGTGTGCGCCGAACACTAAGTACTCAAGACTTCCGTACCCACTTCAGTCGTCCCCGACTTACCGCAACACAGGATATCTGGTGGGACCGTAGGTATCCATACCTTGGGTTCACCCATAAACAGACGCGTTTATTGGCTTCTTCATCTAGCTGGTTTAAGATGTTTCTTCCCTGGGAAATCAAAATATTCTAGTATGTAGAGGCCATTTTCTAGAGGCCAATTCT
Source organism: Dioctria linearis (assembly GCA_963930735.1). Lineage (NCBI taxonomy): Eukaryota > Metazoa > Arthropoda > Insecta > Diptera > Asilidae > Dioctria > Dioctria linearis. Next base: position 76,731,642 of record OZ005742.1, on the reverse strand, counting down.
CGGAGCTTCCTTTTATCTGCAAGATTTTAAATGCACAGGAGTCGGCTATGATTTTAAAATTGTATAATTATATAATTGTTGTTAAATTATAATGTTGATATCAAGTTCTTGTAGTTAAAATCAAAACGAATTTTACTATATTATATTTTCATGCCGAGAACAGAATTTGTCTTGTTACAAAAAAATAACTACCCGTTATTGGCTGATGTAGCAGAATGCAGCTGCTGCTTTAAAATATTTTTGCTAGTCACGTGGATTTAAGACTCAAGTAGAATTATTTAATAATTGAATTGATTATATTTTCACAACCGGTCCGTGCGTACCTTCATAAACGTCAAAATAACTATAATTATTGTTCTATAACGTGCTTTGATAGGTGACATAATTCCTCGCCTATTCGTTTAAATACAGTCTTTATAAATTGTAACTTATCTTAAAAAGTCGGAAAACATTTTGTCAAAAATTCCCTTATTAAGCCCTTCATCCCTGCACATATGTATGTTCATAAGGCGAATAAACATTGAAATATTAATTATCCACGTTTTCTACATAATGTAGGTATTTCAGAAAGGAAATTGCACACAGTAATTGGAAATGAGCATTGAGAAAACTCGTCTGCGTTTTCTTCCCTTACTCCCCCGTAGCCACTCATGAGTAATGAGAAGTGAAAAATTTCGTGTTCGCACGCCAGTGTGCGCTTCCTTATTTTCAGTTACTCACTAATGCGCAAGATAATCGCACAGGACTCTTGAGTATGTGCGCTTTGATTTCACACAATTTATTACTCACGCGAGTGTGCATTTCCGTACTCCAATAAAAGCATTTGCATGCAACGCGTATGCCTCCTGGTTAAAGTCTACGTAAAATATTATGCTTTTCGCATTGTTTATCCTATTAAAGAAGAACCAATATCATAACTATATTCGTAAACACTATGCTTTCAGAGCTCTACCCTGCTCACTTAGCCTTTGTAATCCTACAGAGAACTAGGTGATGTCATTACACTTTTTCGAGCTTGGGCTACTAGAAAATAACTATACAGCCGTCTAACGTCTATTCTGTTAACTCACAACCTCACTTTAGGCGTCTGCTAAGTTCTGAACTTGTATTTGCTACTGAACTAATTTACACTTTATCCTCGAATCATAAAAAAAACGTTCAGGTACATGTGCGCCTGGGAGATAAATTAGGTATGAAGTTTCACCAATTTTACTTACTCAAATAATTGCTGACTTGGGTTGGGTGGTTAAAATTTTAAATAAACTCCCTCCTGAGAAAACCTGATGGGGTTGATACCATCTAAGAGGAATTATTTATCCTATTCCATAGCAAACATTTTCCGTTAACTAAACTGTATAGTTTTCACTTATTGATTTTTTCTCTTTGATATATTTCTGTGCTCATAATATGTGTCAATGGAAAAATATATACATATGGGACAGGGAGGTCAAAACATCTCCAAGTCGAACAAAAACATACAGACACACATACACATAAATACATACACAAGAGGTGGCATCAGTAGATTTAATCAAAACGTGTTGAAATCTCCTCTGGGGAGAAATCAAAACAAATCTCTGACCTGTCGTTACTATATCTTATCTATCTTGCTGTATACATTGGATGAAGTCTTATCAAATATCTTTCTACACATCCATCCAGTCATCCATACATATGAGTATACATATCATGGTCAAAGGAGCTTCTCGATTTGTTAGGGTGAAGATTTCAAGAAGGGAAATAGAAAAAAAAATAGAATGGAAGTAAAAATAACACTTGGAACCAAGATGATCTTGAGGGATAACATCCTCTTTTTCTGGAGATTTTGACATTATTCAACTGTGAAGTGAGGACACAAAATATCCATCCACGTCGAGAGCCGTCCACTTAAGTGCCATCAGACAATGACTGAAACTGCTCAAACATCATTGAGGATCTATGGATTTGGTTTTGTTCAGTTTCCATTTTATGGAAACAATTGAAGTGAACAGGATAAGAAGCTGAACGTTTTTTTACTTATGGCAAAAAATATTTGCATCGTCTTTGGGGTTGTAAAATGTATTCAAGTGCCCTGGATATATACTTAGTCATCAAATATCAGTGATAAATTGGAAGACTTTTATTTTTCAAGAACGCTATTATTTTTCCAGTTAACTTTCATCGCGCTTCTAGTTGAAATTTAAAGAGAAAGTTTTCACGTATACTGTAAAGTTTACTTAAAGTTTTTGCTTTCTTTTTGCTTAGTACCTAAATTCATAACTTTGAACTAAGTGAACATTTTTGAATCTTTTCTTTGTGAACGCGAATTTGTTAAATGCCAAAAAGTTAACTAATTCCACATAAAATACATAATTATATCCAGAGGCGAGGCATGCCTATCTAAACCGGGTGTTCAGGATCGACCAATATTGAGAAATTAATATATAAACTGTTACGCTCCCAAAATTCATATGATGGTGGATTTAGTAAATATTGTGTATGTCCTCTTTTGAACTCGCGATACTCTTAGAATTCCTTAATTATAATTACGGAACCTTGCATAACGCTATCGATGAGGAGAAATAAAGAGGTCCACAAAGAATATATGAAATGATCGATTAATTATCCACCAAACTTCGAAGAAGTCAGTACGTCATAGAATCAATAAAGCTACGGATCAGTCAAGCACGTGTACTACTTTTCATGTACATATATTCACCTTTGTTCATCCCTACGGAGGACGCGAGTATTATACGCCCAGCTAGCCAAGCACTTGTATCCTTCTTTAGGATGGAAGACGCAGTTTCTTCGAAATTACATTGCTTAAATCTCCGTTTTTTTTTTACATTGCAAGTTAGTTATAAATTCCTTTCTGATCTGTTTATAGTACCTACCAGATAAGTAATAAATAGAAGTTAGCACTATTCCCGAATTTCTTTAAATTTAGCTTAAAGTATGAAGTCTAGAAAATTTGTGAAGAATTGAGTTAGTTATAAACGTACAAAAATAAATAATAATAATAATAATGATAAATTATTTTCAGTACAAAGATCATTACAATCTTAAGATGTAGGTACAGTAGTGTGCTGGATTAAATAGGAAAACGAGAGAAAAAAAAATAAAAAAAAATTTACTACGAACTAATTACACAAAAGTAATAATAAAACTAATATTAGAGTTGAGTGCAAAAAGAAAAAAAAAAGAAAAAAAAGAAGAAAAAAAACGAAGAGAAAACAGCAAAAGAAAAAAAAAATTAATGAGGAGAATATACTATACTTATGTATAACTAAGCTATGGAATATTTGAGAGCAAAAAGAATACAGTGAAAGAGAAATTAAATAAGCTAGGATTTATTGCTCTCGCTGAACCATCTAGCCATCCTAGAATAATAAATAATTTTCATAGAGGCGTTGATATCCATGAGCCTTTCTTCCACGCTAACAGATTTTATAATCGCGAAGTATGTTGTCATACAAAGAAAACAAGTCCAAGTTCCTTCGACTGAATCAATAATAAAACAAAACGATGATGGTAAATCAAAACGATAATAAAAGACAAAACAAAACTAATAGTTAAACACAACGTTAATAATAAACAAAAAATAAATAAAAGTATCAAAAGGGCACACTGAGCCCAACAATTGAGACCTCCAAAATTTTAATAAGTTCTACTCCGTCGTAAGCCTCAAATTTTAACGGAGTTAAAAGGAAAATAGACACTGTTAAACGTATAACATAGAACATTCAAGACATGTAAAATATTATTATAAATTTATAAAATGGGCAAAGTGATTATTAATTACACCCAGTGGAAACATGCCTTAATCAAGGTGTACTATTCTTCGTTATTAGACCACTTTCGAAAATCATTGAATGCATACTCCCTCAAGCGGATGTGCAAAAATATTATTTTTCTATGAGATGAGTGATCGAAAAATAGATAAGAGACCAATCGAGCTCTTTCGTCGTTGAGCTGTGAAATAGTGAAGAGGAACTCATTATCAATAATTAAAGTGCATGCACATAAAATAAGATGAAAATTTTTAAAATAAACAACTAAGTCATTGGATTAAAAGTCAAGAATTAAAAAGTGAATAAGTTGAAAAAAAGGTTAACAAATAAAGCCAAAAGAATAAGGAGGCATGGACTTAGCGTGAAGAACGGAAAGGTTTTATTTATTTTACTGCAACGTGACAGGAAGAGCCATGGAGTGAAATTTGAGTACCTATTTTAAATTTACACAAAAACTCATATTGAATATTTTTCTTAAATTTTGTTTACTATATGATGGCTTAGTGGCGGTAGTGATTCGCTCCATTCTTTTGGATTACCTACGTTTTATTAAAAACATATCGCATACAATTAAGTTTTTTTTGTGACCTAGGTTTCGTGATCTACCCTGAAACAAAAGATCACTTGGCGCGGAATATCTTTATCGTTTTCATCTTTGAACCTACTCCCATCTACTGACCCAGAAGATACGCACTTTGGAGTGCATATCAAAGTATGCTCCAATAAAAACTAAAACTAACATCAAACTGTAGTAAGCTGGAATTTTTGAAGGAAAACGAAATATGCCTTAGTCTGATCTCTTAAGAGGGAAGAATTTCAAATTCAAAAATAGTAATATACTAAAAAGAAGGGGCGCAGCTTATGTTACTGTTCAAGAACGGATTAAGAATATTTTGTGAACATTTCACACATTACTTTAATCACAGTTCTTACAAAAGTTCTGTGTGACTTCCTCGTAGAATTTTTCCTCTTGCTTTAATTCTTTGTAATTCTTTGTAGAGATGTTTTTCAAATGAAATGAGGCCTAAGCTCGATAGTCTGTCTTCTCCTATCGAGCTCCCCGATTTTATGCTGGAAACAATCTACCTTTCAGCACTTGCTGTGTCAACAGGAATTATTAATAGCTGTGTTCCATTGGGCTGTGTAACGTACCCCCAAGTATTTCTACCTACTAGCAAATACTTATGCTCTTGTCCGCGAGTAGATGAGCTGAGGAGTTACGCAAGAATTTTCCGCTAGGTGGATTTGGATGCTAAGTGGTTATTGAAATATCAGATAGATGAAATTAGAGGGAAAATGTTTATAAAGAAACTAATTAAATTATTTAACCGAACAGGAGAATTATTCATATTTCTATATTATCGTTATGAAAACAAACACGGTAATAATTTTTAATATAATAAATAGCGAACAGAGACGAATTTTTATCCTTAAATTTTCTAGGTAGCAGGTACTGCTCGAGGAAAGTATCTCGGATATAGGTTCAGTTTTTCATAATTTTATTTTCAGTAGCCTTTAATGAAATTAATTTGAGTATTAAGTTAATTGTGATAACCCAAATGTGATATCTATTGGTATGTATTATTTTATTTCTTTTCCACCATATATTGAGTAGATGGTGCCGAAAAAATATACCAAGAGCAGCCTATGGGCTTTACTCTTAACGATATTTAAGGGGAGCAGCTCAGTGAGCATTAACTCCTTAACGTAAGTTGGAGCGGCTCTTGAAGCACTTACTCCAGGTGTATAGATTGAGAGCAGCTAGGTAGCAGAACTCCCAATAAATCAAACTCCGTGTTACTTGTACGTCTTCCTAACTTCAACTCTTTATTCTTGTTGGGTTAATTCTTTTTATATAAAAGTATATCGTTTGCTTAACCTATAATTATATCTACGTTAATTCTACGGTGCATATTTCTTCAAAAGTTTAAATATGCCCGAACTTGCATTTTCACTTCTTGAAGAAATGCTAGACCCATATTTATGCCTTGTTTACCAAAACATAGTGTCGCTGACCGCACTTGTATGCATCAGGAATGATGCGTTGCATTTTTTTGCTATTTGTGGCTTGCGTAACTAGGTCAAGCATGCATTTCGATTATTTGGGTTTTTTGAAAGGTATTGCAAGATATTGAATCAGGTACATTACACAATAATCCTAACTATTTTCATATGAAACTTGATATAACAGAAACATAACAGAAATTTCTGAAAGTGGAGGTTATATTTTACTCTTGACAACATAAACTTGTGTTCCAATGGAACACAGCTAATATTAAGAATGCAAGCTTATAGTATTTAATCCATATACATATTTATAATCCCTCGTTGAAGTCCCACCATTAAATCACATCCGTCCATGAAACGAATTTTCCTAAAAAATACAGAAAGAAAAAACACAAAGAATCAATGTACTACATAGAAAACTTATCTGACATCCTCAGCTCCAACAACGTCCTGAACAAATATAGAACAAAAGAGTCATCCCAGTCCTGCCTACAGCCGTCCTACATATTATTTAAGCTGGAATTAAATCAATTTATAATATGTAAATTAACTAAATATATCCTGAACTCACCTAATCATATACACCTCCGGCATATTTACATTTTTTGTAATGTCATCTAGTGACATTATGACGAACAGCTGGTGTGGTGACCAAAACGAACCAAGCGTTGCCAGGGCAACACATCATGGAGCTGGGACATAGCTGTTCACGGCGGGCTATAAAAGGGCGGCGAGCCGCAACCAAATTACCCATTGGGTTTTTAGAGTCTAATCTGAAAGCATCCCCCACTAGAGTCTAATCTAAGTTTCCTATCTTTTTACAAAAGTATAATTTGGTTTATTCCTTCATATAGAAGATTAATTCTATTATTGTAGAAATATAATTCTACAAAATCGAAAAGATCCAATTTTGCTCTCGTTTCAGATTTTAATCTGAAAAATATCCCCCGTCAGAGTCTAATCTGAACTCCCATCCTTTGAACAAAAGTCTAATTTTGTTCTTTTCTTCATATAGAAAATTAATTATATTAAAATCCATCCTCCCAAAAATCGAATATTTGCCCCCATTCGTGTAACAGAAGAATAATTCTGTCTAAACACTTCAACATCAATGTACCTGAACTATAAATGTGTTTGATAGAATTAGGTTATCTTTTTTTGTTAAGTTTAACTCCGAAAAGGTAACAGAATCGTCTTCTTATTTACAGAAATAAGGAGACAACGACAACATTGAATTAAATTGGATTTCTGGATATTGCATTTTTAATTGAATTTTTAACTTGTTTTTGTTGTTGAATTTTTTCTGGATTTAACTGAATTTTATATTATTAGTAAGTTTTAGTTGAAATAAATTGAATTGTGATATTTAGGTTAGGATATTTTAATAAAATTTATATTTGAATTGAAAATAAAGCTCAGTTACCTATGTATTTTTAAACTTCAGAAAAACTTGATTTTAACTCATTTTGAGTAAATTATGTTTTAAAATTTCGCTGAGAGAAAAAATTCTAAAACCATTCGAATTATGGACCCCAATGAACTCATTGTTCAATTTTGAAATTTCATAGAACTGTCCATACGACCTCTTAATAGAATTAGATGCATTGGATGCTAAACTTTGAGTATAGCTTGCAAATATCTTGTAATTCAGCAATTTAATAAACACAAGCTTCTTCATACTTTCAAATCTAATATCCATTGGGGTAGAAATAGTGTCAATTATCTACAAAAATAAATTTTTGTATTGTACATTTGGTTCATCTGCATTTTGTAAGCGCCGTCGTTGTTGAGGAGGACCATCCAATGTTACACGGAAATAAGAAAATTGTAACCGTTAACAACGACAATGGTTTTCGGAAACACTTTTATGGTTAAATATCATCTAACTATCATTTTCTGTTCTATAACCATTTCTCGTATTATTTATCGGAATGTTCCGTGAAAACTATAAGAGTTCTAAGTACTGTTATGAGCGTGGCCTTAGTTCGTTATTTAAATCGCGAGACTTCAGATGTCATCGAGAAGTTCTTCTTTTATTTATGAACTTCACTGTTTACTTTTATAACATTTACAAAGAATTATCCAATCAACTCTTTATAGTTATCTCTAGTACTGTACATCTAATTATCGCAATTCAAATAGTTTACTTCGTTAATTTCATTGTCTGAAATAAGAAACGCCTCCTGGAAGTGAAAAGCGGCGTATTTATATTCTACAAATTATCCTGGAGCCTTCCCGTAAATTCTATTCTCCGAACCCAAAGTTTACTAAGATGTCACTAACCTAAAGTTGTTTCCATTTCCGACAGATGTCGCTTGTGTCACTTTGCTGCGCATGAAATGTTACATAATCGTTGTATTTATTACATTTATGAAATAACTAATGTTTAAACAAGTATATATTACTGCTAGTGCTACATATTAGTTGCTGATAAAACATTTTGTTGTTTGTATGAAAATGTTAGATCCACAATTTCGGTGTGATATTTGCAATTTTTGAGTTATATTCACATATATTCTACGATTTCATAGTTCTTGAAATTATGAAATTGTTGCCTGCTTTTTACGCGGAATTAAAAATATTAGTTTTTTTTCATTTTAAAATAAAAAAAAACTTGTTTGAGTTTAACAAAATTTTTAATCAATTTCTCAGTATAAAAGTACCATAATAATTACTATAGCAAATATTACAAGATACATAAATATTTTCGTTTGTAAATTGATTGAATAGAAAACAGGATAACACTACAGTCTAATTGCCAAATATAGTTGTTGCCGTTTTCTGGCGTTACGTAAAATAAGATGAAAAATAACTGTCAAGAATGCAAGAGCAATCCAAAAATGGTTTTATTCTGTTCGGAAGCTCTCCATTAGGAAGCTTATGCATATTTGTGGGCATCAATTTAATATATTTTATAGGAAAGCACTCTCAATTATTGTCTGTGTATGTAATAGAATCACATAATTTTGCTCATCCATGAAAACACATTTTGGGTAATTCTGAAAAACAATGTTCATCTGTAATAATGTTCATACTATCCTCTTGTTCGGTAACACTTTATAGCTTACATACAAAATTCACTGTCCCAAACTAAATGAGAAAAACAAACGAAATAATGAGTTCCGCGTATTCTCATCTACGATACAAATTTACCAATGCTGAATAACAAGGTATGCTCAATATCTTTTACTTATAAATCAACACGTCACCCTGGAAAATCATACTTGAATACTTGACAAAAACAATTTCATTTTCAGAAAAATATTGTGGTGAGTGACGTCAAAGTGTTACCGTGTTGTATGAAACATACTAAATTAGTCTGTATATTGTTCGGATCAACTTTCAAATTGTATATGCAACATTTTCGGCAGTGTATAGAACACATTTTTTGTTTAAGATCGCACCTGAAACAGCAAAATTGTAAATCGCACAATTTCAATTGTCAAGAAATAAAAAGTGCAGCGGCGTACCTAGGATGAAATATTTGGCATGGCGAGCACATTAACATAGGCGTCATCGCCAAATCTTCTGGAAATGTTCGGCCTAGACAAACTGTCTCCTCCATAATGACTTAATTTTTTATTAAATGGAGTCAAATGTGGAATGCGTCACACAAATTAGGTGCATTAAGAACTCTTATGCAAAATTTCGGTTCAATTTCAAATGGAGACAAATTTTACTCCATATTATATCGATTTCCATTGATCACGTTTTCAGTGGTACACCGAAATCATTCGATGGACGTACACTGCTAAATCTGGTATTTTAATGTAATTAATAATTTCAAAAACACTTAAGAGGTATACGTAGTTGTTACAATTTTTTAAAACAACAAAATGTATACCTAACAAATGTAATAGTATGAAAAAGTTATAAAAACAATTTTGTTGTTTCAATTACAATTTTCCTGTATATCAGTACATTTTTTATACGTTGATTCTACAATCCTGTTGTTAATAAAACGGTTAAATGCACAACGTCGACAGCTGCAAATACAGTTGTTATGTAAACTATACATATATTACAAAAAAAATTGCATAATGTTATATTTATAATTCGTTTTTTCCCGTGTACGGTTTCGTCAGAAACGATTGAAAAGTTACCTCTCATAGTTCGAATATGTGATACTGTTTTATGAATTTTTTCATTGCAATAACAAATATCAATTATTTTACTCCACAGGTTGCTAAATAAAATATCAGTGAAAGCAAATATTTTTGCAAAAGTAATGGTAAGAAACTGATTATCAAATATATTTTAGAAATGTAGAAACCCTCCGGTTACATTTTTCTGGTTCGGATATTATTTTTTCAAAAAACTCGACAATGCATTGTCTGTACTGATAAACAGTCTTCAAATTTTAGAATTTAACGACCAACGTGTTGGAGCAAGGTCCTGGAGGCCTTGTCGCCCCTACTCTTAACATTAACATTATTTTGAAAACAACTTTTCAGAAAAATACTTCAACTAATTTTTTTTTTCATAAACTTCAAAGCGTTTCTTTCATGGACTTGAGATGTGTACTTTCTGAGATATAAGTTTTGAAATTACACCTACCAAGCAAAATGGGTCAATTTCAAATTTCAAAATAACGCACCTCCGTCAAAAATGGACAAAAACAGAAAATATTTCAGCAAAATATTACCAATAATTTAATCAACCTCTTTGTGAAATTTGATCGAAATCTGAAATGGTCGATACACAAATTTACACAATTATTGTCGATTTTCTATGGAATTATCCGATGTTATTCAATTCGTATGACGTCACACATACAAAATGCCCAATCTATGGTGCGGGACAGTAATATGTTTTAAGTCTGTATACCGTAATCGGCGCGGCGCCAGCAACGAATACAAAGACATAAAAGCTGGGGAACTTACGTATGTAGTCATAATGAATATTTCTGCTCCTACCATTCGCACATATTCATGCTCTCACCTTAGCGTTCAGTTATGATACTGAACACCCGTCATAAGCAATGCAAAGGAATGAAGTTTTATTATTTTTATTTTATTTTCATCTGGAGAAATATCTGTTTACAGGCTGGGTGCTCAGTGAACCCTTGAACCCTTTGACGACTCGCCACTGATTATATGCTTTTAAGCTAGAGTAATTATTTCCACTTCAACCATTATGTAGCTTTCCCATTTTTAAACATATGATCGGAACATTCTTCAATAACTGCAAGGCGGGTAAACTGCCGTTCTAGTTCACTTTATTATTTATATAAGTCTTTTCGTTCTTAATTTATCATATCTCCAAAATATTTCCCCTATCAATCAATCCTTAATTTTTGTGGCTTCGGTTGCTCTTTGTTAAGTGCGCTTGCTATTTTCCCAGGTGTCGAATCCCAACTCAACAATTTCACTTTTATAGCTTCATAGATTTTCTTTCTTAGCATATAAGCACAGCCTTGGTGTCCGCGCGCTTGCGAATTTTCGTCACCCTACCACGAAACAGACAACAAATGCTTAAGGGAGGTTACCGTCTAGAAGCATGAAAAATGAGATTTTTTTACATAAAATAAATACTTTTGCAAATGGATTTTAATTTATTTTATCCTTCCATTAATGGAGAGTAAGTTCTAATTTTATTTATAAAAAAAAATCCAAAATGGCGGCTCCAGCACATATCAAAGAAAACCATGCACGGCGTGTTTTAGTCTGCGGGGGGCGCTCCACAGCTCTGCCAATTGATTTGAAACAAATAGGGTTGAAAATGATTAAACTTGATAAAATTTGGGGGCCTTACCGGTTTTGTTTTCAAATAGTCCTCTGAATAAAAACATGCTAGTTCTTTAAAAAAAAACATTTTATGCCCTGTTTTTATTTTGCTTCATCGGACGAAAAAACTATTTGTAAATAAATTTTTGATAAAAATCGCTTCCTGATGGCCCCCAACTTGAATTTCCTTTCAATTGCGTAAAGATTCTTGTGAATCAGTTCATCCGTTGAAGCTGTAGAGTGCCCCGTGCGCTGAAAAATTTTGTTCCTAGAAAAAGTCATATAAAGTTTAACCTTATAAAAAATCTTCGACAGCTTACTTCAGCCATTGCAGCACCATACAGAGGCCATTCTTCTCCATTCAAGAACTGATTATGTTGAATCTGAAGGTTACGGTTTCCCGAAATTTATGAGGGTACATCGGGGCCCGGATTCCGTAACTCGGAGAGTTTGGGAGATGAGTATTTTCGTTTTCACTGATTAAAGCTCCCTAGTGTCGCAGTCTTTAATAGTGCTAACTCGGATTTAGGTTCTAGAGTACAAATATATAGGGAGGGGCTATTGGGCTATTGTGTTGCCTAAAATACGTCATGTTTGGCTTCAAATTAAAAAGGGAGGAGCGGGTAATCGAGTGGTGTAATTTATTTTGATCATTTTAACTTTACATCCGACCTTTTATTGCCGAAAGACGGACTTTTTGCACTTGGGTCATATAAACCCTAGCTTCTATATTTTGCATATATTTCTTCCGTTCTTTGTTTCATGTCCATTAGTACTCTGTCGTCAACAGTGTTCTAATGGGAAATGTATTTCCGCGACTTAGGTGCCAGTTCTTCGCAATGAGTTGAAAATGTGTCAATTTTTGCATTATTGGACTCAAAAGCTAATGCCATATGAAATTAGGTGACAAAGCGGTCATGCGATTTCATCGTACATACAAACCTTAACGTGCACATATGTATTTAAAAATTTGATCGCATCTCTTCCATACTGGAAGTCGACCAAATTAATCATTTTCGCGTGATTTAAAAGTTTTAGCGGGTACCTTGAGACACCAAAATCCATATTTCTCTGTAAGTATTGCATACTGTGTTTTTGTAATCTAATTTTAGCCCATTAATGAAGAGAAACTATGAAAAAAAAATCTGGAAACATGTAGAACCAGTAATAAGCGTAAGTTTATAAGTAATGATAAAAACACAAATAACAGCAACAATTTATTATTGTAATCTTTTTATAATAACACAATACATTTATCTTTATTTACAAATTATGCTAAATTCTATATTAAACTTTTATTTCTAATTTATCTCTCTGAAATGTCAGGCCATTTTTTACCCATCTTCAATAATGGTTTACTTTTAACTTTTGGTGTTTGGTAATCAAATACTCCCAAAAATACGGTCGGTAAATAGAAGAGTATAACATATTCCTATTCTACTTCTAGAATAAAAGATAAACAAAGAAACGGAAGAGTAAGACTTCTACTTGGAAATAACTATAAGTAAAATCTAAAATAACTGGGTTGCTGTTTATGTTTTACTTGAAAGTAAGGAGCCTAGAGGTGTGGCAGTATTGGATGCTTAAGAAACAAACTATTTTAAATCAGTCCTAAGCGATTTCTTCATTGCATAAACATTTGACGTCTTATATTAAATGAAATGAAACTTAACTAATTATATTAAATTTAAGGGTAAAAAAAAATAGTAAATTTCAGATTATTTACGTGAAATCAAATACACAACATCGCCACGTTGCTGGGATAAAGTAATCAGTCCAGTCTTCTCCAACAGGGCAATTTTTTCGGGAGTAATATTCCACGGTGTATGATGTGAACATTATACACACCCCCAGCGGAATTGTAAACCAGAAAAAGAAATTTCCAAAATTTTTGGGCATCCAACGAGTCATGTGAATTGCTGGTATTCCTAGGATTCCAAAAAGGATAAACAGGACAGGATAGAAAAACCGAAGAACGGAAATTAGCATAATTTCATGAAAAAGCGCCGATACAAAAACTACCGACATTACTGCAGCCAGTTTTGATCCCTTAAAAATATACCTATACAGATCCTTGTAGATATACTCATAAAGCCATTCCTGAACTGGCACATTCCATGTACGATAAAAACTTCCATAATTTGGTGATATCCACCATTCCTTGTAAAATCGTCGATCACCAAATCTAAGCAATTCTGCGGCTAAATTTAGCCAAGCCTGAAAGAAGCTGTAGAATATGCAGAGCACAATTAAATATGTTGGAACCATGGTAGTTATAAAGACGTTTACGAGATACACAAAGGAGAGTTTTGTTGCACCAAAATGACTGTAGAATGGTAGTAGAAACTTCTCGTAGAAATAACACGTAAAAAATATTCCACCAAGGAATTCGAAGAATGTTCGAGTTACGAATTTCCAATGGATTTTTTCCGTTCTTGGATATACATCTCTGTAGATTAGAGTTGGTGCAAATAGAAAGTATACGTATTTTTTGAAGCTATAAGTGTGCTCTTTTTTGTGCAATCGTACAGGAGCATTAGTGCGAACAAATGCATGCATTTTCATCATGAATCGTATATTTTCAGAGACAACAGCAAGTCCTGATGCAACTCCTAACTGCAATGCGAAGACTCCAACTTGTATTGATAGATAGAAAGCCATTTGGAATGTAAAGAATATTGTAATTCCAGTCAAGTTCCATACTAAACAGGCGAAATCATCTGCAAGAAAAAGTATAAATAATTAATAGAAAACTTTTATATTATAAAGAAGAAGAAATAATATTTAAATAAATTAAATAAAAAAATGGGTGGTAATAAGCCATGCCAGCACTTTACCATGTAATATTCTTTAGTAATATGTTTTCCTTAAACTTAAATTTTTAAGGAAATGAAATTAAGCTTATTTTGCTCGTCCAACCCTAACAGTACGTGAGGGGAGAGAAAGCATTACAAATTTTGATTGGTCATCTATTTTTGTTCTATGTATGGGAAAAGCATTGAACTATGGTGGATTTCGTATAGAACTAATTATTTGAAGTTCAGCGGAATGAAGTAGTGAAACCAAAAAGAGAAAACTATAGAAAAGTCAGCCTATGTAGATGGAGGTTATATGCAGGGTGATTTAAAATTGGTGGTCAAAGGAAACAGTAGAGAGGTTGAGTGGTTCGTAGAAGGGGGGGGGGGGCAATCTCAATCCGTTCGAAGTTACAGGATTATGGAGAAAATGTGCCAGTTTTTCACAAAACACCTCGTAACTACCTTGTTGCCACCCTATGGAGGTTATTTTTAGCTGAGATCATCTGGACTTTCCAACGAACCAGCACTCACATCCTTATGTCACTAGTTATAGAACGGCAAAGTAAGAAATCTGGGGAAAATGCATTTTTTTTAAATTGTAACAGTTTTCCCACCAAAATGCCTGATGATGATAATTTATTACAAGATTGGAATCATTTTCTTTGATCCAATGCACCTACATGTAACGATTTGTGAGATAAACCCGTTTTTATGATGGAAAAGTTCCTTAATTTTCATTATTTTGTTAATTTTGCGTGGAATTGGATAATATTAGGCGTTTTTCCACCGTCAGTAGCAAAAATAATGAAATTATACATAATAAAAAGAGGATTATCTCACAAATGGTTGCGTATAGGTGGCTAATTACCTGAGCATTCTAAATCTGAACAGAAAATGTAATAATTATCAGGCGTTTCTGGGGAAAAAACTTTAAAATTAAAAAAATTGGGTTTTTTTTTAAGTTTCTTACTTTTGGCGTCGTATAACCAGTGCCATAGCGAGGCCGCAGGAATGGTTCAACTTTTGGGTTGTGATCCACCCCACCCCCTACCACCCTCAAACTTTTTATTCCTAATACCCTTGTCTTATTTATGATCACCAATTCAAAACCACTTTGTATAATCATCTGATGAGCGTTCTTAAGAAGCTAGCTAAAATCCACTGTAGTAGGAAGATAAGCTCTGCTCAGGTAACGTAGTGGTAGACGAGTATGTAGAAGTACACCGAAGAATGGTGTGCTTACCTCTTCTAGTATACTGGCTATGGAAGAAATCCTTCTTACATTAGAGGAGGATGGTTTCACGATACTTGCTTGGCCGGATGACCTAGCTATCCTTGTATCCGGCATATTTACGTCAACTATTAGTTAAAGGCTCGAATATGTGTTAATTAATCTTAATAGTTAGGCCTCAATAAGTATGTTCTTTTCTCTAAGAAAAGACAAACACAAGATTAGAAATTTTTCGAGGATGGGTAGTATCTACATAATCTATCTAGTGAGGCTAAGTAGCCTCTAAGTTGATCTGGAGAAGTAATTTACAAGAATTTTAGAAAAAGCAACTTTGACTTTTTATTATACGTATAAGAAAATATTTGGCGTTAGCTGGATCAATTGAGACATTTGCAGTATTGCGGGGCTATTATGGCCTGCGTATAAGACGAGTAAAACAACGGCGCTCCTTAGAGAGAGCAGAGCGGAAAAAGCTAGCAGGGGTGATACCGGATCAATGAGCAATAGCTAACGCTGCTAGATGGCTGGGTCTAGAATCTAACCATTTCTGTCGTATCTGCTGAGTTCCTAAAAAAATCGAATCAGTTCTGCATGTACTCTGCGAATATCCTGGTCTAGCAAGAGCTGAGCCAATTGGTAGGTACTTTTTGTCAGAGCTAAGAGAGAGATACAGACCTTATATTTTTTGGAGAAACATGATGAATCTAGGGTTGTTTTTGGAAGGACAGATTCTCATTAATCTATAAGGCACAATGGACCCAACTGTAATCTAAGTTCACTGAAACGCTAACAAAAAATGGTGTGGATCAATCCCTAAAACACGGGATCGCACACATATTGCTGTTGCCTGTTGTCCTTGCCGAACTGGGCGGGGTAAGGAGAGTAAAACGAGTCCAAAAGGGCATCCCCCAAGGTGGTATCATATCACCATTGTTGTGGGTACTCATTATGATTGATCTTCTGCTTACACTCACCCGGATGGGATTCAAAGCTTTCTGTTACGCAGACGTCCTGGTAATCCTAGTTCTGGTAATCCTACGACTCTGTGGACTGATGCAGAACGCAGTCAGACTATTGGTCACAGAGTGGGCTTCAGATTTCGGACTTCGCGTCAACCCATTGAAAACAGATCTATGTCTCTCCAGCAAGAAAAGGAACATTCCCATATTCAAGCTGCTCCATATTGGCTCCACAAAGTTTCCTATCTAGTCGCCAAATACGTGTTGTATTAGATGGCGTTACATCTGAACCGCATCCCATAAATGCCGTGTGCCTCAAGGCTCTGTTATCTCTCCAACTCTCTTTTTAGTTTTCATTAATGATCTGCTTTCCCTTACTTTCAATCCCATCCATAGTTTCGCAGATGACAGTACTCTTGATTTCGCTTACTCCTTTGACACTCTTGCGGAATCCAGGGGGAATGCCGCATGTGTTAAACGAGATTGCATGAGCTAGATCATTGAACAACGATCTTAACAGTATCCTCGCTTGGGGCAAAGCGAATCGCGTCGAATTCAATGCATCTAAGACTCAAAGCTGTCTCATCTCATTAAAACAAGATATCATAACTTAACCACACCCGTTTCTTTTGATGGAGCATTAATTTCTGATTTACCGTCACTAAGCATTCTTGCATTAATATTTCCAGTAAGTTAAACTGAGACAGATCACATCTTCTCTGTTGTAAAGAAGCATCGAAATGTCTTGGATTTCTGAAAAGGTGTAAGAAATATTTCACCCCGTCAAATCTAGCGCTCCTCTACAAGTCCTACATTAGACCTAGAATGAATACAACTCCATATATGGGCCGGGGCTGTCGCACAGCCTTAGCTTCATTGGATATTGTCCAAAAGAGAGCCTTCAAGCTCATTGGCGATTTGGCAATAACTTGTCGTATCGACTCTCTCGAGCACCGCGCGCAATGTTGGATGCCTTTCGCTCCTTTATCGCTATATGCATGGTCAATGTTCTGATGAAATATCTAGTCTAATCCCTTGTAGAATGATTCCTGCACTGCAATACTCGCGCTGCAAACCGCGCACATTCCTTTAACCCTTCAAATTACTATCGGCCGTACAGTAAAATTCCGAGATGCTTTTTTATCCGGAACAGTGCGAATGTGGAACAGCTTACCATCTTCTGTTTTTCCTCCGGCATACAATCTGCGGAAGTTTAAGGGCGACACACATCGGCACCTCCGCCACTCTCCTCACATCCCCTAATCCTTTCCCTATCTCCTTCCTGCCATGCTGTGCTTTGCATCATAGGGTATCCCCTGAGCTTGGCTTAATAATATAAAAAAAAAAAAAACACACGTTTGAACTGAAGGACATGGTAAAATACCTAGGTATTATATTAGACAGAAAATTAATCTGCAAAGCACATCCTGAGGGACAGAGTGAATAAAGCTCTTAGAGCATTCCGATGTGCCGCAGATCTATAGGGAAAAAGTGGGGGCTTAATTCCCAGATGATCCTACGGATCTACACTAGCTTCAGCCGACCCATGTTTAAATTACGGTTCTGTATTGTGGTGGAAAGGTAATGGAGTACGCCAATAATCAGAAGCTATTGGAGAAAAATCAAAGATGGTGCCTATTTAGTGTAAGCTGCGCTCTCAAATCAACCAGCTCTGGGGCTCTTGCGGTTATCCTCAACGTACAAGCCATGCATATACATGTCAAGAAGGGATCGTCAATCATGCGCTAAGGTTCATCTCAGTCAGAGCTGAAATCGCACCGGTACACAAGTTCCACATCAGTCAATCTTTGAACTCGTCCAGTAGTAGTACCTGAAATTGACAGGAACAGCGATCACCTCATCGAGACTATTGCTGAAAATTAATCCTAAGACGAGACGAAAATTACAGATAGGGCACAAGGGTAGTCACATTCCGTGCTTCAGCCATCACCAAACCCTATACAAACGGCTCTAAATTGGAAGAAAACACCCGAGCAGGCGTTTTCTGTGAAGAACCTCATGTGGAAATTCCCATACACCTTGAAAGAAATGCGACGGTTTTCCAAGTGGAAATCAAGGCCGCCATTGAAGCAGGAAGGCATCTCCTTAGCTCAAACACTGAGCACAAGGAGATTGCAATTTGTTCGGTCAGCTGTCAAAGCCTTGACAATTCCAAACTTGCATTGAAATGTAATTCCACACTTAACTTCCTTTCTCGGAACAAAAGGGTACTGGTACTTTGGGTACCAAGTCATAGCGACATTAGCGGAAATGAAAAAGCGGACGAACTTGCTCGTCTTGGTGCAACCTCGGAGGCATCTTCCTCCACAATTCACTAAATCACTTTATTTCTAATACCTTTGACTGGGCCGACCGCCAGCACAGTCACCTTCCGTGAGATCATCCTTCAGGTAGAACTACAAAGGAGCTGTGAGGCAGACCTAAACCAAAAGAACCAAAAAAACTACTGGGGTTAAATTAGCCAACCCTGAGAACCCTGATTCAGTTCTCATTGGGCACTCTCATCTCAGATCTCGCCAACACAGGATAGGGCTTGTTGCTCACACTGTATGTAGGAGCAACGAAGAGGAACCCGGACAGTGACCCGCTTCCTTGGTCACTATCCAACTCTCTCGGGAAAGCGTTACAGATTCCTGGGCTCATATCTCCTTGACGAGTTGTACGAAACCGGCAAGGAGGGCTGGGTGGGAGCCAATACTTAAATTCGTAAGAGCGTCCGGTTGGTACCTATGAGCAGTCTGGAGGGTGAACAATGAGTCTTTTAAGGCCTACGTTTCAGAGCCCCTGTAAAGGGTCTCAACCTCAACTTTCAATCAATCAATCAAAGTGAAGCAAGCTAAGACTCACCATTGTTGGTCGTCGAACGGCAATATTTAGGTTTCTGATTGATGCAATAAGCAGCTGCAAACACTAATCTGTGCGATGCTCTGCGTAGTTTTCTGTGCAAAAACATAATTGAACTTTTCGACCCAGCGATCAGAGTGGATTCATCAGAATGGTTATCTCTGATCGCCTACCATAGAAGCTCAATAATGAGGTCACACCAATTGGTCATATAAAACTTTTTAACAAAAGTATGTATATGGTAGCAAGATAACTCATTGCAATTTTCAAACGGAGTGATTGTTTCCCCTTCCTGTCCTCACTGATCGTTGAGTCGAAAAGCTCAATCACTTTTTGCACTTAAATGCAATTTGACAATTTATTGAAATTACTTTTACACGTGAAATCTGCCTCATATTTTTCTCTTGTCAGCATCTTTTTGACTAATGATTCCATATTCAGTAAACTATAATTTATCTACATCATCAGGACAAACTGTTATGTAAGGCTCCTCTCTATTGCGACTCGATTTTGCTGTTGTACCTGTTCATATAACTACGGAATAAATGACACATCTTTCTATACTGTCATGTAGAACAATTTAAAATTTGGAGTCTAATCAAGTTTTGCAGCGCAAACATTTTTATTTTGTTATAATTTGTTTAAATAGAAAACTTTCAGTTATGCAGGAACTAAGCAAGGGAAAGTACCGTAACTCTTATAGCTGCATAGCTCTCATGTTGGTCAACTCTACTTGATTTTTTTTTGCTTTTAATTTTTTTTACATATATGTTTGAACTTTGAATATTGCCAGATATGTGCTCGTAAGTTGATCTAATCCACCGGGGATTTGGCCAATGTATGAAAGCCTAATATCATATGTATTTTTGAAAAATTAGAAAAAAACCCCCCAGGGATCCCAACCTCGTTCCCATCCATACCTTTCGAGAAATATTTTAGAAAAAATAAAAAAATCTTCGCAACTTACTATTTTTGACTAAATATCGTATATAGGCCCAAAACTGGAATGCGAAATATACGCAAAGTACTGTGATTTGCATGATGACCCATGTAAGGAAAGCAATGTGAAAATTCTCGAAACCAATTTTCAGTGTCCTTGACATAAGGTATATTCTGAAAAGTAAAAAAAAAAAATATTATATTGAAAATGTTACATATTATTATTAAATGCAGGAAATTTGAGGTGCAAATTGCTTAGCAAGTATTCATTTATGTGGAGCGCATAAAGCAATCTTTGAGTATCAAAAATGCTGGCTGCCACATATACTCATAGTGTTTTTCAGATAGTTGATTGAGAGATTTTAAAATTTTGTAATATTTTTCGCTAATTAATATCCACTAAAAATTTTATTTAGATAACTAAAAGGCATACTAACCAGATGGCTCACACTAGAACTAGCTCTGAGTGCGTATTTTTAGAGTCACTTTAAACAAGTTCAAATAAAAATATAAATGGAAAATGAAGCAATTAAGCATAGTTTGTTTATTTAATCTTATCCGAACTTTATAATGCTATTCTTGCAATCTGTTATCGATCCAGCAGAATTGCACATCATAGTATAATATCCCTTCTTTAGCAAGTTCTCGAAAGGAGTCTTTTTAATCAACTAAGTTTTTATTACGCTTTACTACGTGCTGTTTTGTGAAGAATACGCGATACCACTCTGGACACATTGTTATGAAAGTACTTTTGCTTAATACTAAAGTAATTGGTAGCAAAACTAAAAAAGAGCAAAAAGCTAGAATGGGTATGAGAGCAATTCTTACGATACCCTAAATGCCCGTATGTAATTTCGTATAAGTTTGATTGTTAGATCGGTTTTCGCATCTATTTCTAGGACAGTTATTCAGATAGTAAAACTGATTATAACCAATGTTATTGGAATATATATCCTGCAGAACTTCTTAGTACAATAAAAACGTCTAGGACTATAATTTTCACAGTATACGTAAAAAACCTCAATTGTTGTATGGCAAGATTATTAGAACATTCTAAGTCTTGGCATGCGTGAATACTTTCCGGATTCCTACAACTGTAAGATCACTCCTGGTTTCACGATAAGTACAACCAAGCAATAAAAGCGAAATAGTCTGCTTTTCACACCTATCACTTGCAACCATGTCCAGAATTGAAACAAATTTGCAAGACTGAACGGAACACCTGCAGGTCTGATATCCAGAGAGATAAGCTTCCTTTTGACAAAAATGTTAGACGAAAAATCTTGGCAAGCCCTAAAGGCAGGAAAGATTTCTAGTGCCTGGTCAAAACCATCAGGAAGATCTTCAGCAGTTCCTCAATACCATCACTGCTTAACAACGGTGAAGTGGTTGTTGACTCCCTGGATAAAGCTAATATTTTAGCTGCCAGACTGCCTTCAAATTCTCATCTTCCAGCCACTTCACAGGTTCCTACATGTTTCGTATCTCCAGTGCGGTTATGTACCAGAGCCAATACACATTCGAACGAGAGATGTGTTCAAGGTCCTTAAGAAGGTCAACGGCTTTAAAGCCACAGGTCCTGCTGGTTTCTCTACCCTCTTAATTAAAAGCTGCGCCTCATCCTTGGGTAAATCTCTACGCAAACTATTCTACTTGTCTTATTCGACAGGAAAATTTCCAAAAGGCAATTCCCAAGAAAGGAATGGGTACAATCCCTCCAATTATCGACCAATTGCAATCACTTCGACTCTTTTACAGTGTTTTGAGTCTATCATTAACTCCAAATTAATAAAGTATCTAGAAACCAATCACGGTTTCCGGACTGGTCGCTCATCTGGGGACATGCTGAATTTTCTTACGGAACTTTGGAACGGTAGCCTCCACAATTTTGATAAATCCAAAATCGTTGCTCTGGACATTTGAAAGGACTTTGATAGAGTCTGGCATCCTGCTCTTTTCGCCAAACTTAAAGCACTTGGTCTCTCCTTCATATTATGTAATGAAAGTATCTTATTCAGTCGTATAACACGTGTCCTATTAGATGACGTTACATCTGAACCTCAACCTATAACTACCGGTATATCCCAGGTCTCTGATATCTCTCCGACTCTTTTCGTAATTTTTCTTAATTATCTGCCTTCTCTTACTTTCAATCCCATCCACAGCTTCGTTGATGACAGTAAAATTGATTTTGGTTACCTTTTTGACACTCTTGCGGACTCCAGAATAACGATCTTGGCAAAATCTTCGCTTGGGGCACAGGTAATCGCGTCGAATTCAATGCATCTAAAATTCAACGATTATATATGTATGTCTGATGTATTTATTTCGAACTAACACCGTTGGGATTCTCATTCAGTATTTATAGTATAATTCAGAACATATGAAACCCTCTTCCCCACTTCATGTACGCCTTGGTTGTATATAGAAACCTATTCACTTCTAAAATTTTCAAAATATCAAATTTCGTCTTAATTAGTATGCGGGCAAATGCGAAAATTATTTCGTCAACTTTCTATAAGGCTCAGTTCTTAGAATTCGGAAATCAAAAATTGTAAATGCTGCAGCGCTTCCACTGAATATTATATCCAATATAAATTAAAACACAAAAAATTCTTCATGTATAGCATAACTTGTGGTTTCTCATTAATTCTTATGAATTTCTGCTTGTTACTTACATTATTATTGCCGGTTACTGATGCCTGATTTATATTGAAATAAAGGCAACTACTTTCACCCGCTATATTCGATTTATGTCCAAATTTAGTTCCACTTTAAGGATTTGATGAATGCGAACATATACTTCCTCATATACCGTATCCTAATTCCACAATTAACTTTCCGAGTATGAAGGGGTCTTTTAACGTCGCTGCTTGCTAAATTCAACTATTAATATCCTTAGCAGCCTTAACAGTCTCTACCACAATTTTTTTGTTATTGAATGTAATCTGTGGCATAGAACTGCCGACGCACAAATGAAGATCCGTATCCAGATTGTTTAAGCACGCAGCCTGGAGTTTATTTCAAACGCCATTTTAAAATCCAAAATAAATAATAATAATAAAATAACGTTCCCAGTCATCTTACATTTCCATGACATGTAGTATACATAATTAATGAATGCCCTTTGTAGACCCAAAGATTTCAGTTGAATTTTTATGGTTAATTTTCTACCGAAAACCACTAATAAAATAATAACTAATAATAATATAAATGTTATCTAAGTAATACAGTAAAAAACCGATGGTTCTGCTTTGCATAATATTTAGCATACCTCTCCGATAAGTTCTCTTTCTAATTGAATGAAAGGAAGTTGAAAAAGCTATAGTAAAAGAAATACTCTGTAAAATTCACTCACCTTCCATAATTATAGTAGTCACTAACCAAGGTCTCCAGCAATAATAAGCATAAAATGCTTCCGACAATATGATAAAAACTTCGAAAATTACGTTTCTTAAGCATTTCTGTGAGAATTGAATCACGGTGTCTAAATTCCTTTTCAATAAGCCTATCTTTTTTATCTATTTCATCCTTGTTTTTGATAGGCTCCTTAGCACTCTGTATATCAATGGTATAGAGTGTTGGAATGTGTTCGATATACTTTCCTTCTTCCATTTTTTTTATTTAAAATTATTCTTCCGAATAGGGCCAGAGTGTATTGTAGTCTGGAAAGAAATAAAAAATAAATAAATAAATTTGAGAATAAAAGGTTTTAGAAATTTATAACAAAATTATTAGAAGACAGCACCACTACCTAATATAAGATTGGATATTTTTTTAAGCGTTTTTGTATTTTCACAGGACATACCTCACTTATAGCAAAATGTTACTAAATAGATACTTTAAAACTCAATTTTAAACTTTGCTCCTTCCCCGCATTTCCGTCAATTTATAAAACAAACAAAAATATTTATTTTTGGTATCTTTTCAATAAAATAAAATAAAATTAATCCAATTCTTGAAATTATTTTTTCAACCCTCATTATGACTGTTATTTATTTGACATCTGGAGTGGCATTTCAGTTTGCAGTCTTTTACTTGAAATGGAACTTACGGCATAACTCTCCAAACATCGAACTCTCTCCATCGAAAAATTTAAACTGTGAAGAGTATAAATTTCCTTTTTAATTAGAAGAATAAACGCTTTTAAATAAAAACAAAAAAAAAAACAAAAAAAATAGGATTTATGAAGGCTTTCCCCTACGGTACCAATAACCTTTCACAATACCTTCCCAAGACTCAAAGGCAAGACCCGAAATATTTACAACAGCAGGTTATTTTGGGTGGATAAGCATGAACTTTCAATAATCCAAATAGCAGGAAACCTCAAAACTTAATTAAGCTTAATGAAAGGTTCCGTACTAACCCTTTCTTACCTAGTAGCCACAAGTTGGATTTTAGGAGTCGTGTTGGTCTCGAAAAAGGCCAAAGGAATTCTCATAGAACACCGGGAAGATGTTATAACGAAGAGGGTCGATCTGTCTATGCCTTCAGAGTGATGTACTCCAGTATTTCTATACTATAAGAAGAAGTCGCCTTTAAAAGTGTTAGGGAAGGGTGCACATCCATGTTACCATGCTCCCTAAAGACATTGCCAATGTCATTACTTCGATTTTAGTGCTTAATTTTGAGTTTTGTGGCTTAACTACAAGCATTTAGTTTCTTAGTTCTATCCATAGTCTCTCGTTTATAAGCAGAGAAACCACTTGCACAGATAATAATTGTGCAAATTGACGCACATTTGCCACTGGGGATTATAAGGAAGATTGTGTGTACTGATGGGTGATAATCCTGTGTTAATACTATGAACGAGGCCACGTACTTACAATTGGAAGCGCCTGGCTAGGGTTTGCTTTACGTAAGGTTCTGTAACCAATAAATAATGTCTGAATATCATAAAATGAGAGGTGTACATAGTTTGCATTATACTGAGGAAATTACCATGGAATACGATTTGCATTTTAATTGAATCTAAGCTAATTTTTAGCGTATACCGGTTCGGATTAGTAACAAAATCGGAAAAGCAAAATAAGAGGGGGAAGGTATTATGCGGAATGTGGAAACCATTAGGATTCGGTATAAATTAATTAGCCGATGTTATTACGTTCTGCATAGATAATAAATTTTAGTAGCATGCAAGCACGCACGGACAGCGAAAATTTTGATTCAGCTAATTAACTTGGTCGAGGCTAAGGGATATTTTCATAAATACTGCAAAGCAATCAGGTGTGAATTGTTGAAGTGAATGCATAGCAAAAGCATATTTTAAATATTACAATCTCATTTTGATTATTAATTGTGTCCCGTTAATAGTATCCGCTAGGATTTGCTATAATTTCAAATTGGATTAGTCTCAATTTACTTCAAATATTGAAATCAATTCGTAGCTCTTTTTAATTCAATTTACTATAAAGCACTAAAATTGTGGTTAATTATGATACAAAATTTGCTCTAGATGAGATGTGCGTTATTTAAAAAACAATTTTTTTAAGGAAGGAGACATGGCTAATTCCAAAGAAGTTCGTGAAACGATAACTCGGGGATGAGTGTAGTTAAAGAGCTGAAATTGTGTGCACGGTATTTTAATAGTAATTTAAATTTGAAATTAACTTAAGTGCGAAAATAGGAGAAACTGAGTAACTCCCTCGTTGGGTTGCCATATGAAAATTTAATTTTTTCAAGTTGTTCGACACAGCCTGAGATCGCGTCAACGTAAAGAATTGAAATATTTACACGGACTAAATCGGGCAACCCTTTCTTGGTGTTGCGAAATAAAAATTTTGGTTTTTGACGCACCTACTGTGAAAATGATCAGTCCTAGACGTTTTTCTTGTACTGAAAAGTTCTTCAGAATAAAAAACCCTATGAAATGGTTATTATGAATTTTGCTGTCCAACGAAACGTTCTAGAAATATATGTGAAAACCACTGCAAAAACTAAACTTGCACAGATGGGTGACCGTATGAAACTATAAATGCATTAATCTAGGCCTAGAGTACCATGAGAAATAGTCTTACCAATTCTAGCTTTTGTATTTCTTTACAATTTTTTTTTATAATATGTTGCACTGGTAATCACATGCTTCAATTGTCCGTGAAGTCTGCTGTATTCATTTTGTAGTTCACTGCTTTGCATTGAATCCCTAATGGAATTAATGGTATTTTTAACACCATGCATCTTATATCCGAAATTGTTATGAAATTCAATTATGAGGTTATCGTTGCTGTTGATGACTGTGCTTATTTGTTTGTTGTACAACGATCGACGTACTCAAAAATGCTACTACTAGAGCCGATTTGTACATTGACGCCAACCATCAATAGTACGATATCTCCTTTAGAGTAATCTCTACCTTTATTTAGGTATGAGTACGAACACTTCATTCAGCCGCGAGTTGAATTCATCCTTCTTCTGATTCTTCCCTGAGCGCACAACACTCAATGATGATCATATTTTTAATTCCAGTGAGCACCTAAATATGAATCATTATTTCCACTCCACCGCTGTCTAGTTGCGTTGATGGATTATTATTTTTATTTACAGGTACCTTGGTGGAATAGGGAGCTGAGTTCGAAAAAAAAGAATTCAGAAAACTATACAACAGAGCAGGCACTCTACTTTCTGGATAGAATATAAAAGGATTTAACAGAATATAACAGGGAACTAAGAAGATCCAAACGAAGAACCTGGTGCACCTTATGTAACGGTATAAATCAATTGTCCGCAGCTACCAGGCTTCATAAACTACTTTCGAAGGATCAATCGAATGGTATAGGCTTCCTTCAAAAAGAAGATGGAAACTGTACAGAGTGTTGTAAGGAAATAGTAGCTCCAGACTCAATTGAGGTGGACAATTTCAGGGTCACAAACAGGAGTAAGAGCCTGTGGGAAGAATCTTCACTCCCAACAAGATTAGGTGGACCATCAGTACATTCAAACCTTTTAAATGAGCTGGAGGGGATGAGATTTTCGCAGCCTTACTACAGCAGGGTGTTGAAGGAATACTTCTTCCTCTACAAAAAATCTATCAAGCCATCAACGCTCTCGCGTATCTCCCCCAATGTTGGAGAGATGCCAGGGTGGTATTTATACCCAAAGCAGAAAAAGAGCTAGTTCCCTATCCATAAATCGTTCCGACCTCTCCTCATTCTTACTTAAAGCCATAGAAAAAATCCTAGACCTACATATTCGAAGTGAAATTTTGATTAAATCACCACTTCATTCTAAGCAGTTTTTTTTTTCAAACTAGTAAGTGGACTGAGACTACCATCCACACATTAGTCAAAGACCTCGTAAAAGCTCTTGACGCAAAAGAGGTGTCGTTATGTGCATTTGATGACATAGAAGGAGCGTTTGATAACACCACCTTAGATGAAATTAAACTATCCGCTGAGGAAAAAGGCTGTGAGCCATACAGGCTCTACTGAATAAACTCCATGCTTAGAAGCAGAAGGATAACAACAACTCTGGGGAGCTGTTCAGTTACGATCACTGCAGCAAACGCTGCCCACAATGAAGAGTCCTCCCTCCATTCTTGTGGTCGATTGCGACTGACGATCAACTAACTATGCTGACTAATCCAGGATTAAATGTAACGCGGATTACCTAGTAGTTACAATATGGAACAAGCATGATCAAGTCATATCCTACCTAATGCAAAAAGCTCTTGTCAAAATCCGCACGTAGTGTTTATATAAAGGCCTTAGAATAAACCCCAACAAAACTGTTATCGTTCCGTTTACAAGAAGAACGAAGCTTCACTAACTCATCCTCTTCTTGATAATACGGAATTGATATTTTCGGACGAAATAGAACTTCTGGGGGCAAGACAAAAAACTTACCTGGAATTAGCATCTGTCCAGAGTGACGCAAAAAGCGGTACAAATCTCCCTATACGTGCCGTCACTTCATTGGCAGAACATGGGGTCTGAAACCAAAAATGATGCACTGGATGTACACCACAGTTGTTAAACCGATGGTCACCTATGCGGCCTTGCATGGTGGCCAAAAACTATTCAGCAGAAAACCGGGGCACTGCTTCAAAAAACCCAGCGATTTGCCTGTTTAGGAGTAACTGATGCCATGAGGACCTGTCCTACAGAAGTCATGGAAGCCTTACTAAACCTTCCAGTACTGCATTTGCAGGTGAAAAACGAAGCGCTCTCCAGTGCTATTAGAGTACGAAAGGAGAAACAGTTGAAGCCAGGCAATCTGGTTGGTCATTTAAGTAACTTAAAACATATATGTTTCGAGCAGATGACGAAAATATCTTATATAATCACACCCAAGGTAGACTTTGTGGTCCTGGGAAACCGGCAACAATGGCGTTACTCTAAACCGTTCTGCCAACAGAGATCAATAGTGTGGTATATATATACAGTGGAGCCAGTGTATCATTTATCAAAGATCCTAGGCCCCACTCCACCGTATTCCAGCCTGAGGTATTAGCCATAGAAGAACGCGCCAATACCTGCATTTGCAGCTTGACTCTCAGCAGCCTACACTATCAAGTCAAGTATTGTGTGGGAGTGTCTGCAAACCCTTAAAAATATATCAAGGAGAAATATGGTCATCCTCATGTGGATACCTGGACATGAGGGTTATAGAGACAATGAAATTACTGACGCCCTAGCCAGAAGAGGAGAGGAAACACACTTTGGCGGACCAGTGCCATTTTCTGCTACATTAAAGATTTACCTGTGAGCTACCTTAAATAGCTGGGAGAACAATCAAAAATCCCTATATTGGGAAAGGCTACAGGAACTTCGGCAGGCAAAAAAGTTTATCGATACTGCTGGCGGAAAACTAAGAACTCCTACTTCTTAGGAGAACAGAGCCCAAAATGTTCACAGAGCTCTTTTCAGGACATTGCCTTTTAAAGTAACACTTACAGAAGATGGGCCTGGCTGAGATTACATCCTGCCGTTTCTCTGAGGATGCTCAGGAAACATCGGAGTACGTGCACTGCATCTGCTGCGAGACATTAGACAGGCGGAGACTACTCCATCTCGAACATGCTTTTCCTCCACCAAACTACGTGTTGAACCTAAATCTTTATTAATTGCCTAACCCTAGAAAGGCAATAAATTGATCGGGGACTCACAATAGATCTTTCAGGTGGAAGTGATTGCGAGGCCAACGCCTGTCTACCCGAATATAGTTTCCGTGATGTTGTCCAGTTTGTTCATAAATCATTTCTCCCACCGTTCGTGGCTAGCCATCAACATGCCATCACCGAACTCTAACAGTTGATTATCACGGATTGCCGCCAGTGGGAAGCATCTCGAGAATGTGATGAATTCAGCTATACTTACGGCATTGTAATACTTCCATGTGGAGATATATCAAGTCAGAAAATTCCCTGTTACGACAACATCCCCCCTCTATCTTTCTTTTTCAAGACTTGCAAGTAATGATATACCAAATAAGATTTGATGCTTAAAGCTTCTGATTTGAATTTATGGAGAGCAAGTAAAAAATAATAATGTTTCCTAAATGCAACCTAGAGTGCACGATTCCATTTTCTCTTCCTCTGTACACACACTCCTCGCAGCTAGTAACACCTTTACTCTATCTCTCTTCCTTTCCTTTCCATTTATCTCTGTCTCATCATCATGCTCTCTTTAGCTCTATCTCTTGTTCTCTCCATATCTCCAACTCCATCTCCTTTTTTCTCTATACACATCCTCCTTCCTCCGAATATAAAATAAAATTTTCCCTGCAGGACGAAACTGTAACTAAGTTTTTGAAATTTATAAACAAAGCAGAAATGAACTCCAAAATTCCAACAGATAAAAATTGTCTACGAGAAATTAGGAATGGCGCTTAATAGATCATGAATAGACATGCTAAATAATAATGGACCTAGAATACATCCCTGAGGAACTGCGCTTCACTCTAAGAGTATCATAAAGCACATTGTTACAAATGCTATAAATATGTATACTAAAGATTTATGGTCCAACGTGGAACCCCGACGTACCGCTCAACAAGAACACACGTTGCTGCAGAAGAAGAGAACAATTCCTTTTCTCAGATACACAGAAACGGATCCAAACAAGTGATTATTGTGTAGGTATTATTTTAATTATTTACGGATATGTATGTTATGTTAGTCTTTCAAGAACAGAAATATAAAAAATATAAATGTATAAAATGCTAATGATATATGTGGAGTACTTATAAAAGTTATGGACAGATATACAGTTTAATAAAACAAGAATACAGGCCAACTATTCTGACTGTTTCAGCTTTTATCTAAGCTATGGTAAATATCATTTCGTCCATGCTAATAAAATGAAATTTAAATTAAGGTGAGTCTGAATTTATGGAGATACACTGATGGGTATAATGTGCTGAAGATGTGGACATTCAAAGGAAATATAAATCTCCATTCACTTCAGCCAGCTTTTCATAATTAACAAATTGTGCCAGAAGTTCCGCTATTAAGTAGGTAGAGTTCTAAAGCTTAAATCTACCTACAAAGGAAAATACTCAACACAGAAGAGCAAACATACTTAACATAATGCTATGATCAAAAGCTTCCGCTTGCAAAGCCTCTATTTACTTTACATAAAGGGAATTAATACCTAGAGATACGTTATGAACCAAACGTGAGTTATTACTGCAGGAATTTATTCTAAATTTAATTCTTCTTGTAAACAGAAAACTTCGGACAATCTGCATGAGTTCTAAAAAGAAAAATCATTTAATTACCGCAAAGTACTTTTCTCTTTCAGTGCTCGCTGCGTTGGTTTTCGTTCCCTATTTGCCTAGCCTAAACAAATATCGGAGCAGTGTTTTCGGCTTCAAAGTCTCCCGAAAAATAAATTTAAGTGAGTAGACGATGGGATAGTTCAATATCAGCATAAAAAGCTTTAGAGTAGCTAAATACTATAAAAGCTTCTTTAACTTTTCCCCAGTTGTTTTTTCTTTCTACCAATTTCTATTGCAATAATCGATATTGAAAGGCTCGCTCTTCACATTATTCCTTGTCCATTTCAATACCGTACATAAGTGCATTTGAAATTGATTTCATTTTCTAGAGCCTCTTGAATTCTAATTTTTCATTTTCAATTTGTAAAAATATTCAATGAAAAATCAAATATGTAGGTATGTATGTAAGCACTTGAAATAACTTAATTATAACAATTGGGTCTACAACCAAATGTGTATTTAGGGCATGGCAGGTATTGCACGGGCATTAGGTGGCATTTGAAAGGCGTTCTACTCTGCTAATTAGTTAAGGTCAAAAAATACATTCAGGCGAGCTTTGCTGAGATTTTCGCCATATCTTTGAGATTTCCATCACATAAGACAATGTTTATAAATTGACACTACTTAATTGTCCTACATTTTTAGTCTCAGCCTAGTAACCCAAACTGACTTGAACATTTTTATTCTAGAGTTCTGCCAACAGAGAACCTTAGTTCCATGGAGTCAATAGTCAGCTGTTTGGTTTTTCATTTGTGATAAGAATGCATGCCTAGGTCGTTCAAAATTTTAACGAACGTAGGAAAACAGTTTTTTTTTATAATTTTTATGCATTATTTTTGGCCGGCAAACATTTTTCTCTTCCGTTCTTGATGATTAAGATTAGTTTACATGAATGTAAGTATTCATATCCCTCGTAATGTCCTTTCCTTATTTAGATCATTTAAGTTCATTTTTGTGTTAGAGCTTTTATGTTATAATGGGTTTTCCAATAAAGTCGGGTCGATGTTGAAATGGAATAACACACGCTGTCTGTGAGGTATTAACGAAATTCTTTATTTATTTGAAAAGCCCATGTATACCATTATGTATAGAATGTGACATCGTTCAAATGTCCGCCGCTGCTTCTCACGATAGCATGGATCCG
This sequence comes from Dioctria linearis, assembly GCA_963930735.1. Classification (NCBI taxonomy): domain Eukaryota; kingdom Metazoa; phylum Arthropoda; class Insecta; order Diptera; family Asilidae; genus Dioctria; species Dioctria linearis. Next base: position 76,699,487 of record OZ005742.1, on the reverse strand, counting down.
AGACGTCAAATTTTCAATGATTCCGCTGGATAGATCCGGCTGGATTTGAGCGATGGCCTGGGTTATGTTAATTTTGAGAGCATCGGTCAATTGCGGTTTATTGGAATACTTCTGCAACTTCAGAAAACTCCGCAAGATAAAGTCTAGCGGGGTCAAATCGCACGATCTTGGTGACCAATTCACGTCATACGAGAGATAACCATACCCCCCAATTGTTCATGCAGAATGGCATTCACTGTGTGGGACGTAGTGCCACCCTCGCGAAATGACATGACGTCCAGCTCCATATCGTTCAATTCGGGTCAAAAGAAATTAGTTATCATCGATCTGTAGTGCTTGCCAAAGTCGTTTTCGAAAAGTACTGACCAAATACTCCACCGCCGGTCCAAAATACGCACTATACAGTAACTCATTGGCGATGCATTGCCACCTGGTGAACCTCGTCTGAGTTTGTGTCGTCCAATATATGACAATTTTGCTTGTTAACATAGCCATCCATCCAAAAATCTGCCTCGTCGGTTAAGATGATTTTTCGGGCAAAATTGGGGTTTTCTTCTAAACGCTCCGAAGCCCAGTCAGCGAACAAATGGTGTTGTCTATGGTCATTAGCATTGAGCTCATGGTTCATTTAGATCTTGTACGGATGTAGGCTCAAGTTTTGTCGCAAAATTCGCCTAGTTTTAGTCTGGGAAAAGCCAAGTTCTTGTGCACGGTCAGGAATTGACTGCCTCGGGTTCTTCTGCAGACCTTCACGAAAAGCGGTGATGTTCTCTGCCAATCTGGCATTCTTTTGATGTACGGGTAATGGCTGATTGTTTACCGAACCGGTCGTCTCAAATTTGGCAACCAAACGTTGAAGAGTCGATTTTCAATGGCCACTGTGTCTGCCGTAAAATGGGCGCCACCTGTAACTTCGAAACGGTTGAGATGGCGCTCCGCTTGCAAACAATTTTTTGTTTGACTAGCTGAGTACTACCATCTCCTGTCCTATGGACCACCATGGACTAAACACCCTGTATAAATGGTACTATATTTATACATTTTTTTGGAAGAATGTTCACGTTTTCGCCGCTGTAACTCGTTACACATCAGACTTACAAAAAAAGTGGTTCTACAAATATGTAGGGAATTTAGTCTTCTTCAAATTTTTAGTTTTAGATTTTTGTCGTAGGATCAATCGTTGAGGTATTATTTGACAAAAAAAAAACAGTTTTTGGTACCTTTAATCCAAGACGGCGGACTGCGCGGACACCCTTCAAGGGTCTAAATTTTCATTTTTTATCGGGGCCCGCAACTAAATAACATTTATAAGAATCACAACTACCCCACCTATTGACCGGGCTAATATGTTTGTGAAGTTTCTGGAAATAGTTATAATAGCTGCAAATTGCCACTCAATTTCTGGAAGTGCTGTGTTGTTTGTAAAAGTCAGCTATGCCACCAGTGCAGAAAAATGCAACATGCCATTTCGTTTATTTATGCTTCACAGTGTACGTTCGAAGCATTTACTCCATGCGATTCACAACACTTTTACCAGCATTATAATATTTTATATTTTCTGGCTTGAAGCAAAATTGATTGAAAAGCTTTCCCGTGAGTTCGACGCATCTCTTTCGATATGTAGAATTTTTTTGTTGTACCCACAAGAGAAGTATTTCTGGTCATCATGAAACTAGCTAGTGGACAGCGCAGTAAAGATAGTCGGTGGCGATACAGAGATCAGATCCCCTAAATCAGCATTTCTTAAACTTTTTCACTTACGGACCCCTTAGAAAATAGTCAAAATGTCACGGAGAAGAAATCTACAAAGAAATTGGATTCATGATCGGCTGATGGCTGTCACTGCTAAACTTATTGGAAAACCATTCCCCTTTTCAATAAATTCAGCTCATTTTAATGACAGTAAGTGGCACTTTTACTGCAATTTCACTAAATGGAACAACATTTTGTGCATTTGAAAATAAATTGAAATGAGTCCTTGATGGACTTCATTGCTGTGATATACTGTTCATTTGATTCCATTTAATTAAAAATTAAGTCATTCTGGAGACAGTCTGTCTAGGGAATTACTCTCAGTATCAATAAGTTTGCTACCAATTGCACGCATGAACGTGATCGATTGTAAGCCGGGCGTAATTACAAAAACTGGTGAAATACATTTATAGTGCTAACACTATTCATAGTTAAGTGCGTGTATTTGTGAAATGTAATAGATGAGTATGGAAGCAGGATGGAACTTGGACGGCTTGAAAAGGTTATTACATGGGGCCTAGGGGCACAATGGATCCACTAGAGATCTAAGGGATGCAGGCTAGTTGTCTTGCGGCACCCCTTTTACACCCCCCCCCCCCTGTACCCGTCCTTGTTGCAATCCATCCATTCAATATCCAATTTCGTAGTATGTATATTTTTGCAATAAATCTTCAAGATAAAATTGTTCATGAAAATTAATTCCACAACATTTTGAACATTCAAAAGATAATCTACAGCAGCAGGTTAATTATTATAATAACATCAATCCATTTAATTCATTACGTTAAAATTTTACATTTGATAATAAATATAAAATTAACTTAACTGGTTTGTTTTTACCAACGGTTTTGACGAAGTGAAAATCAAAATATTTCTATTAATAGAAACTTTTCTAATTTGGCTGAAAGCTTGAATTGTACCTTGCAAGTTTGGTCGATTTTTTGTGGCATTGCCTTCAGGCTTTGTGTGAGTTGATATCCATGAATTTTATCATTTTATGTTAGTGATAATGATGAGAATAATTTTTATGAATTGTGAAACATATTCAAAGCGTTAATCATAGCTAAATTGAAATGATAGAAAGGCTAACATTGGTTGAAATTTATTCAGATGGTTCTGTTTTTCGGAATAATTTTCTTTTTGAAGAATAGCAAAGACTTGAAAATTGAATCACTGATGGCAATAATTGAAGGGTAGTGATTAAATTTCAGAGAACGTACATAATGTCGCAGAATTACAGTAACTGCTACTGCTATAAATTGTTATCCACGGAGCTTTTTTATCCTCGTACCAGAGCGTTTTTATATGTAATGTTTCCGGTGTCGAAAAGAAATAATGGATTACCCGATATTTTTAGTTAAGGTTTAAGTATGGGTTGTCTCCTCTGATTGGAAATTTGTTTGTGTTTTATTTTTAACTCATTTTACAAGGCTTTGTGCTTATTTTCCTTTTTGATGGCGAATTACTTTTCTGTTTCACAACCCCCTCGATCGAGGCATCAAATGAAAGAACGTTTCGAGTACAGGTGACGTCATTCTTAACCTAATTTCGCAGAGGCCTCAAGATGGCAGATTACCTTTTTCTACATAACCCCCTTCATACAGGTAGCTAATGAAAGGGCTTTACGAGTAGAATACGATGAGCTATGTGACGTCATGCTTAACCGACTATGGAAGACGCATCAAGATGGCGGATTATTTTTTGGTAGAGATGGCACGCAAAAGATTGATCCGATTGAATAGAGAATGCTACCAATAGTCTTATTATGGGCATCTACTGTACATAAGATGCAAGGTAGTTCTGTAGACCACGCTGTTGTGTACTTGGGATCAAAGCTATTCAGAGAAGGTCAAGTATATGTATATCGCTCTTACCAGAGTAAGAGTACTGTCCATCGAGTACTTGAAGAACTCAACTGCACAAGGGTTAGTGGAAAGAAGCCTCTGATATAGGCGCTTGGCAGAAATGGACCGTATGCGGACAATATCGATTGAACTAAATGCACGCAGGTAAAAACTTTAAAATAAAAGAATTAAATTATATGACTAAAACGATAGGTTTGGGGGCGGTCACTCTTCAAAAGTGGTGTAAGAAACAAATAGAAAAAAATTATGTTTTACTTTTTAGTATAAATTTTTTTAAATAAAAGCTTTTTTTAGAAAATATATTTTTATATAATTTTATTTTTTGTATACTACATTATAAATAAAAAATCAAAATTGTTGGAGATTAAATCAAATTGACATCAATTTGTTTTTCAAGGGGCCTATAATAATGTTGTGAACAACGTTATGAGCTAGAATGGGCTTTTCATGTTCTTTTCTTCGAGCTAATTGATGCTGTTCGTTTGTATTAGGAGTGGCTGGTCTAAAGAGGCTTGGCCCCACTAAGAAGTTAGAAAAGAACATAATAAAAGAAGCTGTGAAATATATCAAGAATACTTCAGAAATATGAAAATTATTATAATTTCACGAAAATTTTGTAAGCCAAATTTTGTAATGTCAAAGCACAAATTGGTAGACAAAATTTTGATTGATGTTAGGAAGGAGTCGGAAACACGACAGATTACTACCGTTTATTGAAGTGTATACAAATCACGTCATAGCCTCATATTACATTTTGAACGACCGCAAGGCACTCACAACTCAGAGTCACTGCAACCAAATTCTTTACACCATGCCTTCCTGCCTTGAGCCAGATTAAATTTGGGGCACGGAAAAAGCGATTTTATGAGAAAGCAAATGATAAAATGAGCGGAAAATTTTTCATTTTCTTGAAGAAAAGATATTGAATTCTGGAGCCCTTAATATTAGCAAGTTGATAGCACTATTATGTTATGATAAAGTGGCATGTAAAAAACTAAATTTAACTTCAGTAGTTTCGAATTTAGGAAAACTTTTAAAATTCTAAGTTAGTATTAATTATTTTTTTGAACTTAAATTTAATTTTGAAAAGGAAAAGTTTCGCCCCCGTTTTAGTAGGATAAGCTATGTTATAAACATTCGTTTTTCATATATATGTAACTCATGATTAACATTCTATTTCACGTGGGCACAATTATGTCTATCAATATGAGTTCTTAAGTTGGTGCTAACATTGAAAAAAACTCTTGGCGGGAAGTTGAAAGTGTTTTTAATAAAACTTTTCGAATATCTGCTGCGTATCTAATGACTTTCAATCAGTAGTAACTTTCAATCATTAGTAACCCTAAGTAGTTAAGTTGAAAGCATTTATCTCGACGAACCCACTTATTTATTTGTTGTTTACAGTTCTTTCTCAGTTGTTTCTTGGATGCTTAGACCGAAAGAATCAGTAATATAGAAGTGAGCCTACTTTCTGCAGTGTATTTCTATGATCGTAGTCAGTCCATATTATACATGTCAGTAATTTGGTCTAAGGATATACCTTAGGTACGCAAATTAGACACTTTGCTATTAGATAGAACATTGATTTAAATGTCCTTAAAATATTTTTTGTTTTGGCCCCACTTGCTTATTTTATCACGGACCGGCACTGTTTCGGATGTAGTTTTTGCGACAATCTATAAATTTTAATTTATAATTGTATTTTTCTGCTATTTCACTAGCTTCCTTCTCCCAGTCAATTTATGGTAAATTATTATTGCCATAAGTTCAATAAATATTCACTAATTTTTAATGAATTTCATTGAGTAGTATTGTGAAACTGTATTGAACCCAGAACTATTTTAATTTTTTTTCGATTTTTGTACTCGACAGACTCGACTAGCCAGTACAAGAGAAACCGGCATTTATTTGCTGAAATAGGCCGGCGAACATTGTACGCTGGAAAAAAGGCGGAGGTGCAGCTGCTTTCATACCAAGGTGATAACCAACAACTAGTCCATTATCTAGATATAGATAACTAACGTAATAGTAGATATAATAAATGTTTACGAAAGCGATAGCTTGTTATGCAGAACAGGTTGAAACCTTTTTGATTTTGTGATTGAAGCATTCTAGTCATAAAATTTCTAATTATATTATTATAATATAATGTTTCATAATCGGTGCACCTAACTCAAGGTAGTTGAGGTGGAGAAAAGCAAAAAATTATAGGGTGAAGAGGTGGTAAGACGCGTCGTTTCGGCGGTAGATGGGGCTTAAGATTTTGTGTACTTGTTCCACTTTACACCCTGTAACTTTCTTGATATACACCCTATCAAGGTGGGATTTATCTCAGCATACCATAATAGCAAACCGTCTCAGCTTTCCAACGAATACCCAATCAGACTTCTTGTCAACTTTCGCTGGAAGTTGTAGGACGTAAAAATTACAAAAGTGGCAAAAAATTCGTTTTTTTTTTTTAATATTAACGATTTTCCCGCCAAAATGCATGATAAGTATACAGTTTTATTACAAGGTTTAGAAACCCCGGAATGTTACCTTTAATTTGACTATGCACACGTAACTATCTAAATGTAGCCGTGTTTGAGATATTCCCGTTTATGTTTTATTTCATTAATTTTGCGTAGAATTGCATTAAATTAGTCGCAATTTCTATGGTCAGTAGCAAAATTAACGAAATATTGAATCATAGAAACGCGAATATCTAAAAACCGGTTGAATTTATGCAGGTCACATTAAAGGCAACATTCCAAGTCTCTAAATCTTGTCATAAAGCGCAGTATAGTTATCATGCATTTATTTTGGCGGGAAAAATGTTAAAATTAAAAAAATTAGGACTTTTTTCCCAATTTTTTGAATTTGACGTCCTACAGATTTTTTTTCTTATTTGTCATCTTTATCTTTACTCACTTTGTAGCTTGGGCAGAATCTATGCCAAATTTAAATTTCCACGGCATATTTTGACTCATTTAACTATGATATATAACACGTTTAAATACATTTACATATTTCGTCCTGATGTCATTACTACTATAGATATAATAGTCTCATACTTATCTTGAATACTTGAACCTTATCGATTAACATTTCCGGACCTATAAAATGTGCACCGAATAATTTGGATATCCCCATGACGATATTATTTAAATATTCATCAAATGGTCAAGATGAAGAAATGTAAATTCTGTGAACATTGTTAGTAATTTAGAACTAGCTTTGTATTATTCAAATTATCTAGTTCAGTTAGTTCAGTTAGTTAGATACATCGGCACCTCCGCCACTTTCCTCATATCCCCTAATCCTTTCCCTATCTCCTTCCTGCCATGCTGTGCTTTGCATCATAGGGTATCCCCTGAGCTTGGCTTAATAATATATAAAAAAAAAAAAAAAAAAAAATAGGTTTACACCTTAAAACTGGTTTTGTAATATTTAAATAGTATCGTTGCTAGGCTAAACATGACTATAAAAATCTACATAGCTATTATAATTTTGTTGAAAATCCTGGTCATTATACATCGAGTGACCTAAACTAGCACTATATTATTATGTAATACATTTAATACTAAAAATTATAGAAATAATTAGCAACTAGAAAATAAATGAATGATAGAAGACAATTTCAAATATTTAATTATTAGGTTATCCGCCATATCCGCAAACAATTGAACGAGTCGATCGTCGCGTCAGTAATTATGCAAATTAATACATACATCATGAGAATTCTCTTACATGAATTATGGTGTATTTATTTTATCAGGTAAACGACACACTTTTAAAACTAGTTTTGATCTTTGTTTTCTTAGAAATTGAAAATTCAGAGTGGCCAATGATCCTGCTAATAATAATTCATTGGCCTCTTTCTTTATATCCGAAAAATAATGATGACATCAATCGGAAACAGTGCTATTCACCTTATTGGAAGCAATTTGTATTATCATAAACTGATTTGCATAAATTGTTATGAGTGAAGATGTACCGAAAGCACTGAGTTGGGAACTCCATTTATAGTACCTACTTATGTAAATGTATTTCAGAATGATTTTTAGACTACATATACTAGGATATATTACATATGTTGGAATTGCAGTGACTTGTCAGTGATAATGTAAATAGTTTAATAAAAAGTGTTAGCAAATTTTTCTTAGGCAAATAAATATATATTATGTTTGATATATAATAAATTTTATGAATGGACGTATACATATATATGTAAGTTATATTATACTTGAATAACGAAACTTCATTTAGATTTCTTTGCTATATTTACTATTATAATAACCTTCTCCGACAATTTCATCTAAAAAACGAAAGTATCTGTCATAAACCTTTGTCATTATCCTAATATAATCGTAGCAACTAAGTTAAAAATTCATGACGAAATTAGCCTATAAAAGTGCGGAATTATTTAACATTACTGGAGCAGAATAATATTTTATGACGTTAACCTCCTCTATTGTAAATGTAGGTATTTAAACTTATTTAGATTTGGGATCATTACATATTGACCAGTTTGGATGTGGTACGTAAAATATGACAGTGTAATTATTTCTCAATTCATAGAAGGTAATTTATATAGAGACAAAAGAAAAGAAGACCTAGAATAGTTCCTTAAGGTATACCAGAATACAGGCCCACTACCAGTCTAAGAGTTTCTGCGCATTGAAAACTTTTCTACGATTAGTGGTGAACTCAGGAACTGCTATACTTAAAGCCACACTAACTTATCCTGACTTACACAAGCGATCCCATTACTAAATTCTAGAGCGAGTAAAATCTACTGCAAGGTGATCTTCATGCATGCTCTAAGGGATATCAGATTTTGGCGGAATGCCTACTTTACAATGAACCACCTTGAAACCATTGTTAAAACTTTGCATTGTATCGGTGTAACAGAATAGATTCAGTTTCAAGCAAGTAGGTATACATATATGCATGCCTTTCTAAATATCGTTTTCGTCTGTAGTGTAGACAATTTTTGCAAACTAGATGCATATTAAAATTCGTACGTCCACGTGTGAAACTACGAAAACTTTTACTTTACTCCTTACGGAAGTTATAAAATTAGGCAAGCAGGACTAGCTTGAATAGAATTATGATAATCAAAGCCGCTATTATATTTTGTCATTATTTATTTATTTAATTATATGCCTACCGATAAAGATTATCTTACACACTAGCACATTTAATTTACAAAATACAAAAGCATTGATGAGCATATGTATAAGCAAAACAATAATTTCTAAATAAAATTTGCTTAATGATTATAATTCAAAATATTAAACTGAGCGACTAACATTCTCAAAAAGAGTTGACTTAAATAATTCCCTAGGCATTGTAAAATCAATAAATGCAAAAAATGAATTAAAGAGTAATATACAATTTGAAATACATAGGTTCATGCATGCCATAGTTTGTTCTATGTTGTGGTGGAACATACAGCAAATTTCGTGAGCGGATTGGTCTCTTAAGTACATAAAAGGAGATTAAAGACAAAGTTCAGAAGAATTAATTCTATAAGATAAAATATTTCTTACAAAAGTAGCACAGTTCACTTCACCTCTTAACTGAAGACTTAATAGACCCAAAAGCAAACATCTTGCACGGTAACATGGCACATTGTCACGACTTTAATTTAATTTATATAAAGCAAAACAAGTAAACGACTTTTGTACAGACTCCATACGATTAATGTGAACATCATAAAAGGGGCACCAAATCACAGACGTTTATTCAAGAATTGATCTTACAAGCGAATAATACAGAAATATTAGTGGGCCTATATTATGAAAATCTTTGGAATTGCGCTTGAAGAAACCTAGTTTGCGGAATGCTTTAGAAATAATTAGTTCAACATGTGAAGCGAAAGAAAGCTTTGGTTCAAATATTACTCCTAGATCTTTGACTTCTCAAGCTCTAGGAATGAGAATATCATTAAGTTCTAATTTATTCATGGCGCACAATGTAAATAGTCGATTAAGTTTAGCTTGAAGTGAGAAGGAATCGTTCAAGGAATCGATTTTTGCATAAAGTTAAAGATCAACAGCAAATATTAAATAATTCGTGAAGTAAATATATCTAGCTATGAAAAGCAAAAAAAGTTAGGGCCCTGAATGCCTGCCTTGAGGAACACCAGATGTAATGGAGATGATTCTAGAAACAAGATTGCTAATTTTAACATATTGCTTACGGTTACTTAAATAAAATTCAGTCAATTTCAAGATAAATGAAAACCAATACATTGCAATTTACAAACTAGAAGAGGAATATTAACCCTATCGAATACCTTAGTAAAATCAGTATAGACTACATCTACCTGGACACCTTCTCCAAGAGAATTAATCGCAAAATTGGAAAATATAGCCAAATGTGTGGAACAGGACTTACCAGAGCAAAAACCATGCTGCTGGAAGACTATTAACTCTTTAATAATAAAGCTAATTTTGGTATTCATTATAGAATCTAATAATTTCGGAGCATTATTTATTACAGATACTCCACGATAATTCTTTATATCATGTTTTAACCTGGATTTAAAAATTGGTGTAATAAAAGAAATTTTCCAATCATTCAAATATACAATAGAATGTACAATATAGAAATAGAAAAACAGCATTAGGTTGGTACTGGAGGAGCTGTCAAAATACTGCGAACATATTATCGAATGTATCAACAATGAAAAAAACATTCCAGCTCACTTTGTAAAATAGTGGAAATTTTATCATCTGGATGTATTTTAATTGTTCTCTTAAGTCTGAACACTATCATGTAGATTGGTGGATTCGGCATTGAAAATATTACATTAGGTATTGTTGCCTAAGGCTGAAGCCTGACTTAGCTGGGTTTCAGATAGCCTCAGAGAAGCTCGCTTATATGTGTTTATTATATGACATGTAAAAACAATATATACAACAGATTTTTATGCTATAATCGTTCTCCCTTTTCCCTAATTTTATAATAATGGCACTAAATATATATAAAATTATAAAAACGTATGCAAAATTTTAACATATTAAGCAAATACATACATACAGCAAATTTTCATCATTAAGTAAGGATTTTGGGTGATAATGTTCCTTCTGGAAACATCTGACCGGAATTTCGTCAATGCTTTGGGAAACCTCAAGACTTGGATATGTTACACTGTAAACTGATACTGACCTGTTTGTTTCATCTTTCCAAGGCACTTGAAAAATGTGGGATAGAGAATTTTTATTACGATTAATAGAAAATATAGAGAAAACATCATACATGTGTGTTCAGTTAAGTCAAAACTGTCAAAGCGCAAGGTGGCATCATGTGATTGTCTTCGTCTCTACGACTAGGATTTATGTAAATTTAAAATTCTGTGGTAGGTAGCAGGCAGAGCCCTATTTGCAAAAACCACCAACCAATTGCAGAATAATGAACAAATCGAATTGTTTTTAACTGTTGTCTTCTCGGAGCATCGAAGTCATCAAAACAAACAAAAATCAGATTCATTTGATAAATCGTGTTCTGCTTTAGTACCATAAATTTGTTGATTGTTTTGTTGCCCGTCTTTTAATTTTTCAGTATATGCTCTTTCTGCTTAAAAATAATTTCATGTTTTCCTTAGCATATGAATATTTAAAAGTATTAACTTAGGCTTCCAACTAAAAAGATATCTAAAGCTATAATAGAGCAAGAAAAAGCTAGAATTGGTCTAAGTAAGGCCAAATCTTATGATGCCATCCTAAATGAATGCCCATATATAATTTCGTGTGGACACCTTTCTGTGCAAATTTCTTTTTTTAAGTGTTTATTCGCATATATTGCTAGAACTGTTCGTCGGACAGAAAAAATGATTATAACCAATTTTATAGGATCTCATATTCTAAGGAACTTTTCGGTACAATAAAAACGCCATGGATTGATCCTTTATATTTATATGGCAGCACCAAGATTCGGTTTCCCGATTTAGCCAACTTTTGAAATTGTATTTCCTATTTTTGTGAAAACGCCGTGTACAATATCGCAGGTTTCTATGTTGACACATTCTTAGACAGAATCCATATATACAGTGAAAAACGAAATTTTTGTATGGCAAAAACATGAAGGAGTAACCTAATTTGGCCCACTTTTAAAATTACTTTTTTTTTTAAAAAATCCAGTGTGCAAAATTTCATTGTTCTAAGTATATGCGCTCCTCAGTTATCGTCGAGACAGACGGGCATGCAAAAATCAAAATAACTTATAATATTATGCGTGGGTGTCCAATCCATTTTGTTCTACCATCATTATTTCTATGCGTTGCAAATGGAATGATAAACATGATTTCTTCATTTAGGGTATAAAAAAGCGAAGGTTCGATTAGATGTAAGCAACTTAAAACATATTTTAGTCTAGTTCTAGTTCTATTCAAGTCCTTTGAGTAACAGCACTATCGTAGATTATTTAGAGCAAAACTATGTCACACTGAAGCTCTCGCAGATCATGTTCTTTTCAAATAACTATAATTTGTGTAATTCATATGAAAAAAAATATTACAATTAAGGCGTGATCTTTGAAGTAGCACATAATTGAAGCGAAAGCGCCCTAATTGAATTACACCAACAATAATAATTAATTAGATGACTTCTTTCCGATGGTTTTTGCCCAACCATATGCAATAAAATATATAAAATCAAGGAAAGGAGTTTATTCCTCCGCTAAAAACTAGAATAAAACCAGAGAAATAGTAATAATTATACCCCAGATGAAAATAACAGTTAAATAAAGTGAAAACTCAAAGTTTGGTATGGCAACACCTAGAAAGCGTTGCTTTTTAGTTCATTTTTCTTTTTTATTTATTTTACTATTTATATGGAAAAGGTATGATATAAAATTTCAGCTCTCTAAGTCCACGCGTGAGATAGTGTCCAAATACATATATAGGGAAAATTTAACGTTTTGTATGGCAACACCAAAAATGGGTGAGCCGATTTAGTCTATTTGTAAGTTTGTATTTGCAATTTCAATAAAAACGCCGTGTACAAAATTTGAGATCGCCACGTTTATGCGTTCTCAGGCAGTTTCCAAATTTAACCTTTCTGTCAATGAAAAGGTCTGGATAGACTTTTTCGAACTTTACAAGGCATTTATTGATTGAAATATATAACGCACATTGTCGAAACTTCATGACTTCCTCAATCTTTATTTTTCCATGATTTTGAGAGGTAACCAAATTCGTGGGCATATGTTTATATGAGACAAAAGTATATTTAAATTTATATAACTCTTGCCTACGAAAAAGGTCTGACTGGACCTGCTGTACATATGTACAGAAACTGTTTGTTTTAAACGGGTAATGATTCATTTTATTTTGATTATACAATTTTTATATTTTACTAACTTTAGGTACACATTTTGTGATTCATGTGTTTTGTTTTATACCTACTTTGATCAGGTATAGTTTTCTACTTAGTGGTTTTGCAATTTAGTCAGCGTCTTTTGAACTGAGTAAAAGTGTTTTCAAGTTATTAGAATTGAAAATCAATATTTTTGGTGATTTAAAACTTTGAACATTTTAAGAAAAGCTGAAAATTTGATAATTTCCAGATCTATATAGATCCAGAAGGTTTGTTGTATTTAGTTAAAAGTTTTTCCTAAATTTATTTTTTATTTATTTTCAGTATGACGAAATTCCATCGTGAAGATCACTTGAATAGGGTTGTTCAAAAAATAGGTGACGATGAAGAAGATAATGTCATTGATAATGATTTTAGTGACGATGAAGATAAGGATTATATTCCAGATGGAAATGCTTCTGACGTTCAATCCGATGAAGAAAGTTAAAAGGAATTGTATGCAGAAAAGATATGGCCTTTCAAGAGCAACAAAATCAAGTTTCTGATAAATATTTTCTTGCGCGGGATAATGCAAAAGGGTAAAAAATATCAGGAGCAACACGTCGCATCAGAGCACACAACATTGTACGAGAACGAGGAGGAAGTGCAAGAAGAGGTGCCTCTTCATATTTTCAAAACAATAATTATCGAAGAAATGATCAACATCGTGATGCGTAGAGAAGATTCCAAAACATCCAACAGTATGGGTTCCAGTGACTGCTCTAGAGTTATATTCATATATTCGAATTATAAATGCAGCTGGAGTGAATCACTCGAGTATCTAACATTCAAAAGAGCTTTGGAAAACAACAGCTCATCCAGTTTTCAGAGCAACAATGTCACTAAATCGATTTTGAGTCATAAATAGGCACAGAAGATTTGATGACCAGAGAAACAGGCCTCAACGACAAAAGTTAGACAAAGCAGCTCCGATTAGAGATCTGTGCCTCATGCTGAACTGCATTCCAGAGGGTGCATACACACCTACACAGGTTGTGACAGTTGATGAACAAGTCTTCCCATATCAAGGGAAGACACGATTCGCCCAATACATCCCATCGAAGCCAGCCATCAAGGAATGATGGATCTGAGATTCATCCAATGGGCCATCCCACACGAGTATTCTTGATGCACCAGCTCACCGAAAAACTTAGATCAACTGGTAGAACAATTGTTGCGACATTGGAAGCTGTTGAAAAACTTCGATTGGTAGAGATTGTCTTCATAGGAACAGGGAGAAACAACAAGAGGTACATTCCTCAAGAAATGTTACCACTTCGCAGCCGCCCATTATTTACAGAATTCAGGTTCCAAGAAAATGTTTCACTGATTTAATAAGTGCCTAAAAAAACAAAGCAGTTCTACTATTGTCTTCAGTACATTATAATAATGAAGTTGATGGTGAAGCAAGAAAACCAGGGGCGATATTATTCTACAGCAAACAACGGATCAGATGCTAGGTGAATACACCTGTAAACGACAAACAAATCGATGGTCATTTGCGTTTGTGTTCAACATATTGGATATTGTGGCGTTGGCATCATTCACTATAATATACAGAATAGTGAACGAAATGCAACCAACCCGGAACACAGATGCTCGAAGAATATTTGTAAATTCTTTAGTGAATCAGCTGGTGACTCCAATTTAATGTGAGAAATGGATTCGAAGTTTTCTTCGGGAAACCTCTTCAGCCCAGAATTCCGGAAGTGAATGCGAGACATTGGCCATCAGTATTGTCGTCTGCATCTGCTGTAATAAAATCTAGTTTCATTTGCCCTGAACTAATGATAAAATACAGCTAAACCAATTTGTTTACAACACAAGTAAATCAAATCAGTAAATCAAGCAGTAAAATCATGAAAAAATTATTAAATTTGATGACAAAAAATAATATACCTAATAAATTTTTTTCTAAACATGTTCATATTTTTTTCCTGCAATATGGATTGATTTTCATAAAAATGTATGGAGGTCCAGGCAGACCTTTTCCATGAACGGAAGGGTTTTAAATCCTTCATTGCCAAAGACAAAAGGGATATATGAAAAACCAAACTTTTGTATGGCAACAGCGAGAAGTTTTTGGACATGTTCGTGGTTCAAAAGAAACAAAACTGCTTGTGAAATATTTTAAGACGCACAATTCACCACATGATGCAACAAGATTCATAACACCAAATATACACATTGTTATCAACATTATATCAATATCTCACTACAGTAGGACAAAATACACTTGCCTAATGCTTAAAAGCACTCAACTAATTGCATAAAATTTTGCAAACCATTCGCAGAGTCTTAACACTCTAATCAATAATTAAAGTATTTAATACAAAGCATTTCAGGAATATTACGAGAATGCATCGTTTTATTACCAATTTTCTACGTTAGTTCTAAATTGCTCGCAGCGAACTTTTCGTTATTTAATTGATTGAAACTCTTTTAATTTCGTTTATACTTACTTTATAATTTCAATCTTAATTTGAAGCATCTCCGATTTTAGAAGAACATTTAGAAGGTAAGTTTTCCATTAAAGTGTTTGTTTTTAACATACTTAAATTTTATTAATTTATTACTAGATCCTCTCTAGTTTTCTTAAGATTTAAATTGTGTCTTTTACTCTCGTAGAATAAAAAAACGGAAGAAACTAAGTGATTTGATCCTTTGACACTTTTTTCAATTAGTACTTGAAACATTTTACCGTCCCTATCAAATGCTCTGTGGTCCTTTTGAATAAAATGAATAAATTCATGAACTTCTGCCGGAAATCCATTTAATCCTTTTTCACCGTTCAATTTTCGGTAAGATAGGTATACCGCAGTGAAAAGTCAAAATCACAATTTTCAATGAACGTAAAGCTAGGGTGGGGACAAAAAGGACTCTTTGAGCTTAAGTCTCCTTATGTTAATTAGGGAAAATGGCACTTGAGACTATCCAAGCGGCACTTTTGGTTGTCTTTTTGACCCATTATTTTACTTGTTCCAGGGATAAAGGGATACAATTCCATTTTCTTTTGTATGAAGGGGCGGACGAATGGTTTTAGAGTGAAAGTTTGTTATGATTACTGATGGAAACTCTTCAAATGTGTCTCATCATCACCTTCTTATAACTAAAGCTGATTTCGCATGAATAATAATGAGTCTGTGTGACCATAGTAGAATTAGGTGTAGAGAGGATTATGTTCGGTTGGTGATTAAATGTGAGTTAATAGGTGAATTTCTGTATGAAAGCTGTTGAAAATTAAACGAAAAATATTTTTTTATAATGTTAGCTAATTTCTACTACTTGTTTCTTCTTTTAATATAAAGATAAATATGATATTAAACCCCAGATAAAACAACTAAAACTGTATCTTATCCAATATACACGTAATCTTAAGTAGTTTCGGTACACTTTAAGAAATGCTTATGCTGTATTTTGTTAAAGAAGGAATCATATCCTTAAAGACTCTTCAAAGTGGCTGATGGAATTCTTTTCCTTGCTTGCGAAAAGTCTACACAATAATCAGGGAATCCTTCACGGAGATTGGAAAAAACTTAACAAAGCAAATACGAAAAATACAAACCACATTTCCAAGCATAAATACTAACTTTAATTGCTCGGATTCATTTTACTTGAAAACACAGATCTTGTAATTTCCTCTATTATGTGAAAAGAGGCATGTTGTTTTTAATGCTTATGATAGGCGAAAGTATGCAGAAAGCTCCAGTTGAAGATTCTATGCAATAGAGGCGGTTTCAGTACACACAAAAATATTCGATTTATCTTAGTACCACCGATTCATTGTTTAATTAATGGCAAAACTGTTTTTATTTGTTTACATATATTATTAAACCAAACTCAGGGTATTCCTTATAATGCAAAGCACCGCATGACAGGAAAGAGTAAGGTGATAGAAAAGGTCTTAGGGGCATGAAGAGAATGGCTGAGAGGTGCTGATATGTGTCGCTCTTGAACTATCGCAAATTGTAAACCCGAGGAAGGAGAAAAGATGGTAGATGGTTTCATATTCGCACAAGTGAGAATTAAAAAGCATCACGGGCATTTTTTGCAATAATCTACAACGGATCAGACATATTTAGTTAGATAGAATAAGAATAGAAAAGGCAAGTCTCCTTTGATCGCGCAATTTAGCTAACCTCTTAGAAATGATTCTGTACCTAAATGATCTGGGGATCAACTCCGTCTTTGATATCGTGCTAAAACAACTTTACCTTCTATTACCGTAGTTATAAGTGATCGCAAACTATAGAATTCTGTTCGATCATGATTTGAAAATAGTACAAAGACGTTATAAAATGGAACATAAACCAGGCGTGGATGCTTACTGATCGAGCTACCACCTTGCTAAAGATTTAGGTACTTTCCAAACTGCGATTCATGTCATAAAACCATTAATAATAGATAATAATAATTAGTGATAATGTGTAATGTTCCCTTCATCTGTGTAACTCTTTCTTGGAAACCTGGGGGTGCTGCGTTATGTGTCCCTTTTCTCTCTTTAAGTTATGATTTTAATTATTATATAATAATAATTGTAAAGACTAATCAATAAGAAACAACAATATTTTATACTTAAATTTTTTCATAATTAAATAGTTTAGTTATTACCTACAAATTATATCGACGGAGTCCTCAAAGCCTCCAAATTTTCGGAATTTTATGGAAACAATTTTAATTTAATTTTACACACGAATGTTAAGTTGTGACATCTATAAAAGCAATATGTACTGAAAAATAACGAGAAAAACAATGAGAAGAATCCAAAGAACCTCCATATGGAAATAGGTTGCACAGGACCTTTTTGAAGAAAAATTCGGTTATAAGGGAAAAAAAGTCTGTTGTGAAGTTTAGTGAGACAAAAGAACGCCATTTAGAGTTTTTTTTTAATTGACCAATATCAACATTGAAAATAATATGAAAAACGGAGCCCCAGAGAGCTACAATTTGAGTTCAAAAATAACTTAAATTTGAGGTGCAACAGATTAGAAATTCATTGCATTCAGTTTCATATTTTATCCACGACCGAAAAAGCTTCTTACGACAACTTTTTTCTTCTGCACTGCGTATTAGTGTGTGCTGTTTTGCGCTGTGTATATAATCCAGCAAGACGAATTTGTGCAAGCAATCACACAGTGTGAATATTTATAGTCACATCCCACACAGCACAAGATAATCCCAAGTATGTGTTATTCGAACATCCCAGTGGGAATGTAGGTATGTTCCTACGTCATCTCGATTTAGCCCTGGGACGTGTTCAAGATGTCCTTACGATATTCGAATGTCCGGGGTTTGGATATTCTCTGTACATCCCAAATATATCCTGTCTTTTAAACTTTGGTTGTCTTCGGGATATACATATGCATAAAACTGGAGGACGTAGTTTGTCCATCGGATATTAATGGGGGACATATATAGTATGCCAAAATATTTGCTAGCGGTATTTAATCGTTTTTTATGAAATTTATTCAAATATTGTTATTTTTAACTGAAATGCATTGAAATTTTGTAGTACCTACTCTTCAACAAGTTTATTGAATAGCTTCATATTATATGTGATACATACATATATTAAGTTTAGAACTGGAGTCTTTACGAGATATCTGACGGACTTCTTTTTCGGATAAAGACCAGATATACTCAGGACAACCATGCTCACTAATAATGAGATAATCCGTTAACTGTCACACAACTAGGGATTTAGGGATATGATACGAACATAATAATTCTTTTACTGGGACCACATGTGGACACAGAGGATCAAGAAGGGATTTCGTACAGACAAGATATGTTGTGTGGGATCTCTTCTGAGGATTGAATGGCAGATAATAAAAACAAAAATTTTGTTGCACAATGCGTTTTGATATTTACAAAATTTCAAGTTTACCTATTGATAGTTTACTTTAAACGAACTCAGATCTCGATTAAAGTCATAAACGCACCAATAGATTACTCTCTACTTGGAAGTCATCTTTTATTTCAAATGTGGCACACGTGCTTGCTACTTCCCAGCCCATCTTCATACCAACGTAGTATAAAAAATAACCCACTATATTTCGCGGAAACCAAAGGAGACAAGTAATATCACATTTGGATAATCCAAGGTTTGCTCTTTATATGCCATTTATGTATGCTTAATTATAAAATCGACGACACTTTGACAAAGATAACATAAACTGTAAACTAGCAACACCTCGCTCGAATATAAAATCAAAGTTATGAATTCCATATCGAAAATAATTTTTTAACGTACACAGTAAAATCTTTTGTCGCATGTGAGTGGCAACAATTTGTGCCACAAAGCTTAGGTATTTTTCAATGAGATAAGGGAAAGCTCCAGCTTGGAAAATGTAGACTAGGTTTTTATCCCTAAAATGCAGATAGGTGTTTCCCTAAAATGTAGGGAATATTCACAAAAATGTACAGAATATTCCTTAAAATATAAAAAATGGGTAATAGTTTTAACTACACATTTAAACAACATAAGAATGAGTTGATTAGCTCATTTCTTATGAGAACTACTACCATTATACTTTTTTTTTTCATTAAAACATATAGTATGGAAGTTAGTGCTGAGGCGCTGAGCACGCTCAATCAAAATAGTGAAAAACAATAAATCGTCACCTGAATACTGTTTTGCACCTTTTGCAAAAATGATTAAAGTTGAGACCTTTACTTATATCCATGTCAGTGAGATTTACCGAATTTACCGCAAAAGTATTTGGGACTATTTGTATTGTTAAATATTGATTATGAGTCGAAGGAAGTGTTTTTTACAAGGTTGTTTTGGTGGGAAATACCATTGAACCTCAAGCAATTTCTCGTTCTCAATCGTAACAGTTCAGTGGGAAAGTATGCTCTCACGGAAAGATACAAGAATATGAAAGTGGTGCCATTTGCTTTAATGTAATTTTGGTTCAACGAGCAGTCCATTTATATAAATGTCAGTGTCCGGTATAAATGTAATGCAAAAAAAGGAAATTGTTTATTTATTCTGTCCTACAATCATTTGACTTAGGACGGCAAAGTTTCAAGTCTTGGGTCGACTCATTAACAGGTCCCAAACAACAGACTCGAAAAAAGAATTTAATGAAAATAGGATAATCCAAACAATATTCCCCATTGAAATTACGCCACCTTAAATAAAATAATTGTGTGATAAAATAGAAAAAAATCCCTTTATTTCTTCTAGTTTGTATCGGAGAATTCCAAAAAGGCCTACTGGAACAAATATTAGTTCATTCAGTATAGTTAATAAAAAAAAGGAAAATAGAAAATAACAGAAACAAAATAAAATACGAAATAACTCAATTAGACTTCTTCTTTGAGCATTAAAACTGTTTGGTAATACGTAATTCCTATTTACATCTGGAAGATAAACCAAAAGAGATTTTATATCTATTTTTAAATCCAGCCACCAGGTTAACAAAAATAAGGACCGCTGGTGAGACTGCATTATAAAAAGGTGTGAACTTTTGCAAGCCATTAAATGCAAAATGCTTATGCAGTAAAAATGGAAGTAGCCAAAAACAATGCCGCAAATTAACTCTTTGGAAAATCCGAATATATTTTAAAGAGTTGAAAATTCCAAAGACGAACATTTAAAATGTTCTCAATAAACTTCTAGGATGTTATATGTATTGTTCAGAGAAAGTCCATGTCAGGAATCAGGTTCGATAGACCAAAAATTGGCCAAAGAAGTAGACAACTTTAAACGCAATGCCCACATGTCATTGAGAGATATGGCAGATAAGGTTGGATGACGTTCCAAGCTACAGTCCATCGAATTAAAAGAAGAGAAGTTTCCATATTCAGAAAACACCGAACAGAACACCAGAAAAGAACTCAGTTGCAAAATCCAGGAGCCGAATTATGTATGTAAATTTCTTAACGAAATTCGGCTTAGGTAAAAACGAACTTCAACCAGTGTCTTCAGAAGCGCTTTCTTTCATTCTTTAGAAAGCATGATGCATCAGCTTTCCTTTGGCCGGATTTAGCAACTTGCCACTATGGCAGAAAAGCGAGAGATTGTACAGTGTCCAATGGATATCCGTGATATCCTCCAAATTGTCTAAAACTAAGACCAATGGACAAATATTGATCCAATATTTAAATCAAAAACAAAGAAACACTTCACTAACATTAACATTTTTAAGAGGCAGTCCGATACGTTCCATACTGTCTGTACTAAATTTAATGAAGATGTTAAAGCAAAAAGTTCACCTATTTTATAGCACGTAGTAATTATATCATCTTGGTTGTGAAAATGTAGATAATTAAGCAATAGTTCAACAAAACCGATTTGAATACAAAAAAAAAGGTTTTTTTGTTGCTTTCATTATTTTTCTGTTTTTTTTAACAGTCCTTAAATTTTTCGGTGTTCCAAGTTTATTTCTGCTAGCTGTCATCAAAATTGACTCCGAAATAAATTGTACCTGTGCTGCAGACATTTTGTAATTCACCTTCCTTAAAGGGGTCCTTTTTTTTAAATACAAGAATTATATTTATATAAGGCAATATCGCTGCAACTATGTGGAACAAACCAAGATTTTCATATAATTGATTTTGATTTAGTCTACGTGACAGTGTTCTTAGCTATATGGAGAAATCCAGTTTTAAATATAGCTTTGAATTTCGGCACGTGTATCACAACAATATTTAAAAAATATTTCAAAGTATTTAATTTAATTTCATGTCCCATGTATAAACAAATCTGATTTGGGATAAACCATTACTAACGTTTGTGGCAAAAATATAATATATGTATACATATACATATAACTTATAAAAAAAACTGATTAAAGCAATTAATTCAACTTCAGTAATAATCTTAAAGACCGTACTTAACTCAAAATATCAAATTTAGCGAATGGGGCAAACCAATATTCAGGCTACGCTATGACTTGTTTTCAAAAACAATGCGTGAATAATATTAACGAAAATATATTTGTATGTGTTCCATAAAAAATGTAGAATAATATTTAATTTATTGAATATTCTCTTCCTTACACCCAAGAAAAGTTCACATTTCGGGAATTTTACGTATAATATTGGTTTTCTGGTGCCAAATATCAAAATTCATTGAATATTTCATTGATTTGCGGAAATTAAACTGATTTTCACTTTCTATAAGAGAACATTATCTTTATTTTTAGGAAAAGGGAATCGTCCTACATTTTTTTACAGTGTATACAAGATAAATGAATTTAAATGATGCTGCAACTTTATTGGAAAGGTGTCTCGCCATAGGCAATCCATGTTTATACACACGACTACGACTCATTCTGCCGTCAGAAGTGCAGTGTTCATATAAATACAGTTAGAAATTTCGGATGTAACCATTTACCATTATCAACTGAAACCAACTCAGTTTTATTATAAAACTTTAAAATCTTACCTGTAAATACATTACAAATTTCAGCTATTCCATTATTTTGTCGAAGAGGAATAATCGCGGTAAAATCGAACTATAATAAATATAATAATATAAGTTTATACTTTTCCTAATTTATTAAAATGAAACAAAGAATCAAATTACTTCACCCTAAAGAAACATATTTAATTCCTTGTACCAAAGGAAAACAAAAACAAAGAAAAAACATAATGCGCAAACATTATTCATTTTCACCATTCCATACATATACAAACAAACGAATACGTACTCTCCAACCTAAAAAAAATTTCAATAGTTTAAGCTCTAAAGGAGAGATATCTCTAAGGAGCCTAAGGAAACAGTCAGATTCTATGTACATGGCCAAACCAAGGCCGGATGCATATGAGGGTCATATAAATCTTGACAGCGGGAAATTTGTTATGACTCCCGGAAGAATAATATTCGTGAATTGAAGCAAATTCTTAAGTGCACTTAGAAAATCTCTACCGCGAAAGGCGGCCGCCTTGAATGGTGCCTTTTGAGGCACAGCCTATAATCCACCCCTCACCTGAAATCCCCACACTTCTAACTATATAGTCTCTTCTCTCTACTTGTAAGTACTTTGTAAACAGGATACGTCATCGGGGTAATGTTGATATAATGATAAGATGAGAAAAGGGCAGAAAAACGAGACATGCCAATGCCACACGAGCATTTTTCTACAACACCAGTTACTTTTCTCAGCATGAGAGCATTATACAAGATCACGTCGTCTTACTGTCTATGGAAAACTTAAATCAACTGGAAAATGTACTGGAAAAACCTTCTGGATGAGATTTAATGCATGAATAGACGAGTGTAGGCTAGAAATGTGGGGGAGGGAGAATTTTTTTTTTTTTTATATTATAAAATGTTCCAAGGTATAGGAAATTTTTTCGGCTTTAAGAATACATTTGGAGTATTTTTGTTAGAGTTGGCTAGAACAAACTATAAGCGGTTTTACATGTATATACATACTGACTTGGCAAGAAACTAACATAATCAGTTAGTAAATAACAATAATTCAATGTATTCCTTGTAGTAGAAGTGAATAAGTTTTAATTATGAAATCAAGAAATTTTCTGTATTGTTCGTTCAAATGATTTTAGAAATCTTTATAAAGAATCAATTCTGAAGCATACTGATGTACTGGTCGCAAAAATTCCGTCATTTAGAAGGAGATAGTACGATGACTTAAATAATTTGCGTCGTCTCTCCTCTAATATTATTCAATCACTAAGCTTTTATTAGCTTATTTGTTGACGTCACTATCAGGCAGATAGCCCTGAATTATTTTTCAGTTCAATTGCTCCCTTCATTCTGAGACTAGAAAAGATGCATGACTGGAAAAGTCCGGTACTCTTTTGGGTCCTTGTGTACTTACTCAATGATGTAAAATACCTCACCGCCGAAGGCTTATGGTACCCATTCACATACAGTCTCCCTGCAGGCCTTGGACTGTTAGATCTGGAGTGCAAATGGGAACTTATGTAGGCCACACATTATTCAGTCCAAACCTACTGGCCATATCTGTCAGACCGTGGCCTGCATGCAAGCTGCAATTTCGCCACACACTATCAGTTCGATTCACAATCTAACTTGGTATTTCATATGGCTGTTGCAAGGAAAGAGAAGTTGTGCCTTTTGGATATTACTTATATTGTTTTTATTAAAGAAAAAACCGATCAAAAATTAAAAAAAACAGACTTTAGGTTAAACATTGGTTTATGGCATGCGAGAAATATTTGCATATGAGGCTCGTCAAAAGGTTAAAAAGCAGTAACACGGATGATTTGAAGAACTATATACGGTCGGATAGCCGATGCTTTCAAATTTGACTGAAATTGGTAAAACCTTACATTAAAAATAAGTTAAAGAGCAAGAATTGGTCTAACTAAGACCAGCTATAAGTACATGGGTATTACTGAATGGCCGTGTAATTTCATACGGGCGGTCATCCATCTATGCCAGTTTAATTTTTGAAGTGGTTCTTGGGATATATTTCCAGAACGGTTTATCGGACAGTAAAAATTATTATAACCAATTTCATAGATTTTCAAACTCTGAAGAAGTTTTCAGTACTACAAAGACGTCGACGACTGACCGTCCTCATAGTATAGTAAAAACCGTAGATTTAGCTATTTTTATAAAAAAAAAAGCTCTCTAGGTTGACGCGTTAAGAGGAAGTGTCCAAATAAAGTGCTTCTCGTTCTGCTGTATTGATTATGTGGAACTGTATCAAGTCCCTGGCGACGAGTTTGGATGAAATAAATCCCCGTTCTATTATGCTGATATTCCCTTACATTTCCCCATATATTCTACACATTATGAATACCGGTCTAATGTCTTCTCATTTTCCTAACATTTGGAAACTGGCTAAGGTCCTTCCAATATACAAAAAAGCTTCTCCGATTGATTTGGCAGACTATCAACCAATTAGCATTCTAAGCTTCTTTGGAAAAGTTTTAGAAAAAATTATGAAAACTCAGATTATGAAACATATAGATTGTAATAAGTTATTGACAAAAACTCAGTCTGGTTTTCGTGAAAAACACAGTTGCGAAACTGCTCTGCTCAAGGTTTCATCTGATTTGCGATTGGCTCTGGATAAGAGTGATATTGGTGTCTTGGTACTTCTGGATTTCTCTAAAGCATATGACAGTGTTGCGCATGCTAAGCTGCTCCGTAAACTTTTTTCGAATTTTTATTTTTTGCCGTCTGCCGTCAGGTTTATACCGCATTTCCTCTCGAACAGATCTCAACAGGTTGATGAGACTGCAATCCCGCTCATACCATTGTCCTGTGGAGTTCCGCAAGGTTCAATTTTAGGACCTCTCCTGTTTAGCCTCTTTAATGACCTTAATGATATAATCCATGACGTTAATCTACATCTCTATGCGGACGACGTAGAGCTGTACCAAAGCAGGCCTCCTGACCTTATAGAGGACTGTATTAGTAGATTAAACGATGACTTATCTGAAATTTGCAGATGGTCTAGAGATAGTCAGCTCCTCCTCAATGCTAGTAAAACACGCATCGCTTTTTATAGCTCGGGCCTGTATAGTGATAATCTTCCTCCTATTATCCTTAATAATGTGAGGCTACCTTTTGTTGATAGTGTGTCAAATCTGGGAGTGAAATGCAACACCCACTTGAAATGCTGTGATCACATTAAGACCACAGTTGGTAAAATATATGGTGGTTTAAGAAGACTGTGGCTATCTGAAATATTCATAGAGTGTGTATTTATATTGCCGGTATAATAATAAATAATAAAAATTAAAGGGGTCTCCATACAAGAAACGTGATTTTTTCGGCGTTTTTTTCTCGTTTTATTCTCATTCATTATTGTTATCTTAAGTAGGCATTTTTTTTTCAAATGACAGTATTATTTTTTCACATGACGCCTACTCTGATTTGAAAAAATAAATAAAATGTACAAAGTGCTAAATTTTGTACAATGGTACGGAACCCTTCGTGCGCGAGCCCAACTCGCACTTGGCCGGTTACATTCTTACATATTTTTGAATTATTATGTTTTAGTTTTTTAGTTTTTAGTTTACTAAATTTGATTATTTAATGTTAAAATTATAATTAGAATCTTGTACTAACTTAAAGATCTTGCATCTTACTTGTACGATTGCCAATAATAAATGAATATCTACATCTAAGAATATCTAATAATGGAAAGCATACCATATTTGTTCCAAAAGTTCTTTTATTACTTTTTTTACTATTATTGCAACAAATTGACTCGAATGACCAAGTTTTAGTTTTCTTCATTAGTAATTTCTACCGAATGACCCGTATCCGTCACCAAAATGATGTATTTAGCCTACCTACATGGCTACCTCTACTACACATGAAAAAAATAATATGTACTTAATTGGGTGTGGTGTGAAATCTTACAAATGAAAATGCTGAGGCGAAAGTACCCGTGTACTTAAATATGGGACAAACAAATCCGCGAAAGCCCTTAACACTTTCCCTTAATTTTTAGAACAGATAAGAAAATATAAACGATTATTTGGGGTGTTCTAGATAGAATGAAATATCGTATCCCTAAAATTATTTTAACCTTCATGTTATAGAATCCAGCTCCGTATATAGTTTTTTTCTGCATAATAAATACAGTAAGAATGTATAAACTGCGGAAAATATACACAACTTTGTGGAATAGTTCGAATGGTGGATAATTTCCTCTTCCCATAGGTTTTTCTTAAACTTTAACCAATTTACGTAGTAAAAATCCCATTACTGCTATTTTGCAAAATGTGATTGGGGCGGGTGGGGGGGGGGGTATTTTATCGCACAGTTTGGGTTATATGTTCATAACCAAGTCACTAAAATTTCATAAAAATTTATTTGGTATCCTTGAAAAAAGCCCTTTCAAACGATACCAGACACGAAACCAAAAAGTTTTTTTATGATTTGGATCAGGGGAGGGGGGGGTTAACATTTTATGAGAGCTGCATATCTTTCAAGAAATCCGTGTCTCTAAAATGTTTTATACTGATTCTTGTGGAAAAGTGACAAGCCATTGATTTTATATATACTATATAGCCTTAACTACTATCCATACAAGGAAATAGGCTTACAGTAATTTTATTTTGCCTCCTTACCTTCCCAAAGGCTATTCTTACTATATACCTTACTTAACAAAGTAATTACATAGTTTTGGTTACAAAGTAACTTTACCATTTAACGCTCCTCCATAGCACTCATCTAATCATTATTATTTGGGGAATCGTAGTCATTTTGTTAGGATAACATTTTTTACATAATTTTGTTAAGATAGGTATACGAATTTCATTACTGTTGAGAAGATAGGAAACTAAGCTTAAGATTATCAGAAAACCATTTTTCTACACGAATAGTGGTTTTGGATGCAGGCGCAATTTGAATCAAAATTTTTCTCAGTTTTACATAAGAACATGGCAAATATTTTAGAATATTAGGACTAAGTTAGTGCTCTCATGTATTAGTGGAAGAGTCTGTTTAATTGCTTGGAAGCATTTCTCGAAGGTTTTGGTTCTGGTTTTCTGATTTGTATATGTCAAATCAAAAAAGACGCTCAAGGTTTCAATCTGTAAAGAATTTTAGAGATGAGAAATTTCCTAATCATAGTAGTGCGCCCAATGCAAATTTAGGTCATCGGTTGTTGTGTTACGATTGTCTCTTATGCATTGTTCTGTTCTTGCTGTGTAGGACATGGTTGAAAAAAATGATGAATAGGTAGTGAAGATTCGCAATTTTCTCACTCAAAATTTTCAAAAAAGGAACGAAAATATGGAAGAGAGGTTTTTTAGCAAATTGCTATCGTTTACTGGTTTTCGATTTATTTTGTCTGGATTGTCTATTTATTGTGAGAAATATTTGATTTGGGATCATTGAAACATATGACAGCCGTTAAGAACTATAGTGGTGTAGGTCAATAATTTTCAAAAGTAAATTTTTAATTCTTAACCATCACCCTACTAAGCACCATCGTGAAGTAAGTCAAAAGTTACAGTTATTAATGGCAGTGAGGTATTGTCATTGCCAACAAAAGATGTCCATATTTTTTCTGGACCGAGATGGGAAACATCAATTTAGTCTAAACTATGGAGAATTGAGTTACGCCACTCTGATCCTCACCGACTCCCGGACAGTTTAAGGGGTTACATGGCTCTCGAAGTTTAAAAAAGGATATTTTTAATAATTTATTTATTATACAAAAACCAAATTGAGAAAATATGCTTTTTTAGCCTTCGAAATCCATGTAGTTAAGTTACGATTTTTATAATCCAGTTAATTAGTAATAGTGGGTGCAGATACGGGAAGCCAATGGGTTCACCCTTCCCGTATCCGCGCCTACCAATGAATAGATAAAAACCGAAATCTATATATGTGCGGGTCAGAAAGATCTAACATTTAGCCAAATTTCATATACCTACGTCACGTCGTTTTCGAGAAAAACGTATGTGATTGACAGACGGACGCGAGACCGGATCGGGGATTTTTTTTTCTTTTGTGGTACGGAGCACTAAAAACGAGGTAATAAAAGAAAAAAAATTGATTTAAAGGAAATTGTACAATTATTAGTTGAAATTAGGTTAATAAGAAAAAATAAATAAAAGTTAAGAAAAAAGAGAAAAAGTTGCTGGTTCGTTTTGGTTTTGTCACCAAGCCTAAGGCATTGTAGCGTCGAGCGCGGTGTTACTGGTTATTGGTTTGTCTATAGGATATCATTCAAAGTCAAACAACTCCCTGAAGCATATTTTCATAAATGGTTTGGAGAACTGTATGAACAGAATGGTATTATGCAGTTTTGTCGTTCTGTACATTTTATGATACATGTACATATTGTAAGTAGATACACTTGAAGCCCAGAATTATTTAAATAAACATGTGCAGGGGCTCCCAACTTAAAAGGGACAAAATTTAGCTAGGAAATATCACCTGTTTACAGGATATTTATAATTAATTGCCTTAGCAATTATTGCAGCTATTATTTACCATAGTGCAATTAGTTGATGGCAGTTATGATGCAGAAATTTCAATATTTTCTGTTTGCGATATTATCATCAAATACTTTACATCCTTAAAAGAATTATCATCAGTTTACTGGCGTCAGACTGCTGACATCGTTGCCTTGAAATTGCACTATTGCAGCCATAATCACTGGTCAATTCCATCTCATTAGTTATTGTATTAAAGGACCAGATTGATCCCCTCATCTCGACCAACTCCTCCGATATATCAAATAATTTTTTAAACAATTCAAGAATTGAAAGGCTTTGTATTATGCAATGCACGTTATTGGAGATGCATACAAATTTAGCGTAATATTTCTCATATCTAAAGTCACTGATCTGACCATTCCACAGAAAATCGACAAATATTGTGTAAGAGAATGCCAACCTTTCATACAACTTTAGGCCCCACACCTCCCGAAATGAGAGATGTCTTAAACGATTCATTATGATACGCTGAACATATTTTATTAACAATGTTTATTTCAATTAAGTTGGGGTAAGTTTTGTCGATCGGATGAAGTTTAAGCGACTTTCTTGGGTCAAAACACGGACTTTTCTACTTCTAGTAATTGGGCGGAATTGGTGCTTCTAGGAAAATGACTTCCTATGAGAAAAATTTCCAAAACGGAGCACTAATGACCAGGGAAGAAAGAACTGCAAACATATATGCGAAATGTAGTAACTGGGGTGCATGACACCCAATGCATGAAAATGGGCATTTTCGGCTGCAAAATCGTCCCGAGAAAGTTTTCTGAATTGAGAAGAGAGTACACCACCCTTTAGTACTCCATGGGGCCTTTAATTTGATATGCAGCGTGCCGTATTAGAACACACTCCCCACCCTAAAAATTCTACAGATAAAAAATGTCTTCTACGAATTTTAGTTGGTAAGAAGGTGAGACGAACAGTAAAACCCGTTTTCCGATCGGACATAAACCTATCGAGTTAGAATCGATCTATAATGGAAAAATCGTAGTACCTCAGTTCGAATAAAATAAAGGGATCTACTAAAAAAGCCAGTATGGGAATGGGTATTTAAGCCTCCGAAGTATGGGAGTGTGGGTACTCAAACTTCTTCTTAGGATCTAGGGGTATTCGATGCTCGGCTGTATTTTCCAAAATGTACTAGATCACGATGCATTCCCCTTTGTGCACCGCTCATCCCGATTTAGATGAAAGACGCCATAGCGAAATCACACAGATGGGCGCATGGGGCGAGCAGTGACCCCAATTTCATCCTGAAGCTTAGTAAAATATAAAAATTTCAAAAATAAAAACAACTTCTCTTTAATCTAACTCAAAAGTAAAATAGCAATTATTTTATTCTACATACTGAGGAGCTTCTTGCTAGTCTTTATAGAAAAGTAAAAAAATAGGAACTACTATTCGGAGTAGAGTAGAAAAGCTACACTATTCACTCAAAACTACAATCTCAACATACCTACGTTTTATTTATTTTCGTTAGAACTTGTCCGAAAATATTATAAAATGTTGAAATTTTGCAAGATCTACCTAAGAAAAATTAACTCACGAAAATTACGCAAGCGGGCGCATGCCGTCGCACTTCATGCGTACGTTGCAGTGACTGGAGTACGACGATTTTCATCATAGTGTTCTATTCTAAGACGAAAAGCTACTGGAAGACGAAAGGACGAGAGAGAATGCGTTCTACATTTTTCGCGGGTTACAATTGCTCCGACCCCAACCTACTTTAGGGTTAATAGTATTTTGCTAAAATATTTTTTCTTTCATCGATTTTTGACGGAGATACGTTATTTTGAAATTTGTAAAAAGTGGAAAATTTTGTTTAGTAGGTGCAACTTCAAAAATTTATATCTCAGGCTGTGCATATTGCAAGACCATGAAACAGACGCTCTTTAATTAAGGAAGCTTTGAAATTCTTCCAAGAATTAGTGGAGGTTCCTCTTTCTAAAAATTAGTTTTCAAGGATAATGGATATGCCCGTTATTTGTTGAATATCTCAAAAAGCTCATACTCGTAGTTTTTATATATTTTTATTTTAATCCTTGTAGTGTGGATGGAGTTATTTTTTAAATATATGTAGTTTAGAAAACTTGAAAGAAAATTAGTGACGAATGTGCTGAGTTGACAGATTACGTGCAGTGTGTTCGATAAATAAGATATATGGATAATGCCAATGGATTTTTTGGAGTGTCTTTATTTATTTATTTATTTCACTAAATGCTAGCTACAATGGTCCCAGGACGCATACTACTACTATTGCAGCTACTATTAAAGCTAAAGTAGAGAACAATTATTCAGGATTTTATTTTTCGTAATTGAGTCTTATTAATATTAAAATCTATCGAATAGAAATTCGAAGTAAAAGTACAGCACATCCTAGTCATAGGCTCAAAGCGTCCATAGTTGGTGCGATGGTAATAGAAATAAATAAAGTCATTAGATTGCAAGTGTCGAGATCGTGAGTTTGAAATTAATTTTCTTAAGCAGTCAAAGGCATGTCGATGTCACCCTTCGCAAGTTGAAATACATAGCTTTTATCACAAATTTTTCTACGAGTCTCTGGAAACAAATTTGTTGTTTTTGAACTTCCCTTCACAATGTCATGCTGAGGAGGATTAAGAGCTGCCACTACAATGAAAAGAGTTCATATAACGAAGCTTCAAACAGTTTGGGAATACAAGACAATTTAACAATAGGACGATAGTTGGTAACAAGCTCCATTTTACCGGACTTAAAGATTGAGACAATAACCAACTCTTTCCATAACTTAGGAAATTTACCAAGCCACAGTGATAGATAAACAAAAATGTTAACGAGTAAGAAAGCGTTCCACTGCAGTTCTTTAAGACAATATGCCCAGCAGAATAACCAGAGTCCAACTTGGACATAGAGTCCTCAACAGATTTCTGATAAATAGTGAAGCATGGAATATTAACTTTAGGAAGTGTCGTTACGTAATTAAAATAACCAAAATCTATTTAAGCGTCACATGTTAAAAAAAATGAGTTACTAAATTAATCAGCAAAGAGATTAGAAATCACAGACGGATCATGACTAGAATTATTATTATTATTATTTATGCTAACACAGGATGCAAATTATATGATTCCTTTTTGGTATTTACAAAACGCCAAAATTGCTTAGGATCCAATCTTATTACATTTCTCATCTTAAACACGTAGCATGCAAAAGAGCATTATGAAATTCGCTCCTCAAAAACAAAGAATTGCGTCAAGTCATCATTAAACTGAGAGAGGCGAAACTTTCGCCAAGCTTATTTCTTAAGTTGCGCAAGCGTTTAAGCTCAGTATCGGACCAAGGAGGACACGAAGAGCCATTCTTAACACATGACAATGGAATACAATCTTTGAAATAATCAAACATAACATAACATAATTGTGCTGTAAGTTCGTCTACATCATTATTATTGTGAAAGAGAAAGGACCAGTTAGTAAAAGACAAATTAAAGTTAAGTAGATCAAAATTAGCTTTTTTATAATTAAAGGTGGGAGAGTTTTCAATCAACATACCAGTACCCTCGCAATCAATGCCTATCACGTCATACTTTTGTTGAGACCGCCCTCCCTAAAATCACCCTTTTCCACTCAAATTTATGTTAGCCAAATTTTCGGTTTTCGAAGGAGGTGTGCACATAGGTCCTTTATGGCTATCACCGGACTCTGGTTCCAAAAGAGACGTTTTTTACGATATCCAATGTGCTACCATTTATTGCCAAATGCCTCAATTATCGAACTTTAAATTTGAATTCTTTGAATCTTTTTTCAAGCCAACATGGCAATGTCATAATAACACTGCAAGCCTACCTGAAAAAATTAATCAAAATCGGAGGTGGTACATTCAGAACATTTGTGGATTTTCTGTGGAATGACTCTATAGGAAATAGACAGTGAAAAAATTGTTACATGTAGGTACCTACTATAGCAAAGCAACTAATAATCGTAACGAAATCGCGACAAAATAAATATTTGAAAATATGCTAGCTAGATTGAAACATAATGAGCCAAAATAATTAGAAGCAGATTAGCAATATAATCTGACAAAACATTTATAGGAATTAAAACCATTAGGAATGTACAGCAACACGAGAAGTCTTGAAAGTATTCCCCTTTCTTCATAGTTAAATTAAGTATCCCTTCAGAGCATTCCGTTTGATATTCTAATAAAAAGTTAAACTAAAAGCTACGTGTATCACCAAATAGGATCGGTAAGTTTTCGAACTATTCCTTTTCTATGTGTATACGTGTTTTGTCAATTCCTAACGAGCATTTCATTCAGCTGGTCTGGTCTACCTTCTAGAATTAGCTTAATTCAATTATATGTAGTCTAACAGTTTTGTTTTTCCTAAAGTCTACTAACAACTTTTCTAAGATAGTTCAATTCATTCAAACAAGTTGTAGATATTCAGTTAAACTCAATTTAAAGAATATAAATTTTAATGAGCACTTTGCCCTATAAAGCTACTTAAAATGACCGAAATGACCTTGAACTTGGAGCAGTTTCTGTATTATGCAAATCAAAAGTTATAAATTACATTTAGCGGCATATAACCCTCTATAAAAAAATCTAGGTAATTGGGCGAAAATCCAAGCTATATCAAAACATAGAACAAAGAAAACGTACGGATAATGCTTATTTTCTTTCACGTCTCCCCAGACAGAATGCTGCCATCCACCCTGTATCCGCCGGAGTTTGTTTTGAAAAGTGTCCTCTAAGGAAAAACGCAAGCTCGTTATCTGTAAACAGCTTGGGGTATGTTGTCATTTCCCGCCGATCGTTTCTATTTGAACCTCGTAGGAGCCACTTTTCAGTCTTTTGACGTGGCTTCAGCTTTTCAGTTCCGCATAAAACCGAATTGTATATACTGAGTGAGAGCCCGAGCCTCCCGCAATGTCATCCAGTACTTGTCCTCGTCCTCATTGCCTATAGCAAATGGATTCATTGTGGACGACTACGTTCATTTTATATTGCTGTTTGGAGCTGGTTTCTCCTTTTTTCCATTTTTTTTCTTCTTTTTTTTTCTTAAGCAAAAAATTGGAACCCAATTTGAGATATTTCCTCCTCCTCCTCCTCATCGCTCCCTTTCAGCAATAGAACCGAAGTGATTTTTCTGTTTTCGCCTCTTCGCTTCGATTTCGAGTTGTGTTGTTCAAGTACCTTTGTCTATCGATTCAATTTGATTGAATGGTTGAACTGAATGAAGACATTTGGTTAAACGACCTTCTATAATAATAATTCGAAAGGACATACATAGGGTTGGAAGGATATCTGAGCCATATGCGTCTTGTGTATGTATACAGGCCATATCCGGACATCTCCTCGACTCACAGAAAATCTATTTTTCGTTCTGAATCAGTTTTTCCATCAGACATCAAATTTCGCAAGGGTTTTCTGCTTTTCGTTCCTTTGAGGTTGACCCTAAGCTCTATAAATATCAGAAAAGGTCCTTCTGGTCAGTTCGAATGGCAGGCAAACCTCAAAGTCTAAAGAATTGTGTGTGTTTGTTTCATGTTTATAACATAACGGATGTCTGTTGTCTGCCTCCAGGGCCTAAAGTCACACAGTACCCGTCTTTAAATGAATGGATGGCGGACCAGGCAGCAAGGCTTTATAAATCATAGACTCTCGAGTGGAGGGTAGGGGGGGGGGGGGGGTCGTTGGCTAACATGTTTGAAATTGGTCAAGCAGCTACGGGTGTTGCTGGCTCATCCCGCATTTCTTCTTTTGGTGTTGTGGCTGTATGTTTAACATTAAACCAAAATGTTGTGCTAACTGCTTTCGGGTCTGAATCGATGTTTTTAATAGAATTACATTGAAATTCACCTTAATAGGATTAAAGGATGGACGTTTTAATGGGCTCGTTGGATATACAGACTACGGCTGTTTGCTTATCATTATCATTTATTTACTGATGGCTGTTCCATGATGTTAAACACCTATTCACCCTCCAACAGATT
The DNA here is from genome assembly GCA_963930735.1 of Dioctria linearis. Classification (NCBI taxonomy): domain Eukaryota; kingdom Metazoa; phylum Arthropoda; class Insecta; order Diptera; family Asilidae; genus Dioctria; species Dioctria linearis. The sequence continues at coordinate 76,664,636 of OZ005742.1, read as the reverse complement.
ATTATTGCGTTTCCAAGGTATTGTAATGCAAATGTAATTAATAGTGGTGAGGCTGGCAAAAGGGCTCATTTGTATCATAGGATGGAATTTGATGCTGACTAGATCGGGTAGAGAAGGAGGATAGGCGTGTAGCAAAATAGTTTTTATGGAAATAACTCAGCGTGGAAATTATAGTCAATTGCTAAATGGTATGGCCTGGCTATATGATATAAAAACAAATGCTAATAGGGTTACCTATATGTGATTTTTATAACGAAACACATATTGTATTTGCTACTTGTTTTTCTAATTGATGTGCCAGGAAAATAACAGTCGTCGGTTGTTACAATTAGCTCAATTTTTAGAAAATAATGTATGTATGTATATATCGTGTGAATATGGCCCAGTGTTACACCGAGCGGTCAGGCTCAGCCATACCCCCCCCCCCCCCCCCAACTATAAACACATAAGGAAAAAGGGATTTGGAATAAGTTGAACGTTTAACCGATACAACTGCTCATTTCTAAGGCTACACAAGACAACACACAAAAATGAAATAAAAATCATAAGAATTTTGATCGTGAAAACAGGAAAGGAAGGATTTTAATTGATGCATTTTTCTTTCCCAGCAAAAATATATAAAAATATAAAAAGAATAAAAAGTAAAATGGAAAATTAAAGAAAAATAACACAAAATTGGAGGGATACCAACCGCTAAGAGGATTTTGCTTAAACGGGCTCTTGGTACCCTGTCGTTAACCAGTTAAGCTAATTGGATGCCCTCTAGGGGCTACCTTATTCTATGGAGATTTTCTTCATTTTTTTCACCTCATTCCTTTTTCTTTGCTTGTTTTTCCTTCCCTTTAATAAATTGCACTTGACTTTGCTTTTCCTCCAAGTCAAACAGTACGTACTTACACACCACAGCATGAATATAAAAAAAAAATATATAAAAAACAGAAAAATATTTATAAAAATTTAAGGGAAACACAACAATATGAGAAAATATAAATCGCTTGAAATCAAAACATATGCAGGGTGGTAAGGTAAATCCTCTACACACCTGCACTATCAGCTAAAATTTTAGGAAATAATGCGAAACTTTATTTTGATCTTGTTTTTAGCATTTATATGAAATGCTCGGTGAGGTAATCTGTGACTATAATCTCAGTCTGAATTACTGTTATACACCATTAGTTGAGGTATAATCTTTATAACATCAAAGGATTTATTTATTCTCCTCTTTTGCTTTATGAGTCTTTTAATTTCATAAAGATTTCGTTGAAAACTTCGACTTTCGCTTTGGAACCGAAATGTCATTTTGTATTGTTTTTTAACTGAAAATAGTGGGCAATATTATAGATACTTAATATATCTTCAACTAAATTACAGAAGCTGTGAACAAACCATACTGCCTCCTCTTATGGATAATTTGCTGAAAACTCTTCAAAAAACTTTTATGGAAGCTCTGTTTTAGCTACAAATGCAGTCAAAGCTTCTAAACAACTTATGGAATGAATTTCGTTTATATTCAATATCAAATCCCAGATCATTACTTATACTGTTTCAATTCTCCCGGGAACGAGGGATTTGTGTTTTCATAAGAAATAATGTGTCTTTACTGTATTCAAAAATCTTTTTACTACTAGTGTGGAATTATGTCTGGAGTAGACTCAACTTTTCAGGGCATTTCATATCAATTTCATTTACTTCCTACTTTCCCCACTCTAAAATATAACATGGCTCAGATATTTTTCAGTCATAAGTTCTGTCTACTTTTATATATTGAGCTCTTCTGCGATTCGTTTTATTTGCAGCAATTGAGAGATTAGCTAACTACAATTGCTTAAGCAGCTACAGAAAATTCCAGTTTGCTAGATTTATTCGTAACCTCCACTAAAATATTTGACAGTGCCCATGTTAATCAGTTATGTTATGAAATTAACTGAACAAACTGGTTTACCACGCTGAATGTACACTATTTTACTAATACACTCACAAACACCTTACACAATGGAACATCTACATTCATTCGTTGCGGCCTCAAAAGCAATACGCCAAAAAGTTTGGCACAATTAGCTACCTTGGTCTTCATGCTGGGATCTTTCTTATCCTCACTTCGAAATAAAAAAAAAAAACAATAATAGTCTAGCAAATCCGGCTTGTTTAATGAAAAACTGACATAAGGACATTAGTGACAAGCAGAGGCTTCTATCAGAGTGTATCAGGTAGTCTCAAGGGCAGTAACAATTTACGGTCCTTATTAAAAATTGTAAAGAACAATTCCACCTGTCCTTGCGGCATTGCCTTCGGTACATAGTAGTGGCGATACTAGGTTAAATTGAATTAAATAAATATTTTATAAACAGTGTAATTAAAATTCATACATCCATACCAATTGTAGCTTACTGCAACTAAGTGGATGAAACGACAAATAAGTTTTTATTTGACCTAGTCACGTTAGAGGATATTTATAGAATTCTAGGAAAATTAAATACAAATAAATACTACAATCACATAAATACTGTAATGTTTAAAGATACATTTAACATAATTGGACCAACTTTATTAGAAATAGTGAACTCATTATTCTTGAATGGCGAATTTCCAAGTACGTGGAAAGAGTCTATGGTAGTGCCAGTACAGAAGGTATAAACTCAAAAAAGTGTGAAGACCTGAGGCCTATGAACATGTTTCCCATATATGAAAAGGTACTGAAGAGGCATCGCAGTTACAACTGGAAAAGTTTCTGGAATTAAATCACTTAATCGTTGAACATCAATCGGGCTTCAGAAACAGTCACTCGTGTGAAACTGCTATTACTTGGGTTATCTGTGAATGGAAAGGTTTAATAGATGACGGTCAAATTGTCATTACTGTATTCTTTGACCTAAAACGAGCTTTCGAGACCATAGACAGGAACATTCTTCTGGAAAAATTAAAAAATAATGGAATCAAGAACAAAGAAGAAAATTGGTTTAAATCATTTATAAATAATCGGACGCAAAGAACTGAAGTCAACGACGTGATATCTGAAGATCTTCAAAATTATCTTGGAGTTCCACAAGGATCAATATTAGCTCCAGTATTGTTCTTAATTTTTATTATCGATATGGGCAAAGTAATTGAGCACAGTCAAATAAGACTTTTCGCTGACGATGGTCTTATATATATATCCGTACAAGACATAAATATGTGTCCTAATAAAATCATTACTGATGTTGTAAGAGTTGATTTATGGATGTAAATGAATAAACTAAAAGTGAACATGTTAAAAACAAAGTGTATGATACTTAATGATTTAAGTTTGCCTAGTATTATGTTGGACAATGAACTTATTGAAGTTGTGTGTGAAATAAAATACTTAGGTGTTTTAATTGATAATAAACTAGTATTTAAAGAACATATAAATTATATATGTAAGAAAGTTGCAAAAAAAATCCTTTTTTTTAAAGAACTCGACTTGGACAATTAACGTCCAAAAATAATTTACTACCAAGCTATTTATGTCGGAATCTAAAATATGTTGGAGATAGTCAGCCGTACCAGTTAAGAAATAACAATAATTTCAGATTAGATCGATAGTTTGAAGTTTTTACTATATATATCTCTAGAACAGTTAGTCGGACAAAAAACATGATTAACAACTTTCATAGGATTTCATATTCTGAAGAACTTTTCAGTACAATAAAGACGTCTAGAACTTGTCGTTGTCATAGTATACGTAAAAATCATACATACTTATACTGCAACACCAAAAACGGGTTGCCAGATTTAGGCCATTTTTGGAATTATATTTACTATTACTATGATCACGGCTTGTACACAATTTCGGCTCTCTACATTGACGCGTTCTTAGGCAGTGTCCAAATATAAAACGAAATATTTGAATAGCAACCCCACGAAGGAGTTACCCGATTTCGAACTTAAAATTAATTTTTTTTAAAGCTCGTCTGCAAAAATTCAGCGCTCTAAATTGACGCGCTCTCGAGTTATAGTGAGAGTGGACCGACAGACGGTCGGACAGATGGACGAACAGACGGACGGGAAGGACGGGCGGACGGACGGACATACAGACAGACAGACGGACGCACAGATGGATATGAAAGAACCAAAACAACTTTTAATATTATGCGTGGGTATCAAACCCATTTTGCTCTACCAGGATTATTTCTGTGCCTTACAAACGGAATGACAAAGGTAGTAGGGCAGCCCGAGGCATATTGACGAATGGGGCATAGTGACGTATGAATATTATTTCTTATCAGCACTATTCTAAACTAGTGCTATGATACCCAGAATGCAGAGTAAGTATTGCTAACATATGGTCAATATTCTTTCCACATCAGTCTAGCAGTACGTTTCCATGAATACTTGAGTACTGGACTTGAAATCCACTTCAAACTCAATAGGGGTTTTGGTTGAATAATTCCAATTACTTGACTTGAAATGACATTTTACCTTTGACAATTCTGCATTATATAGGTGCGGATTTTTAGCCAAATATCTTGAGAAAAGTGCTAAAAATTACTACCTGAATTATCAACAATCAATCTTCTTCTTGTTCCTCTTTGCTGTTTTCATAATTCGCACGAATGAAAAACGTTCCAGTACTGAAGTTGCGTTTACATGAATTTTTTCAAGTAAATCGAACAAAATTTTCTGATTTACTTGACTGAAGTATAGTTGAAGTCAATGCATGGTTACATGATATATTGATTACTTGATCTCTACTTGAAGTACACTTCAAGTATTCATGTAAACGTACTATATGTTTGTTATACCAAGAGAGCAGAAAAAATTTGCAATTAGCACACGAAAAAATTTTAGCTTCCCCAAAGATTGTGTATATTTTAGACGTTTTGATTGGAATTGTGAGTAAGTGTAGATATTTATGGTGTGCAGTTTGTCAGGATAACGACAGATTTCATATTAGTTTTCTATAAGTTTTGCATAACATGTCGGAAAAAAACTAATGTATAGTGGGGCATAATGACAAGTTTTTGCGGGGCATAATGACTATCTTTTTACGAGGCATAATACCGAGCTTTTTACGGGGATAATTATTTTTCGAATTTCACATTCTGGTAAGCCCAACGAAGGGCGGATTCAAAAGACATAATTTTACATTAGAAAACAATTCTTTGTCAAGGAAATTACTCCAACAGTTTAACATTTCGCAAACTGTGAATATTTCGGACTGCGTTGGTTGCTCAAAATACGAGAAATCAGCATTATGTAAAAACAAAATTTTTTCAAGCTCTATGAATACAAACAAAAATTTATCCTAAAACTTCCGAAATCCAGGAATTGTTTTAAAGGTAAAATATCAAATTATTTCTGTTTGCAGTCTTCGAATTCGAAACTGGCAGCGTTTTTCATTTTAGAATGTATAATTTAGTTGTAAAAACCTTATACCTGCAAGGCTCAATATGGCTCATATAATATGTTTTGATAATAAAGATGTTATATCATGTATTAAATATAATTCACTTTATATGCCACGAGCCCTTCATCATGTGGGGCATAGTGACGAACTGGTCATCACTCCACTTAAGTCAACAGCGCACTTCATAAGGATAGTAGACGGTAATTATCATTTATATCAATATCACATTTCGCCCTGATTAACTATACTTGGTATTGGTATATTTTAAGTTTCAAGAAATCGATTCAAGGATTTAAGAAAAATCTAAAGTTCATTCATGATTATGCCCCGGGCTCTCCTATACCCTATTATTTCACCTAAGGTATAAAAATATAAAAAAATAAAAAAGGTAGAAAATCTGGGAAAATAAAGAAAAATCTTACTAATTCATTTAAGTTTTTCCTATTTTTCCTGCTTTTCAAAATTTTTCTATTTTCCTTATTTTTTCTATTTTTCTCTTTTTCCATTTACAGTTGTTTTCTAGTCACTAAATTTTGTCGTGCCGTAAACCAATATTGTGTAATAGAATAACTGAAGAATCCCAAAAATTTGCCTGCCTTTATATGTACTTTACTAATTAAAACATTCTGCATAAAAAAAAACTCGGCTAAAGTTCTCCACATTTAGGTTATCTATCTACCTCCAAAAAGTATTTTGAGTATGTAAAAATTATGAAAATTTAAAATTTCAATTGTTTTTCACTTACCAGATTAACTGGCGAGATGCTTCATTCAAAGTTCAGAAAAACTTTCACTTAACTAATTCACTTAATTAACTTTTCACATCACTTAACTCTTTTAAGTAGTTTTGGAACTTTTGAAAGTTTTTTTTTAACAAAACTTGTACACGATAAATAATTATCCTAACAACTTCCTTAAGTTCATACAATACTAAAAAATTTCTTAGTTATCTCTTCCTTTACACCAAGCAGAAGAAGTGGTTCCTTAGACCAATATTATCCATTTAGTTAGCATTTCTTATCGGCTACCTCTTTTATCATAATTTTTCCCTACATTTTCATCGAATTGAATTTATTAGAATTTCATAATTTCGTATGTGTGCTATTGTGTGTCCGCAAGAATCTAGAGAACAAATATCCCTACACGCTGTATCTAACTAATAATTTACCGCGGTTTGGCAACTTTAATTCTCTACAGCTTGAATACAAAAAAGCTTTTTTTTTTTGCAAACAGCCTAAGAACCTTATTGCTATCTGCTTGAGCTTACAAGCTTCGCTTAATATACGCCCTAATGAAAAATTTGTGAAACTTATCAGAAACTTTTTTCGTGCGTCATTGTGGGATTCTTTGCAAAATTTGAATATTATTAGACGGAAGATCTTGTTATGTGTCGCGACGAACCTAAGGTATTAACTCTGGTCGTTTCAGATGCATTAAGCTCGCCTTAAGAACTTTTTTTTTATTCGATTAGAATCGATGAACTCGATCGATGGCGCGGTTCCCAAAAGATCAGTGCTTCTGCACTCATAAAAATTAAGTCCATGGGGTCACAGAAATCGTTTACATCTTGCAAATTTCTCTTCTTTTCTAATATTCTGTTTTTTATCCACATATTGGTTCATCATCTATATTTTAGAGCTTTGCGATAGTACATTATGTATATACATAGATACCTTTGATGTAGCTTTAGTTTTTCTTCAGATCTTATTTGCAAACATTGATCTCTGGGATTTTTAGGTACCAGCATATACGAATATGTATGTGACTTATATGGAAAAAAAATATGTTTTTATGTTTGTTTGTAATATTTTTTAGGTTTGGGAATATTTTTTTGCACTTTTGCTTTTTTGTTTTATAGAAAGAAAAAAATTCAAAATAAACAATATGAATTAGTGGCAACGATCTAAGAATCCTTGACAGAAGGAATATTAATGATGAGTATTAGTGTGAATATAATATATATATTGAAATATTTCGCTTTTTGTAAGAATATCATTAAAAATTAAAATTTTAAATTTAATATTAATTTGTTTATCAACGATATTTTATATATGTATGTGTATAAGGCTTTTGAACACCAAATGAACTTATCTTCAGAAAAAGGTATTTCGTTATTTGATGTATGCTTATAACACACCGTTTCTACACACTAGTTATCAAATTAATATTTTATATTCAAAATAATTTTTATTTCGTATATTTGTAACAGATATTGGGTAAACCACCCAATCGTTGGCACTTTAAGAGTGAGTTTTGTGTCAGTCTGAAATGAAATTGCCATAAAATTTTATAAACATGCGCTAATTGACCAAAGAATTGACATTATTAAAAAAAAGCATTAATATTTATTTTTGTAACCATTTTTATATGATTAAATTGTATAGAAATTGGCATTGAAATTCTCAATATTGGCATCAACTCGTGTTCAAACACACAGATATCGTACTTGAAACTTGCTTATTTATAAAAAATAATATTGCACTAGTTTAGTTACATTTAATTAATTACAATAATAGAAAATCGCTAACCAAATTTACTTCTCCAGCACTTGACTAGAAAATCTCCTGTCATTAATTGAATTCTACTGTTTTGTTTCACAATGCCCAGACTCTTTGATTAAAATTTACTTTGGAGAACCAAAGTTTTTAAGTCGCTCCAGTTTCTTCCTACTTATCTTTGCCATTAATATAGCATCTATGTACATCGGCTTAGATTGTCTGGACTGATTCCCAAAGGCCGGTGTGGCGTTGACAACTCGTCTAATTATTGGCATGCAGTTAAAGTAGGAGATAGTTCTCTACTTATCATTCAAATATAAAAAAAACCATCACAGGTACTTAGGGTATAATTAAAACACAGTTTAATTATGAAAATATCTGTTTTATTTATATTATCAAATCAGTCTGATTAATTGTAATTTTTGTAGTTCAGTCTTACTGGAATCAATCAGACTGGAACATTTAAGCTAATCCAAATTATCGGTCAGCATCTTCTCAATTTCAGTTATGCTAAACTTATTGTTTGCATGACCATCATCGTTTGATTTCTGTTCTTGATCCGTATCTGATCCTTTAAAATATTAAATATTTTTCAAAATACGTTTAGAGTCCTCTTTCTTGGTTTGTTTGCCTCTTTTTTAATTATTTTATTCTTAGTCTCACATTCTTCTGCTTTTTTTAACACTGTTCAAATTCCTGTTTTGTTTGGGACTATTTCCTGTATTCTTATCTCTTTTCTTTTTCTCAATTTGTTTCTTATGACACACTTTTCTTCTTTCTTCTTCTAAATCTGTTTGGTTTTGGTTATTTTCTTTTGTTTTCGTTGTTCCTTTCGTTTTTGTATGCCTTCTTCCTTTTCTTTCTTCGCTTTAATTTTTTGGTGTTCTTCATCTTTCAATTCTTGTGATATGATAACATAAGGTGACGTCTTAGTTTGCCTCACTGCCTTTCTTTGAGGTGTTTCAGGTTTTAGGAAAGATGGATTTGTTACAGTTTCCAAAACTTCAATTTTCTCAAAATCCTGTTAATCTGAGCGAATGACTTTAGGGATTAATTTGTCAAGTCTACAGTGATTTCTTCTTGTATATGTTTGAATTTGTGCAGTATGAACAACTTGTACACATTCAGTAATTTGAGTATCTACTTTGGGTATGTTTTTAGTGTTTTCCATTAAAGTGTCAATTCGAATATCATTTATAGATATGATGTCTTCTCTATTGTTTACAACAATTTCTTCAATTACTTCTTGAGTTGAAGGAATATTAAATGTACTGTAAGTGTACTGTAAAAATAGTCAGTCTTCATCCAACCATTATCGTTGAGTCCTATGCCCCAATCTGATGGTACTTTTGTGAAGCAATTTCACTTGTAAGGGACCATCACCATAGGAGGAGTGATTTCGCCATTGGCAGCAAAAGTAAACATCACTGTTAGTGAACTTTTAGTTGGGGCGTGGTCGATTTCGTATACATGTCTTGCACCTTTGCCAATACCGCACCTGTCTTTGCGCAAAGAACGAAATTGGTTTCGTCATCATTCAAGACTCTTTTCGGGTCAGATAGAATTTCAAATAAACCGTGAGCTTTAAGATATCTTTCAAATGCTTGAAACTATCTTTTGATACGGCAGCACTTGCCGCTGTTACTGCTTCAGGAGTTCTTACAACAATATTCGGGTGACGCTTTAAGAAGAGTTTAAACCATTTATCTCCGGGCATGTTATCTTTGAAGGGGTTAGATCGACCACTCTTTTTCATAAACTCTGATACGCTATTCAGGAGATCTTCTTTCCGTTTTGGAAAACCCTTTGCATGGCAAAAATTTAACCAATTTTTTAATTGAGTTTTCTCGTCTATGTTAAGTACTGGACTCGGACCAGGGCGGAGTTTATGATCCGGGTTCTTAATCTGGAATTGTAATGTTGCTCGAGGAAGCTGAAAGACTTCGGCTGCTTGCTTTTTCGCCATACCATTTTTAATGGCGTCTAAAGCTTTTTTTGCATTTTCCTCACTATATTGTTTCCGTTCACTTTTCTCTATTTTTCCTCCTGACTTCTTTTTCGTTTCGTTTCATCTTCGTAACTGAAATAAATAATACAAACCCATTATTAGCACTTAATATTCTAATATTGTCACTACTGCCAATATTTAACTATTGCTATTGGCACTGGGTGCAAACATTTGGAAATTGCAATTAAAGAAAAATCCTATTATTGGCACGAATGCTAATAAAGGGAATATGGTGGAATTATTGTTTCACATCTTGGCGCTCGTTATTAATAAAATATAATAACGAAATATTCAAGAAATAACCTTTGAATCTATTGCCTAGAAGTGTAATTAATTATGTCCAATTATTTGGAAAGTGTCAATTAGCCGAATGTCTGCATAATATCACGATTTAAAAAAGTACTCACCTTAAGAAAACCCCAAAATAACAACACCTCACGAGCACAAAATAACAGCTGTTGTTTCTAATTCGCCATATTGTTTATTGAAACAGTGTTTGCCAATTTTTGACAGACAAATAATTTTATTTTACTTTTTAATTACATACCGAACTTGAAAATCCATGGTTTCCTCGTTTTTTTAAATTAAGCTGTAAAGTGCCAATAATTGGAGGAGTGCCAACAACCAGGTGGCTTACCCTTAATGGTTAACTTTGTGTTTTTACAGGCTTGCTAAGATTTAAACGCAATTGTATAGCAGCTTTTGATAAGTCTAGTCTAATTAGTCTTAAGTAAAGCGCGCTAAACCTTGCCGGGACAAGACTCTGAGGTGTATTGATAAGGAACCCAAATGACAACCTAAACCTACTATTTGGATGGAGATGTTTGTATATAACATGACGATACTCTGTTGTTGGCCGGAAGCAGGATTGCAATTTTCTTGTTTTATGCTTGTTTGGAACTGATCTCATGAGTTTGGAGTGCCTCTTAAGCAGAACTAATTTCTTCAGTATTATATTCTGATATCTCAATTACAGAACAATTTACAAACTTTAGAAATCAAGAGGAAATGATTCATGTCTGTTAAGATAAGGCTATTTTGTCTTGCCTGGATATGTTAAACCCTTTTATGCAGATGGTATAAACGGCAAGTAGGTACTTGAATCGATACACCAAGGTAAATGGAGCCGTTAGATCTCGCAAAAAGTTAGCCAATTTTATTTCAATATCAGCGACTTGTACATTCTGTTTAGGTCAACCAGAAAAATAATGCGATATTGGTTTAACATTCTGAATACCAGTAATAGATATCTGATGCTTTTTAGTAGAAGCATATCTCGGCAATTTTCTATTACCACAAGTATTACGAAACGTGACCTGTCAAACAAAAACTGCCCAACTCATTTTTCCCTTTTGTAATTTAACCTTGAAATGGATTCTTATTAAAAGTAAAAATTAAAGTACAATAAAAATATTAAAAACATTTGAATTCTGGATCATAAAGCAATTTTTCTTGAAAAATTGTTTTTCGCAAAGATCATTTCTAGTTTTTTGTTTCCTATGTGGTGTAACTTGCAAATGTATGCGACATTGACATGAAAATTAATAGTCTACTCCAACAATTCTCATTCTATGCTAGTATTTCTTCTTGAAGAAGTCTCTGTAGCTTGGAGGAAATAAATTATTGGAAACTTTTAGTGCAAAACAAATCCCTAGATACCATCAAATTCGAAACTTTCATCCCTAAATCCCTAAAACCTATATCTAGGGATAAAATGCCTAAGTTGGCATCACTGACATTGACTCGATGTGCTGGAACTTGAACTACATGTGAAGTAGATTTACTACACTCCAACTAATTTCTACTTACACTTTTGAGAATTAAGGAAAATAAACAATAAACATTTAATTAAATTTACCGGTCAAGAAATTTTTCCATGTATATGTTTCATCAAAAATTTCTTAGTTTATTCTTGTTTCGTTTGGAGGGAGATGCAAGCAAGAATGATTAAGCTTAATGGAAGTTCATGGGCCGGCGTACACGCTGCACTTGTTGACGATGATAGCCAATTGGGGGGGGGGGGGGGGGGATGCCGAAATGCCGAAATGCCAAGTTTCGAACAGCAGCATGAGCAGCATACGAATATTTTACTTCGAGTAAATAGCTTCGGCAATTTCGAAATTGTGAAATTTCTGATCGGAGGGCTGTGCAGCTCTTTGCCTGCGATGTGAGGTGATAACATAAGAATAAAATTCTCATTACGTGCTACGAATTTGTGATACAGTAGTTGTTTATATAAAAAACTGTAACTTAATTGAACACATACACAATTAAGCTCGGTAATCATATAAGAACTACAGCGGTGCAAAATTATTGATAACAAGTCTCGCAAAAATGAGAATGCATTATGCGGCAAGGGCCATTTACAACACTTTTGCATTCGAATTTGGTACAACACACTGCAGTTCCAGCACACTATAGCTGTAATAGTAAGACGAAGACTTGATCGGACAGGCAATGGAGAAGCAATGAAAAGTGACATGTTTAGCACCATTGTATTTCTTGATTTCCGGAAGTCTTTCGTTTTTTTGTTTAACATGAAATACCTACTACAGACAGGTGGGCCCTGTGGGCGCGTTCAGTCGGAGCCCAAACCGGACAAACGTCCTGATTTTACCTCCACGTAATTACAGCCCATACCGAAGTGGTTGGTACTTTTACATGGTTGTGACGAAAGACTTTCAATTTTTCCAAACTGGTTTGGTCTGCGCAATGATATCCAGCGCCTTTGGACGAAAGTGATGCTCTGTAGTATTCAAGAAGAAGAATACAAAAGAGCGCTCTAGTGTCGTTTGCTACGAAATGAAAAAAAATTATTGCTCATATACAATCAACGATACTTGGACCTGATATAGAGAAGCCCTCAATGTTTTCAAGGAAATTTACGAAAAATTTTCTTTAGAATTTGTAGAAATGTTGGAGACCCACAACAATACTTAGCTCCAATATAAAATCAACGATGGCTCGACCTGTAGAGAAGGTCTCAATTTATTCATAGAAATTTATTGGAAATTTTTTCTTTAGAATTTGTATGCATTATGGCCGACAACGAGTGCTTCGGAGGCAGCTAGTAATTTTTACGAGCACAGACGCTGGTTAAGCAATAAACATTCACTTCTTGTTAGAAATTTACAGAAAATGTTTCAACAAAATTTTTATTCACTTTAGTGGCCGGACTGGAGTTATTTTCAAATCGACACTTTCAAAGCTTAAACACAATTGCGATGAACAGAGCGGCAGACGGTAGTGGGAAATTCGCTGTCAAAAAAGGCAGTCGAAAAGTTGGGAACACAATTGCAGCGACAGTTAGTGACCGGCTGATTGTGAAAGAAGAAGATACTAGAATTTCATTTGTTATTTGTTTGCAGCAATAAAGTTTAAAAACGAAAATAAGCAAAAGAAAAATGATTGCAGGCAATGAAATAGTTTTGTCGCTTCATTTCATTGTTCGAAGCTTCGCTAAAGTTAGCCAAGAATGAATTGCGTTAAAGCATTGTGTATATATTATATAGTGGTCGCAACTTCACTTCAAGGCTTTTGGGTCATCTCCTCACTCGCGGCGCTGCAGTTAATAACTTGAACTAATATATATTTCACACCAGGGATTTATAACAAAGACGCAAAGCTTTTATATTGTGCTTAGAATAAAAGCTATAAAAGCTTTATGAAAAAAAAGAAGTGTAGAACCACATGCTATTTACAAATGTCAAAATCAGACCCAGCCACTGACTTATAACAATGGACTGAGCGAATGTGGCACAAAAAATATTGTGTTTCTGTATATCACCGTTAGAGCACCCTTTAAAACGATTACATAAAAAACATGTAAAACTCAACCAATCAGATGAAATTTTACACCCGTAAATCGAATTTAATTAAAAAAATATATTTTCTTGTGCCCAAGTGATATTTTAATCGCTTATAAGGAATTGAACTCATTCCGACTTTAATTTTCAAAAATTATTCTTAACTGAATTCTGCTTATGGGCAAGAGAGACGGAGCGTGGTAAACACTAGCTTTACCTTATTCCTTCTGCAGTGATTGCATCTGTAGCCAACATAAAAGCATCAAATGGCATAAGCAAACGTTCCAGAATGCAATTTTTTGTGTTGGTAGCTCCAACTCTGCCATAGGGCGAAAGAGAGAACTATAAAACTTGTGCCATGCTTTCCTATAGGAAAATGACAATACGCTCAGTCCATTGTTATAAGTCAGTGGACCCAGCCTAAAGGCTTAAACACAATTCCGACGACAGAGCGACAGAACGACAGACGACAGCGAAAATATGCGAAGCAGGCAGTCGGAAAATTGGGAACACAATTGCAACGACATGCGGTGAGCGACGACTGTGAAAGAAGAAGGTATTGAAATTTCATTTGTTAAATATTTCGAGCGTTTTAAAAGGAGATTTTTATCAAGAATATTTTATATTATATTGAGAGAAATGCAATGGACCAAAGTGTGAAAAAACTGAAAATGCGGAAATTAACTAAATTAAACGCTTTGATATATCCATCCAAACCACGTCTGTTTTGTCCATATGTCTTGCCTGTATTGTAAACTATAAATTATTTTATGGATTTCGCATTTCCTCCATAAATTTTTCCTCAAAGCTCATTGCTTTAAAATTACCGCGGCGTGCTCCCACCTGAAAAAGACAAAAGTGAATGCCACAACCATTTCATTCGATTAATTTTGTTGGTAGGACTGCAGCGACGACGGCAAAATTAGAAATTGATCAATCCCGGCGAAAACGTCGTCGATCGCTCAACGTCGGTCGTCGCAATTTGGTGCATTCGCATAAGATGCTGTGCTTTTAGAAGTTTGACAGCGATATATCGTCGTCGTTTGTCGTCTGTCGTCGCAATTGTGTTTAAGCCTTAACTCATCAAGCAGGGCGAGGTAGGTCTGCCCAGTGCCAATCCGTCGCATAGGTTATGGCGTAGTAGACAACTGATCTTACCTAGAGAGGAGTAAGAGACGCAAATGCAATGATTTGGTAATGGTCTGCCTCTGCATTCATTTCATGTCTTTTTTCCATCTAGCGATAGGCTTTTGTTTTCCGAGACATTTTTCTTAGAACTTGGATTGTTTGGTTGCTCGCCTGCCGCTTGGCAAAGGGAGAAGATAAAGATTTGAGAATTTTTTCCTGCGAATTTTTTGTTTTTAGTTTATTGTGATTGCAGTTTTGCACATTCGATTTGTTTTTTGGTTTTTAGGTGACTGCGAGTGCGTGGGAAAGTAAAGCAATTGTGACTGTGCGCTCCTATGATTTATAATGTTTCATTATTAGATTTTTCAATTATTTTATTCTTTTGCTCTCCTCTGAAATATTGAAAATGGTTAAGCATTGTGTATATATTATATAGTGGTCGCAGCTTTAAGTAGTCACTTCCACGCTAGATGGCCACAGTTGTACCTGTTTGAGAATATTGAGCTTTGTTATACAACTTTGTTATAAAACTTTTATACGTAGAACAAATCAGGTTAGTTGAGTTGAGTTTCTTTAAAGCTGTGATGACGTAACATATTTGGTGGTTGCATATCTATACCTCGGTGGCGAATGCATAATGATCACCTATTTATTCTTCAAATATCATAAGTTTCTAAATTATTTTATAATATTATTGAGAACACAATGACTATAATTATAGTGTGCCTATTGTACGATTTGATTTTGAGTTTTCTTCTGTTATGTTAATTTAAATAAATCATTCTGATTTGGTTGCAGGATTTTATTGACTTGCTTTGGATTTGGGTTTGACGTCAGAATCTTGAAATCTTTTTTTATCCCTATACCCTATACCCTATGTTGAATCATAGGGTATACTAATGACTCGACTACAATAGTCGTAAAGACGTTGCGGATTTCATCGAGACTAAGGTTTAGTTACGAAAAGTTGAAAACATTAAATGTGAAGATAATAACCCTTACGGAATGTGATAAAAATGACAATTTTTCGTAATTAAACCCCAGTCTCGTTGAAATCCGTAACGTCTTTACGGCTATTGTAGTTGTAGTTTAAGCACAGTATATATCATACAGTAGCTCAGCTTAGAACAAACTACTGAAAAGTGAATTTTAGAACTTAAATTACAAAAAAAAACCTCAAAATTTCTCCCATAAGAGGGAACTATTAAGTATGATACGGATGTAAATGAACGAACAGTAGCTAGTGGCACAATGGTTGGGAGAAGTATTAGTTTTATTACCAAACAGCTGTTTTTTTACATGTATTTACACGCCATCCCTATTCTAAGCAAGTTGTCAATTTGCAAAAAGTAAACAAAGGTTTTGAGCGGAGCATCTGTGGTAAAAAATGTTCTTTTTCTACTTTATTTTGAAACAATTCACATAATTAATTTATATAAATCTTTGCTTCTATTGACAAAAAACATAATTTAGATAGTGCAGTTGCCTCAAACAGGATTCCCTAGCTTATAATCCAATTTATATTTGCAAGCACTGACCGAGCACTTCATTTCTGTTTTTCTAAATGATATGAAGATTTTAATAGGCACTAGTGGTACTATAAAACTTTGCACTAAATAAACTTCAAAGATAAATAGTTGTGAAAAGAATTGATTACGTACTTTTGTTAAATTTCACAAAAGAATTTTAAATTGACTAAATCTGCTCACAAAACAAAAACACATTTGACAAATTACGCTCGTGTACACGAATTATACACGATTCAACCATTCCTATTTGTTACATACATATGTTAGTCGATTTGCATGACGCGTTCCTTAAAAAGTGAAAAATATAAAGTTTAATATTTATGTAAATTTATTCAACTGGATCCATTTAAAATCTTAAAATAAGTACCATTTTACTTTCTAAACAGAAAGATAAATTGAAGGAAGATTATTAGAATGGTATTCCACATTTTATTTTGCCACTAACCCCACTTCTTACACTTCGTTATATGCATTGCAAATTTGCCTTACATTTGAGAAAATTAATATTACCACTAACTATTTTCAGTATAGAAATAATAAAAAAATCTTTAATGATCAATTAGGAGTGCAAATCACAAGTATTTCAGTTTTATTTTGGATCTTTTATCGATAAAACTTTCGTGGCACTTTGTTTTGATTCGAGCTGATTTCGCTGAAATGAGATTTAAACTAACAAATTCAATGTATATTTATGGTAAGAAACGCATATTATATTTATTGCAACATTTTCAATGGATCCAGTGGAATAAATTTACATAAATATTATCACTTTATTTTTCCAGTTTTAAGAGTCGATTCGTGTGACGTCACACGCACTTGACAGCCCGGACAATCATACCTTGTTACTCTGTATATCGTGGATATTTCTACCAAGCCGAATGGCATGGGAAGTGGAACAAATTGTTTTTAGCTTTTTTTCTTGCAGAAAAGTTTTGATTGTCATTTTGTCCCTCTTCCTCTAGTACAAGTTTGTGCATGCTGTAAGTTCTGTTTCTTCCACTTGAGATTTACATAGGAACCTTTGCATTAGAAATTGACTATTGTGTTAGTTAAAACTGTTGAAAGAGAAAGTATAGTTTCTTTATAGAAGCATCCTACTCGCTTGACAATTTTGACAGAGCTGGGCTACTGTATGATATATACTGTGGTTTACGTTTGTCATTCAGTTTGTAGGGCATAGAATTAATGATGGACACCCCACATAATATTAAAATTTATTTTGATTTTTGTATTTTCATCTGCCCTGTCTCTCCATCCGCACAATAACTTGAGAACGGGTTTACTTAACTGAAAGGTTTTTACGTATAGACGTATACTGTGTATATTGAGCAGAGTATATAAATTTTGTATGGTTCATGGAACATGCTGGAATGGACACAACATTTGAACAACAGTTGAAATTTTGTACATGGCATTTTCATAAGAATACTCAATAAAATTTTAAAACTGGACTAAACAGGCCAACCCATACAAAAATTTATTTTTTTACGTATCCAATGAAATTTGTCATAGTCATTTTTACTTTCTGACGAGCCGTTCTAGAAATATATGCGAAAAACAACTTCAAAATCAAAGTTGCGCAGATGTGTGTCTATACCAAATTAAATATGGGCATTCATCTAGGGTATCATAAGAATTGGTGTTATTGTTAGACCAATTCTAGCGTTTTTACTTGTTAAAATTAATGGATGGATAGAAAAGATGGCCGACTACACGGGAGGAATGGATGGATGGAATGTAATGAATAAATTATATTGACTAGAGTTGGAATGCCATTAATTATGGAGTGTAAAGACCGCTACACACGCTCAAGCAAATCATACGACTGGGTCATGCAAGTCGCAAGATTTGCTTGAGCGTGTGTACCTGCCTTTATAGATATCTCCTCATTCCGGTGTATGGGTTTTCTGTGATCCGCATGGCATGAGTATCGTATATAAAATCCACGATGCCTCCACTTGATGATGTAATGAAAGGGTTAGCCAGCAATGCCTTAGTCCAATATAAAATTAACGATGCCTGGACCTGATTTAAGGAAGCCCTCAATTTTTTCTTTGAAATTTACTGAACAGAATTTTTATTATGCATATTGCTTAGGCTGCCAACAAGTTTTATGAGCTAGACGCGTAGATAAGCAATAAGCATTCCTTTTGTTTTTTTTTTAGAAATTAGAAAACAGTTTGGCAGAATTGTTATTTACTCTTGGTAGCCACTAACAATACGACTAGAATTAATTACGCTAAATTGCTTGTCACCATACTGTTATATATTCTGAGAATGATATAGATACAGTAAAGGAAATGATTCTGTTGAAATTACGTGTAGGTTCTTTTAGTGCAGTTCAATGGACATTTAGTTGCCTATTTGAATTAAAATTTGCCCTGCATTGGATTTCTTGATTGAAATTAGTCAAATATTTTAATTTTTAATATTTTGTGTGTGTTTTGTTTGGAGGTTTCGTTTTTGTATTCTTGGATTACTTTATTAATATTAAATTTGATTTTTGCTTTTGGATTTTATTTTTCTCATTTATAGATTTTTAAAATTAGAATTTTCATTGTGGTCTTGCATTTCAATTTTCTGATATTTTATTGCTAATTTGACGGTGTGTTTGAATTCGTTAATTGGAATTTATTAAATTAGAATTTTCTTCTGGTTTATTATTTTGATTATTAATATTTCGACATTGGCTGTATAGGTATTTGGACTTTGTTTGAACTTCATTAAACTTTAATAATTTAATTAGATTTTCCTTCTGTTTTGTTAATTTAGTTATTAGATTTTATTAACTAGCTTTGGATTTGCCTTTGACGTCTGAATTTTGATTTCCCTTTTATTATATTTTAATATACAATTAATAAAATTAATATGGTTCGATATTGCTTTTATGTCAATTGTAACAGTTGTGATCATTTTGGATCACAAATTAGTTATTTTAAACCACCTTGCTATGAAAGGCGCGATATGTGGATAATACATTGTGGTAGTTTAGCATTTAAAACCAAAATTAAGAATATTAGTAGTTGTTCTATGCCGATCCTGGACCATTTTTTTGAGCCTCCAGGATTTCGCCACAGATGGCGCCACCGTCGCTAGATTGTTTGAGTCCATACTAATGTAGGTTTGTATCTTGGCTGTATTGGTTTGTGTCGTGGATACGCCATTGTTCCTTGGATATACCATTGTGTCTTGGATGCACCATTGAGTCTCGTCTGCGCCCTAGCGGGATTAATCGGTACTACCAGCATGCTCTGGGATGTGTCATTTGGTCTTACCTGCACCCTAGCGGCATTAGCCGGTACTACCAGCATGCTCCGGTACTACGGTTTTCTTGGATAGATTTGTGGTGCGCCTAAATGTAGGCTTTTGGTTTCGAACTAATATTAGTAATAATTAAAGTTAACGCTAGGAAATTTTTGTTCATGCCTATGGATTCTAGATGGTTGAGGTGGAGATATTAGGGGGGACGAAATTTTCATCGCAAATCCTCTACGGGCTTTGGTTTTCAAGATATAACGACATCTGTTTGGGCGTAAACGCCATTTCTTGAGTAAGGTGCCCTAGCGGCCTTAGCCGGGACTTCCAGCATGCCTTTATTTGTTTGTTTTCTTTTATTAGCGGGAGAGTTCTATATATCGGCATGACGTCATCATGGTTTTGCTGCACCTAGATAAGTTTTCTTAGCAGGGAAGTTGTAGATATCAGCATCATTCGAATTTCACAACATGACATCACCATGAACAGATTCTAGAAGATGTCAGTGAGGGTTCTGGGGTATGTGTATTGAAAAGTCTTCTGTTTTATAAAGATTTGTTTTTATTTCCAATAAAATTTATTATTACAAAAGTATTTCTTATAGCACATTGTCCAATATGAACTTGGCAAGATGGTGCATTTGTGTTAATCTCTATTAGTTTTCCACAGTTGTATTCATCTTCGACGTTAATAATGATTTGACCCTCTCCAACTATCTTCTGCATCCAATGAACTTTTTCAGCTCCCTTTACATATATGGTTTTGTTTCGAAGCAGTGGTTCAACTATAGTGTACAGCTGGTGATACGGTATGTAGCCATCATCCCAGCGGAATCCATGAAAATTGTGTTGAAGCCATTTTACTTGTCTCTTTTTTGCTGAAGTCAAATCTTTTTATCTGAACGGTGGTTGAAATATAAAGTGCTGCATCTGGTTTTCATTGTTTAAAATTTCTAGTTCTTTAGTGGTGAATTCATTGAGGTTTGTTTTGAATCCTTGGATGTCTACGATGACAGCCATCTTCTTAATTTAACTTTCTAACTTCACTTGTCAGCGGACTGTATTCTACTATTCGATCGTGTAGAAGCAGGCAATATGCTGTTGTATTAGCTGGTTTATTTTCAGATGTCTTGAATTCTAGCCTTATGTCAACAGGTCCAGTTTTTATTGTTTCATTTTGATGTGAGCATTCAATGACAGCGATCGGAGCATCGGTTTTGAACTTCTCCCATGTGAGGAATGGTTGATACTGATGACCATAGTATGATTGTGTAAACTTTATATACATCTCATACAGCAATGCGTATCTATTCAAATCAAATTTCAAATTCAAATCATCATAGGGATATGATTCTGAGTTCAAATGAACTGTCATATCGGTGAGTTTGCAGTGATCAAATTTGCTAGCATCCTTGGTTTTATCGTTCCTTCGATCCGTTTGTAATGCTAAGATGATAAATCGAGGTTTCTCCAGTTGAGTGGAAGTCTTAACTGACCAGATTTGATGCGTGGATTCCGGTAGTACTGGATACTCATATATGTCCCAGCTGCGGAATGGTATTTGTATCGGGCGACCTCTCCCGATAATTTTAAATAGTTGCAGCTTTTCATCATCGGATACTGTAACATGCGGAATGCTCCATTGAAGTTTGGTAATTTCAATTTTCACCACATCAGTGAGTGATATAATGGCATTATCGTCTGTCCTCCTCCGGATCAATATGAGTTCATGTTTGGAATTTATCAGAATTTTCTTGTAATCTTCAGCGAATCCCAATAAATATTTCAGAGGTACACAATAGTTAAACAGTCCATTGGCTGGTATAATGGATAAACCAGGTGACCAACTGCCGTTGAGTAGTATCCTGCTTACATTTGCATTTAGCGATACGTAGTTTTTTAATGTTGTCGCAATCCCAAGATTTCTTGTACGATCGATTTCCACTGCATACAATTCATAGCGTATTTCCTCAAAAAGAAATGGTAGAGCATTGTTAACTAATTTTGCAGTTGCTGAAACGGTTCCATCCAGCTTTGTTAGAGACCCCTCAATGTAAAAAAAAACTTCTCCTGGGTAGAAGATTCAAGTCCTGATGTTGTACAGAGATACGGATTTCATCGCTGTTTTTAAATGATGCTAGAAATGGTGAATAGGAGTGATGTTCAAATTTAGTAACACTGTTATCAAAGCGAGCGTCTGGTGCAATATCTAGTATTCCTATATTCATTGTTTCAGCGTTAAGCCTATCGATTGTAAATATGCTGTATTTGCAGGTGTTAATGTAGGTCTTGACCGCTTCAAGGTTGTCCGCTGACTAATGATCTTGTCTGTGGCTTCAAATGTAACCTGATGTTTATAGTCTCTCCTCTGAAGTTGATTAAGTCACCGTCTTGGTCAAGGAGCTTCAATGTTAGAGAACTTATACGTTTGGTGTTCACAGGCAAATAGATTACATTTTTGGATACCTCCACTATTTTATACCCAGGCCCAACGTTCGGGGAAACTCGTGGAGAGTGTGTACTTGTGTGTTGTTGAAGAATGATCCTGATATAATATTACATTCGATGCGTATAGTATATACTTTAATGATGTTGACTGGCAACTCTGATGTATGCACTATATTAGCAGTCAATTTTCTTTTACTGAATCCTAGCAGAGGAGCTATGGATCTCTGTTTTTCAAAATGTATTTCTTCAGTTGCCTTAACTTCACTCTTCAGTGTATTATTGTTAGCCTTTATCGCAACCTTTATCCTTCTCCCATCTTTATCCAAGTATCCTTGTACATATTTTGGTATATCATCAATCTCATAGAATCCAACAGGTATCTCAACAACCTCATTCCCTACATGAACCAGATTATTGCTCACATCAATATTTGGTATAGAGTTGTATGTTTGAAAATCAATTAATCCACAAACATAATCCGTTGCTAGCTCCAGCGGAGGAAAGTACTCAGCAGTGAGTAGAGATGAATTTCCCGTGAGAGTAAGTGTTAATGACATGGTGGTTGATAATGAACTGTTACAATTTCAATATAGATACATTTATTTATAGATAATAATTAATGGCTATAACAATTATATAAAAACTCTAAACACAAGTGACCGCAAATTACCAAATTACTGCATCATAGTTCTGATAAGAACTGTAGTTGTTCGTAATATTAGTACCCAAGTAGTTTATGAGCTCCCTTGGTGGTTGGAGATTGCCAAAGCTATCAAAGTATTCGATGTTATCACCTTTCTTGTAATACGCTACAAGTTGTCCAAGTTAACAATACCGCTTTCTCGCTTCCATGGCTTTTTAGGTAGATTATCACGCATAAATACTCCTCTGAAGTGTGGCAAGTGTGTGGTATACTTGTGAAGATCCTACTCGTTTAGCGGTCTTTTGGGTAGCGTCTTTAATAGTTTTTTGGTTGAGGTTGTAGATAGAGTCCAAGTCCTTTTCTGTACGGCTTCAAGAACAGCCCGTTTCCATCTTTACCAACCGCTATAGTTTCCATTGCTTGGTTATGACGTTTGCTTTCTTCCAATTTTACCTTTGCCGAACTGGTGCCATTTACTGCTTTAGCTATGCCTGCCGCACCTCCCGATAGTGCTCCAAATGCAGAAAGCCGAGCAAACAACGGGATGAGCAACGGAAGTGCTCCGCCAACCTTTGGTACAGGTATCACTCGTGGAGTTTTAATTCATTTCTTCTTTCTTTCACAATATTTTTAGCTGCACTAAGAGCTATTTTTGTGGCTTCCATCAAGTCTTTTGGTTTTCTGACTTTTAAAATTTTACGTGCATTTCGTACTGCTTCTCGGAATGTGGGTTGGCGTTTATTTTTAGCTTTAAGACCCATACCTAGCTTAATTTTAGCCTTCATTGCGTTCACTTGTATCTTTATGTCGCGAGTATGCTATATCATGTTCCTTGCAGGCTGCATCCAGTGGATTAATGCCTGGATCTCCTCTCGCCAATCTTTGTTGTAACTTTGTTCCTGGCCCACAGTACTGGTATCCTGGTAGATGTAATTCTACAGGAAATTTGTTGATGACTGAATTTAATAGTCCTCTGCCCCCTTTCAAAGATTTTCTGGAGCGTTTCGATTTGTGATCCGACATATTATAAGGTTCCGATGACACTGTTGAAATGTAGTATAAGCAGGTGTATTTATAGGAATCCCGTTAGACTTCAATATGCGGTTCATTAAACAACAACAAGCTTTTCCTGTTCGAAATGCTGATGTACCTGTTATGAAGGTGAAAAAGAAACATGGCCCCCTATTGGCTAATAGTATAAGGAGCATCACTGTTGGACCATCCAATTGTGGTAAAACTAATGTTATGACAAGTTTGCTGGAACATCCCAATGGCCTGAGATATGAAAATATTTACATATATTTGAAATCTTTACATCAACCAAAGTATGAATACTTGAAGCGAGTGATGACTCCCATATCAGGATTGGGGTATTATACATTCTCAAACAACTGCGAGGTTCTACCTCCAGAGGAAGCCAAATCACAGGTTGAGAGTGGGTTTAATTAAATGTTTTGATGAAAGAAAGTGGTGTTATGATATTAATGTAGTATAATATGTTGTCTGAGGTGAGTAGTGGAAGTTGTATGGGAGCTATGAATAAGCAGTAAAATCCTAATCTCGCTTGATATTTATCTCCTCTAAAGTATCACCCGAATGGTGGAGTATGAAGGAAGAAATAATTGATAATTCTCCAAGTCCATAGTGAAGATCGTAGTAGGGGGTTTAGAGTAGGTGCTGTAAGTTATGTATTAAGTTAAAAGTTTTGATGGATGGTATTTGGTATTTATCTCCTCGAAATGGTGTTGTACGAGTATCAGGAAGGTCAGAAAAAAAGTTGATAATGCCAAGTTCAATAGTGAAGACCTCGATGTTGAGAGTGGGTATTTGGAATGATATAGGTCTAGTAAGATATGGAAGTATTATTTATTCATCTTTAAATCTTACCATATTTGAAAAAAGAAAAATTGTATTATGGTTATAATGCCATTTAATGAAATAATTTGTTTTAATTGCATTATAGCTTAAGTCTAAGGTCTTTTTTCTTTAGCTCAGGAAAGCCAAGATATCATAGGTATAGACTGATCCTTATAATGCATATTCCTTATGCCTTTAGACCAAGATGGCTTTGGAAAATTACTTGTGCACCATTTTCATAAATAACATCTTTCCGTCTTTATTTTTTGCGATCTTTGTTGGAATATCCTGATTTTTCGAGCTGTTGGTAGGGGACAGTCGACTCGTTTTTGGTTGAAAAACTTTCTTCTTTATTTCTGGAAAGCATCGATTTCATAGATGTAGACTGATCCTTATATGAATATTCTTTACTCCTTTCGTCCGTAGGCTTTAGAAGGTTTGTAGTATCCTTAGAACTCATGTTGAAATTATTGCGTAATTAGCTTGCCAAGAAACAGTGATCTGTTTGGGTAAAGAGCAAAATATCAACTGAAAATCAAGCTATGAAACTACTATTTATATGTATTTGACACATGGTCTTGGAGGCAGCAATTTGTCCTTGACCTCTGACGTCACCTTAACCTTTGAAACCGAAAGTGTCTGCTCTTGGGTTTACTTGGATGATGCTGATGAGTAGTGCAAGTTGTATGGGAGATTATAATTAGCTGTAATTAAACAGTAAAGAAGAAGATTTCTGGTAACAGTATGTTCCATACATTACCTTACAGGTGGAA
The DNA here is from genome assembly GCA_963930735.1 of Dioctria linearis. Classification (NCBI taxonomy): domain Eukaryota; kingdom Metazoa; phylum Arthropoda; class Insecta; order Diptera; family Asilidae; genus Dioctria; species Dioctria linearis. The sequence goes on along the minus strand of OZ005742.1, from coordinate 76,639,325 downwards.
GAAAATTTTATAAGAATCTGGTACCTGCATTTCCTTATAAACCTTAAAATCGATGTCAAGAATATGTTAATACTTGTTTTGAGTAACTATGAGCAGAGGAAATCCTGATCATTGCAGCATGTTATGAAATTCGATATCTAAAAATAGACCACAAATAAAAGGTACAGTAAACTTATTCAGCATAAACGCATGGGACTAGTGCGTCTGTCTAAAGAAAACGTTGATCACATTTACTGGGATGATCCAAATGAATTAGTGGATAGACTGCGTCTTCTAATGACATCAAAGCAGGCTGGAAACACCAGTCACAACAATGAAATTGTATCAATCCTGGAGGAGTTGCGAGTAGCAGATATTATAGTTTAAATACTACTCCATTACCATACTTCTTCACAATCTACAGATGAGCGTTGACAAGTTTGGACGTTTCTCTAAGCGAGGATATCTTGGGAAAGCAGGTGAACGTGGTCCAACAGGATCTCAGGGACCAGCCGGTAAACAAGGAATTCAAGGACCAGCTGACAAACAAGGAGCTCAGGGTCCAGCTGGTGAACAACGAGAGCGGGGTATTGGATTTAATTTAACGATAAACGGAGACTACGATCTGAACTCAAAGTGTATAAAATGACTTGGTGGGCCCCTTGAAAATGACGATGTTACTACCAAAGACTATGTTGACAAGAAAATTAAAGAAATAAGAAATAAGAAAAACTATTAATATAGAGGTGGCAAATTTAACGCTATATGTCAATGACGAAATCGCGAAGATTGAAAACTATCTGTTTACTTCAGTAATAAATAAGAAAGACTTGACAACTAAAGATGGTGTATATGAGTAAAAACTCTTTAGAAATCTGTTTCATTTATAATTACGATGAGTAAGAGACAAGTGGTAAATGAGCTGCATAAACCACTGAGAAAAAATTTTAAACGACGTCGTGTGATTATGAAAGGATTATATGACTGGTGGCAAGCAGACTTGGTTGAAATGGATCCCTACAAGTATGTAAACAAGGGTTACCGCTACCTGCTGACAGTCATTGATACCTTCTCCAAATATGCATGGGCAATACCAATTAAAAGAAAAACTGGTGTAGAAGTAAAAGATGCCATGCAATCTATATTAAGCGAGGGACGAATGCCTAAAAACCTGCAGACTGATGATGGAAAGGAATTCTACAACAACCTCTTTAAAAATCTAATGCTGAAGCATGCAATTAATCATTACTCTACGTACAGTTTCCTCAAAGTATCAATAGTGGAATGATTTAACCGAACTCTGAAGGCTATGATGTGGAAATAATTCAGCTTTAATGGAACTTATCAGTGGATTGGTATGGTGAGGAAACTGCTCACTGTCACTGAATACAACTCAAGAATACATCGAACTACGAAAATGAAACCACGTGATATGAACGCCTCCAATGAGAAACAACTGCTTTCAACTGTATACAATCATATAAAAATTGTTGTTCCTGCAAAGTATAAAGTTGGAGATTTTGTACGCATCAGCAAATACAAGCATATATTTGAGAAAGGCTATACACCAAACTGGACAGCTGAGGTTTTTAAAATTAATAAAGTTCAAAACACAAACCCCTTCATATATCGTCTGGAAGATTATCAAGGAAATCCAATCACAGGAAGCTTTTATGAATTGGAGCTGCTGAAAGTTAAACACCCAAACCTATATCTCGTAGAGAAAATCTTAGAGAAGAGTGGAGATAAAGCTTACGTTAAATGGCTTGGATTTTCATCAAAACACAATTCTTGGATTAATAACACAGATGTTTTATAATTTAAGATAAATATGTATTTATAATACTGTATACATGTAGCTATAATGCAAATTACTTTAATAAATGAAACTAAAACTATGATACATAATTTATTTACACAAGATTTAGATTCTTTCTGGGGCTCCCACTTGTTGATCTGATGAAATGGAGTAATGCTCCAAGGTTAATTATCCATCGTTCCGCTCATAATATGTCGCTTATTATCATAAGGACGCATATCCACACAGCACATCGCATATCCACACAGCTGCACACATCCACACACGCCAACATACCACAGGCACTCATACTAAAGTAAACAACTGAAATCAAACTCAAGCTGACAAGTATACAGTCCCCGATATAAATTCGCTTAGGGTATTTCACATCATTACTTAAGCCGTACACATTCTAACCAAGCCTTGGTACAGGTAACGTAGCCCAATCCAACACACCCCAGACAATCCTAGCCATAGCATCAGATATTGCCACTAAGGCTCTCAGCCAACCTCCAGCACCTATCTGCAAAGTGATATCGTATCCCCAAGCCCGAGATGATGTAGTACCGGCTAATGCCACCAGGGGACCTTGCTCAAGAAATGGTGTTTGCACTCGAAAGAGAAACTGTGACTTTTCAATGCACGCACCCCCAAGACCCAATAATAATATTTTGCTAAGAAAACATCAAGCCAAGGTGATATCATGTTGTGAAATTCAAATGATGTTGATATCTACAACACCCCCGCTAAGGAAACTTATTTAGGCACACCACTTGAAAACAGCAAAACCAAGATGACGTCATTCTGATAACTACAACCTATCCGCTAATAAAAGAAAACAGCAAATCCAAGGCATGGTGGTAGTACCTGCTAACGCCGCTATTGAACCTTACTTTCCCTCGAGGTGAACAACATTTGAAGTACCGGCTAATGCCGCTAGGGAACCTTACTCAAGAAATGGTGTTTGCACTCGAAAGAGCAACTGTGACTTTTCAATACACGCACCCCCTAAACCCAATAATATTAATTTGCTGAGAAAACATCAAGCAAAGGTGATGTCATGTTGTGAAATTCGAATGATGCTGATATCTACAACTTCCATGCTAAGAAAACGTGCAGCGTTTGAAAACAGCAAAACCATGATGACGTCATGCTGATATCTAGAACTCTCCCGCTAATAAAAGAAAACAGCAAAACCATGGCATGCTGGTAGTTCCGGTTAAGGCTGCTAGGGAACCTTACTCAATAAATGGCGTTCGCACCCAAACAGATGTAGCTAATATCTTGAAAACCAAAGCCCGTAGAGGATTTCTGATGAAAATTTCGTCCCCCCTAATACTCCCACCCCAACCATCTAGAATCCATTGGCATGAACAAAAATTTCCTAGCGTTAACTTTAATTATTACTAATATCAGTTCAAAACCAAAAGCCTACATTTAGGCGCACCACATATCCATCCAAGAAAATCGTAGTACCGGAGCATGCTGGTAGTACCGGCTAATGGCGCTAGGGTGCCGGTAAGACCAAATGACACATCCCAGAGCATGCTGATTAATCCCGCTAGGGCGCAGACGAGACTCAATGGTGCACCCAAGACACAATGGTGTATGCAAGGCACAAACCAATACAGCCAAGACACAAACCAATACAGCCAAGATACAAACCTACAGTAGTATGGTGTATGGTGTAGTATGGCTGTGGTGAAATCCTGGAGGCTCAAAAAAGTGGTCCAGGATCGGGATAGAACAACTACTAATAGTGTGCAGGTTTTTATATGTGAAAAGCATTTTCGTTCTGAAGACATCATCTACAATGGAACGAAGTCCAGCTTGCTAACAATTGCCATACCCTTGCCGTATGAGTCATCTTTTTGCAAATGTGATCAATATAGTATTGATACTTTATGTAGGCCAAATGTCGGTTGGGAATCTAGGATAGCACGTAAAAGAAGCTATCCTCTAACAACACAAGATTTTTCATGTAAATTGCGTGCTGTAACTGAGTCTTACTCACCTCCTTCACCAGATTTGGAAGTTAACTGAAGTGATAACGTGAGGACATATATACGTGACTATAAAATACCATTAATACCTGAGACAAATATTGCATCCCCTTCTCAGTTCGTAGAGTCACCTATAAGGAAATCTCCATCCCCACCTTCCTTTTCAAAATCGTCTGCAGTGGAAGAGCTTCAGACCACAAGCAAAAACACAGGAAACGACAATGAATGTGTCAGGGACTTGCTCGAAACTAAAACTAAAGATGTAAAAGCATTTTGCGTCACAATTGTTTCACAAAGTTGGCCCTGGAAAAGGATAGTCCTCTGAAGAAAAGGACGATTTTCTTAAAATATACTATAAATCTCCGGTCTGTTACAAAGCGATGCAAAATATGGGGTTTTCAATGCCACACATTAAAACGATAATGCGTTGGCAAAGAAAGATAATTTTGTCTCCAGGAATTAACCAAACTCTTCTTGACTTATTAAAATATAAATGCTTTGTTATTTATGGTTAGAGGTCTTAATTTAAACTGGAAGTAATCTATCGCATATTATGTGGGGGGCTGTTGATGCAGAAAAATTAAGAGTAATTATTTTAGAAACTCTTGGAATTACTTGTGATCAAGGTCCCGTTAATCGAAAAGCGTATGCCTTATTGGGATGTACAGTGGATAGATCTTACATAGAAATTTCAAATAGAGAGATTGATCTTTTACATGATCCTGTGCACTTAATAAAAAGTATTGTAAACTGTACATTAAAAGATGATATATAATGTAAAGGTAAGCATATGTCTTGGAAAATTGTTGAGAAAATTTTCCGGGAGGAGGTAAACGATACCATAAAAACTTGTTATAAGTTGACGGAAAAACATATTTATCCTGACAGTTTGGATAAAATGAATTTTAAACTTGCTACACAAGTACTAAGTAGATAAGTTTCAATAGGAATTCAACTTGGTATTCTTTTATCTTGTCGATTACTTTAATAGCGTCACTACATTCTCTGCAAATCCGCAAATATATGTGCTTTATCAAACGACAAAAATCATCAAGATGTTACTAAAACCTTAAATGAATGTCGAGCCTGGATTAGTGAATGGAAACATTTAGGTCGAACGAAGAGGCCATATTGCTTTGATGGTATGATACAAACAATTAATGGCATTCTTGATATATGGCAAAATATAAAAAATTCTCAGGATTATATCATAACATCTCATATATACCAGGATCCGTTGGAAAATAGTATCTCTATCTTGCGTAGATGTAAAGGAAGCTATAAGCGAAATCCATCAGTACTTAGATTGTCACGAAATCTAAGGCAAATTGCTTTCCAAAACCTTGCTCCTAGTGTCAACACTAGCTACAATATTTCAACAGATGAGACTCTCTTGAGTGACTCCTCAACTTCAAGCATCCAAGAAGGAAATCTTATAGAGATTGAAGAAGTTCTTGAAGACACACAATCTAAAGATATTGACCATTTCATTCCCCTCGCATCTAACCCACGCCAAGCTACTGATCAGTAGGGATATGCCTAATCTATGCATGTGTTTGTTAAGTTTGCAGTGTCCAGATAAGCTTTTTTCGGAATATGTATGTACATACCTATGTATATATTGTATACTTCTCGACAAATGTTACAGAAGGTAAGATTTGCTTTTTGATTTATTTTTTATTTATTTTTATTATTATTAACATAAGGAATTTGAAAAAAATTGCTAACGCAATTTTCTTCATTTCTTTGGATGATAAGCTAATCGCGTTTTAAGCATGAAAACTTATTGAATATATTTATTTATTTATACCCCATTTGGGTATATTTTACGTATACTATACAACAACTGCATCCAATCCTCTTTGTGAGTGGAGAAGACTTCGTTCAATGACTAAAAAAGAAATATTAATTAATCACATTCACCACCTCAGAAAGAAAGGTAGAAAAGAAGGATTGGAGAAAACATAATTTGAATCTGATGTTCCATTTAAATGGCAATATCTCTGTTTTTCAGACGAATTTATCCTCATTATTCTTTAAAATTATAACGCAAACGTTAGCCAACTTCCACACTTATTTTCCATACCGTGCTCGATAAGCAGCGAACCAATTTGAAGAAAAGACGGCATAGGCAGAGGTTTAAGCTAGTCAAAATTTCGCTTTTATTCGGTAATTTCGGTAACCCTGAGGTAATTGTGATGCGCTTAGGGAAACCATATTTTAAGTCGGACAAAAATATTTCAAAGGAGAGCAAAAAAATAAAATAATTGAAAAATCTAATCATGAAATATTATAAATCATAGGAGCGCACAGTCACAATTGCTTTACTTTCCCACGCACTCGCAGTCACCTAAAAACCATAAAAACAAATCGAATGTGCAAAACTGCAATCATAATAAACTAAAAACAAAAAATTCGCAGGAAAAAATTCTCAAATCTTTATCTTCTCCCTTTGCCAAGCGGCAGGCGAGCAACCAAACAATCCAAGTTCTAAGAAAAATGTCTCGGAAAACAAAAGCCTATCGCTAGATGGAAAAAAGACATGAAATGAATGCAGAGGCAGACCATTACCAAATCATTGCATTTGCGTCTCTTACTCCTCTCTATGTAAGATCAGTTGTCTACTACGCGAAAACCTATGCGACCACTGACATATAATAAGAATGGACTGAGCGTTCTTGCTTCAAAAATGGCACAAATATTGAACAGGCTGGGAAAACCCTTTATTTCGTACAATTGCACACCGATTCATAATTTATTATTATTTGTCGATTGGAAACACTAAAGATGTTATAAAAAAGTATTGCATTAAATTAAAATTATTTAGAAAGTTAAACTTGTTTTAATCTACCCAAAAGCTCATTTGTAATATTACTGAAAAATGTGCTCCTCTGCAGATTTGTTGTCAAATTTCCTTGAGCTTGTAAGAGATAGACGTATAAAAACAATATATTTGTCTCAATTTTTAAGTCAATTCCAATGCATTCCATTTAATACAGCCGTACTGTTTCCAAAATTGGTTACAGATCAGTGTACATTTTGAGATTGAAAGAGACAAATAGATTTTAGCAAAAATTTGTGCCATTTCTGACTATAGGAATTAGATACGATGGCTCAGTCCATTCTTATTATATGTCAGTGTATGCGACGCATGGGCTCTGGGCAGACCTACCTCGCCCTGCTTGATGAGTTAGGTTGGCTCTGATTTTGACATTTGTAAATAGCATGTGGTTCTACACTTCCTTTTTTGTCATAAAACTTTTATAGCTTTTATTCTAAGCACAATATAAAAGCTTTGCGTCTTTGATATAAATCCATGCTGTGAAATGTATATCAGTTCGAGTTATTTACTGCAGCGCCGCGAGTGAGAAGATGACTCAACAGCCCTGAAGTGAAGTTGCGACCACTATATAATATATACACAATGGTTCAAGGTTATTTTCAGAATAAACTACTTAGCTCAACCCGTTGTTGCGCCCCTTGGCGGATTCCATAAAAAGACTTTGTCGACTTGCACTATGCTATTACATTCTTTACCTTGGATTCACTACTTACTGTCCTGTCCCTAAGTAAAGAACAGGTATAGACTGACTGCTTGTTGGCTCTGGTCGACGTCTTAATGCATTTCCTCCCACGACAATGGGCTAGCAACCCTACAGCTTTCTAGTGTAGTTCTACTAGATCGGGAATCCAATTGGTTAACATATAACAGCTAATCTTGTCGCTTAATATGAACTGAGTGGCATCACATTTGACTATGGGCCCTGCATATCTTGATATTATTTGTCTAGGGAAATACTTTGTAGAAACGTAATACAAACATTCTTTTCTACAGTACGTATGGTTTCTTATCATCATCAGTAAGTTTTCTCCTAATGGCAGGCTTTTTTGTTCTTCGTTTAAAGCAGTAAATTTCGAGGTGCTGCAAGGATCCATTATATGGCCTTAACTTTATATTGTTTGTAAATCCCCTAATCCTTTCCATATCTCCTTCCTGTCATGCTGTGCTTTGCATCATAAGGTATCGCCTAGGCTTGTCTTAACAAACAAAATACATACATACACTTTAGCATTCACTATGATTTCATTATCTAGAGGGTATAAAAAGAATTGAATCATTTCTATTGCAGTTATGTGCAGAACCCTTTATCGTACTAAAAAACTAATTACATAATTTATTAAGGTTCGAAATGTAGATGCGACTCCATCCTAGATACAAGCTTTAACCAACATATTTAGAATACCTATTTTGTACTGGAAGACGATCAATTTGATCATTTTTGTGGGATGTAAAATTTTAAGGGGTACCTTGAGACACCAAAATCTATATTGCTCTGTAAGTAGTCCATGGATTTCAATATTTTCTTCTGGTTTGTTTTTAAAACAGGCAGGTAAATTCATGAAGTAATTTAAAAATCTCTAGGTTCCTAGGTTTATTCACAAAACACAATAAAAAAACTAACAGTACCGTCATAACTCCATAACTAAAACAGCTTAACATTTTTGTCAAGTGGAGTGGAGATCTTTCCAATTCTCAAAACCAATTCCCCGGGTTAGAGAAGTGGAGAATTGAATGTTTAAAGAACGCTCATCTACCCAACTCAACACAGCTTTCCGTGTTACAGAATCGGCACCCTGGTGTTAAAATGCCGCTCTACGTTACTTACAATTACATATTTCGGGACCTCCCTTATCTCTTCGATTTGATTTGTTCTCCTTTTTAGTATATTGTTCTATACAATTGGTCTATCAAATCTACGTCAGACTTCTATATATAAAACTGTTTCCTATCTGTTTTTTTCTTCTATTCAGAAATTGCAGTACTAATATGTATGGTAGACAACATAAGAATGTGACAACCTTCTTTTTTTCGACACATATGAACTAATTTTTACATATGTGAAATCCAAAGTGTAGGTAGAATATATTATATCACGTGAATTTGCTGGCAACATTCTCTAGGTATGTAACTTTTATCTTTCCTTAGAATGCCAACGATTGCAGCGTGGTAAAACAGTTATCCGTGGATAAGTTTCATTTGAAACACATAACAAGATGTAGCCAGATCTTTGACAAATCGTTTTTCTTGACTGGTTTCTCAGCCAGTTGAACCTCTCCCGGCGTAAACGGGAATGGCCATTTTAGGTCCGACACCTCCAGATGCATTAAGATACTCTGAAAATTTTTATTAACAATGTTTACTTCTATCTACCGATGGAAAGCTGGAGGGGGTGTCAAGTTTGATATAGCACAATTGGAAAAAACTTTTGTACAGCACCGAGTTCCTTGGGTACTTAGAAGGAGTTTGAGTACCCACACTCGGAGGCTTAAATAACTTTTTATTTCCTTCTCTTTTATTAGACCTTAGGTACTCAATTTTTCGCGCTTTAGACCGGCTCTAACTCCTTAGGGTTATATCCGACCGAAAATCGGATTTCACTGTTCGTCTTAACTCATTACCAGCTTCAATTCGTAAAAGAAAATTTTTCTCTGCGGTTTTTTAGGGTAGGGTGTGGGAACCCCCAACGGTGTGGTGGGGTTGGTGGGGGAGTTCCGATACCGCATGTTGCATATCGAATTAAAGGTTTCGCCGAGTACTATCGGGTGGCGTAAGAAAGTTTTCTCGGGGCGTTTTTGCAGCCGGAAAACCCATTTTCGTGCACTTGGGTCACATACACCCCAGCTAATACATTTCGCAAATATATCTTCAGTTCTTTTTTCCATGGCCATTAGTGTTCTGATGTGAACATTTTACTCATAGGAATTCATTGTCCATGACGCACAAACTCCACGCAATCACGAGAAGTATAAAACTTTTTCAAGCTACATTCGATCGACAAAGCTTTCCCCCGTTAGATAGAAATAAACGTTGTTAATAGTATATGTTCATATCATCATAATACATCGTTTAAGACATCTCTAATGCCTGGAGGTGTTGGGGCTAAAGTTGTATGAAAAGTGGGCATTCCCCTTTGAACAGTGAGTGGATGGAAAATCTCAGAATCGCTTATCCAAACTTTTATTCCATATTTGGTGGGCTTAGATGGAATGTATTGTATAAATGTGGTTCGTCATCGGAGAGAAACAGCTGTTCATCAACTGTCATGTATTGGGTTGGCGTATATTTACTTGCGAAATTTTAATTTAGCATGATACATATCTGCTCTATTATTTTTTTGTTCTACCGCCCGGGTATTTTGGTCATCAAACTGAATAAATAGTAGAATGCTCCAAAATCGATTGACTCGACACGATATAAAGGATATGAATTTGGTTTCCACATACCTATTTATCGTATATAGGGTAGTACATGATATTATCTATGGATATATTATTTTCTTTGGTTTTTCCTATAAAACACCAGAATTTTCATGATAATAAATAATAACAATTTGGGTACGTAGGGGTACACAATTTTTTTTAACTTTGCACAAATACATAGTTCCGATGAAAATACTCCTGTAACTTTTTACTATTGCATTGTCACTAAAATTATGCATTAAGTAGCTACAAATGAACTCTTGCTCCATTCCCAACACACTTGATTTAATCTAACTAATGTCATGGTACCAGATTATACTCTAGCTGTCAGCAGATATAACATTTGTCAGTTGGCCTGGTCACATTAAATTGACAACAATATAATTTTCCACATTCATTAATTCTTTCAGCTCCATATGTCCCGACCTGATACCTATTAATTACAAAATATTTATCTACATATGAAATGATTTTCGTATGTTTGTTGATTTGTTTTTGGTAGAATTAGCTTCAATTATTTTAACGTCGGTGACTCCGAGGATTACCTACAAATCTAACAATCTCCATAAATTTTGCATCAGACGAATGCACTCCATCCGGTCCCAAACTTAATATGAGTATGTTACCATTCGTTGAATTTATGAAAATCACGTGGAATTGTGGCTTTTCTGATGCAACCTGTTATAGAAAAGCGTAGTGAATGTTTCTGTATTAAAGGGAACGTTAAACTGATTTGCGGATATTGCCTCGTGGGACGTTTACCAGCATGTGAACTGTAGTGACTTGTTACATATATATATGTATATATATATTGGCGGGAAAAGTATTCCAATTTCTGGCAGTTAAGGCAATGGAATGGCAACTGATATATATTTGGTACATTACCAATTCACCTTTTTATTTTTCAATAAAATAACACTTTTCTGTATGGTGGTGTACTTTAAATCCGGTAAGAGGAAGCACTTAAATTTTTTTCCTCATTCCCACGCAGAAGCACACAAACGAATTTGCCTATTGGAAATGTAGACAAAATTTTTTTTTTTTAATATTGAATGAAACCCTTGCTCCTTTCGATTATTTATTGATCATATTCGGAAAGTGTATGCGGAGTACAATTTCCTCCATTCTGCATTATTTGCACACGGTTAAAACTGCTGCAGGCTATGAATACAAATGATTGAAATCCGTTTTGAAGTGGACAACTGTACACATAAATGTATGTACTATATGTACATATGTATATATACATTAAAAATTTATATTTCTAATAAGAAGCCGAGCACCATAGCAATTCTTTGCAGATAGATAGATGATAGTGCTGATACTACAAATTAAAAATAAAACATAAAAATATGTAAGAGGTCGCCAATAGTAAATTACACTTATTTTTAAAAAACAAAAGAATCCATTGTCAACAACAATAAAAAATCGGTCTGTGCTGCTATTTTATGAAAAATAAAAAGCACGTATCTTCATTTGGCATATGAATCAGAAAAATCGGTGCATTCATTCTCGATGTATGATTTTTTGAAAATGACGTTATTGCGTAAAATAACAAAATTTCTAACTACCCTGCAGGAGGGGGGGGGGGGCGTAATACAGAAAACAAAGAAATATGGGTGAGCTATTTTCGTAATCCATACAAACTTCGCAAGTTTTATTCAAATCGGAGATGGTCGGGTCCGTAAGTATAATTTAATCGTTTTCTTTTGGGATGGTTTCATTAATTGAGGGGCACAAAAGCAAAGGGGTACAAGCTCACTTTTCACACTTGTGAAATATAACACTATAAAGTCTTGGATATTCTTAATTTTGTTTAAAGTCTTCAGCCGCATATATTAATAATTTTTTGATGTGGTTAAAATAATGTTCGGTGATTTTTGGCTTAGTTAAGAGGTAATAATTTAATCCCTTACAATCACTTATATATACTCCCTTCCCTCAGTGGCGGATCCACGGGGTGGATCATGACCCCCCCCCCTAAAAATTTAAAGTAAAAAATATTTAATTAATTGAGTTATTTAAAAAAAATATTTTTTATTTATTTAATTCAACTTCGAAAAATTTTACAAAATATTTTTATTCCAAAAATTAAAAAAATAGAAATTTTTTTCAGTGAATATTATTGTATGCATGAGATGTATGTGTATCGGTTTTTCTCAGAGTTGCAGTTTGGGACCCCAACTTTGGGTGATCTCAAAACCTGCGAGAAATACTTCCCAAGCCACGAAACAGACTCCTTACCCAATCAGAGCACTAACTTAGTCCTAACTCCTAGGTCAGGTTAAGTAGAAGGGGTGCCGCAAGACAACTCGCCGGCACTACTTAACCCACTTTTTAAGCCGCCCCAGAACCATCCTGCTTCCTTTAGGGAACTCAGGATATCTCCAAGACTATTTACCTAGATCCATCCTGCTTCTTTCAGAAAACTCACGATATATATAAATACTTTGGTTTGCAGTTCTACAGACTTGAAAGGAAGTAGCTACCTAATAGCCTACTTCTTTTATTTATCAGAGCGAAACATTCGCAAAGCACGTGTTGGACGGATTCGATTTCTTCCGAGTTCTTACAGCTCATGCAGAAATTGTTCGCCGCCGCTGTACCCAGTCTGTTAGCCATAGGTGACCTATGGCCCAGTGACCGTAATGACCCCTACTAGATTCCTGGTATTTGTTCTGCTGCCATTAAACAGTTCCCTTGTCCTTTTCCTGTCAGATAAAGTCCACAATTGCCTCGCAATATGGCAGGTATGCTTGCTGGTCCACCGGAGTCTTGCCTTTTGGTAGGCGCTTCTGATGATTACCTGTTTTATACCCCCGGTTGGGATCCTCACATAAGCCACCGCTGCAGAGCTATCCAATGCAGAGCCCTTTTTGGCCTACTCATGTGCCATCTCGTTGTCTGAGATATCCTTATAACCAGGTACCAAGCATAGGGTCACCTTGTGCCTTATCGTACCTCCCTCAAGGCTGGTCTTGCATAACTACACATCTTTAGATTTTACCAGCACAGCATCCAGCGTCTTGATGGCTGCCTGGCTATCAGTATATATGCTGTGGGGGCTCTCTGCAGATGGATACTAAGGTTGCCTCCTGATATATCGCTACGAGTTCCGCCTGACAGACACGGTATTTTTCATGCACGCTCCAGCCCCTGTGCCCGCATTTGTCTTGGAACCATCCGTTAAAATAGAAAGAATGGATTCTACGACCATCTCTTTCCAATCCTAATCACTCCTGGTGGACATCATTGCATTGACACCCCTACAAAAGTCAAGATTGTTACTTGTATGTCTGTTTTTTCTACGCATCTTTTAGGGTATATTGGTGTGCCAAACACCTCTCTCCATCCTCCCTAAGCCTGACTGCCCTAATTGCCGCTACACCTATGCAATAGAGATCCAGCGGCAGTAAGTCAAGCATGACCTCTAATGCTGCCGTGGGTGTGCTGCGTAGGCACCCAGTTATTCCCATTCAAGCAGTCCTCTGGATTTTTGACTGCACATCCAGGTTACATTTCCTCGTCAGTGCCGTCCACCAGACCATGTAGGCGTAGCAGCGGATGAGCCAAACTATGGCTGTGTACATCCACAGTACCACTTTGGGTTTTAATCACCAGTTTCTGCCAAATATTCTCTTGCACGTGTAGAAGGCCACACTGGCCTTCTTCACGTGTTCTTCTAGATTAACCTTCCAGCTCAGCTTGGAATCAAGTATGATTCCCAAATACTTTGTATCTTTGGAGAGAGTAAGATCCGCTCCACCCAGCATTGGTAGTCTGCAATAATCCAATCTTATTGGCCTGTTATCCAGCTTAAGGTCCTTACTCCTAACATTCTAAAATATTTGCAGCGTTTTTATGTAAAACCATTGACAGGTACAATATGGACTAACTACTTAAATAGAAATACACTGCAGAAAGTGGGCTCACTTCTATCTAGCGTTCTCTTTTGGTCTAAGCACCAAGTACCAACTGAGAGAGAACTGTAAACAACAAATAAATAAGTGGGCTCGTCGAAATAAATGTTTTTAATTAATTATTTGGGTTAGTTAGTGATAAAAGGTTTTTCACCGAAAGCAATATATTCATAGATGCTCAACAGAAATTCGAAAGATTTTATTAAAATCCATTTCCCGCCAATGGTTTTTTTCAATTTTGGCACCGACGTAGGAACTATTTTTCACACACAAAATTGTGCCCGCATGGAATAGCATATGATCAGTCCCTATTATCACTAATCAACTAATGTATAGAGAACTCAAACTGAAGAAAAAATTGTCGTAAAATTTTCCTCCTTCTTCTGCGCTTGTGCCACTGACAATTTTTATGAGCGCAGAAAGCGTGCATTTATTTTTTATGAGATTGGCTTGAATATTTTTCTTTTTAAGTTTTTGTGCACAATTACTCTCCACTGCTGTACCTATACGTAGATGACATTTTTACATGTTATATTGAAAATAATAATTATTGTTATATCGCGAAAGAGATGTCAATGAAACATTGCAAATTTTTAAGGGAGCTCCTTGCAAATTTCTTTTTATATTGCTACTGTGGTTAAACAGAATATACTAAAATTTGAAATTAGAAATACAACAGATTATAATCCTTGGCATGAACTATATTCAAAACTGTCTTCAAAATATTTATTAAGAATTAAGGCCCTTTAAATTGACTGCTGGAGGAAGTTTATTTTTTATTTTCCTCCAACCACCATTCTCTCCATCTATCTAATTCTAGCAGATTCATCAAATATACTTATATTATGTTTGAACCTCTTCTCAGACAGCATCTAACTGGTATTAGAGAAGGGTACTTTTTATTATTATAATAACTTTATGTTAGAGCTCTACTCTATTATTTTATAGAAGTCTTTTGTTCCTGTTTTTGTGTTTTTTTGTGTGCACTTTTCAATTTCCGATTATTCATATAATTCATTACTCAAAAGCAGATTTAATATGTATGTGAAGTTCATTCAATCAATCTCGCAGTCAATGGGTAAATCCCTAACTAGGCCTTTTAGCTTAGGACTGAATACAGAAAAGCTTGAACTTGCCTTGATAACTTCAGGAAGCTCGTTATAGAATTTGGTCGCCGTATATATGTCCTTTTCTGATTCTATTTGTTTTAGGTTGCTGTACTCGTAGTTTCTTTCTATTCCTCGTTGGATGGCTATGTATACTTATATGTATTGTTTTGATGAGTCCACGTCCAACTTTATGAATAAATTTAGCTTTTTCAAGGTAAATCATTTGGTTAATGCTTAGAGTTTTCATATGTGCGTGTCATTCCGTCGAAGCTGTTCTCCAAGGCATACTGAAAAGGATTTTTAGATTTTTAGGGCTCTATTAATCAATCTCTTCACCATAATTTTTTCGAATTGAATGCGCTGACTCCACGCCAGATAATCCATATCTAATATACGACGCTATATGTGCATTGTAAATTGCAAGAGCTGTATGTTTGTTACCATTTGTCCAATTTGTTAATCTTACCATATCATCTTGTAGTTTGTTTTCCAACTCTTGCTCATTTTCGGCATAATAAATCAAATTTGTATCATCCGCAAATATATGGTACTTCCCCATTAGACCGGCAGATGAAATGTTTGCTATATACAACAAGTTTAGTGTTGGTCCTATTATAGAACCTTGAGGCACACCCATGCGAAATGGTAACGAAGTGCTGAGCGTTCCATTTATCTTAGTTCTGACCTTTCTGCGTGATAAATAATCTTTGATTAGATCATTAGCTTTACCTCGTAGTCCTAGTTCATTTAAGATCTCCAGCAATATCTTATGGTCAACTGTATCGAATGCTTTTCGTAGATCGATAAACACAACGCCCACATACATTCCCACGTGTGTATACATTTATCATGTGCATTGATTCAGTTATGGCTGAGTCCTAACCACATTTCTCTTGAAATCCGTATTGATTTTCATCAAATCCCCCACTGGCAGATATAAATTTTTTTATTCTTGTATCTAATAGTTTTTCGTAGATTTTTCCTACTGTACTTAAGAGTGAGATTGGACGATAGTTACTTGGGTTTGTTGTGTCACCTCCTTTGTGTATTGGGATAAAGTCTCCTTTAAACCATCCGAGTATTCACCTTTCAGGAACGCTCCATTGATAACGGAGGACAAAAGCTCACTTACCACTTCCACAAGAATATTTAGTTCTTTTGCCGTGATGCCATCGATGCCAGGTGCAGAATCCTTTTTTAAATTCTTAATTACGAGTATGTGTTGTACTTCTACTGTGTCTGTGGGTTGCAGGAACTTGCTTTTATCATTGTTTGAATTACGCACATATGGATTATTTGGGATTTTGTTGTTTAAATTAAATCCAATTTCATTGAAATATTTATTCAAATGACCAGTTATATCAAAATTACTATTGTATATTTCTCCATTGTCCTTCAATTCTCGAATGTAAGTTTCCCTAGTTCCTCCATCCCTATTCAGTATGTCGTTATTTATCACTTTGCAAAACTTCCGCGGATTACTTCCGGCTTCTCTCAATTTTCTATTAATATATTCCTCTTTCGTTTGTCTTATTAGTTTTGTTACCCGGTTCTTAATTTTCTTGTAATGGTCCCTTAATCTTGTGTTAACAGGATTATGCAGCATGTTGTTATAAGTATCTCGTCTTTCTTGCATTGCACTGAGTAATCCATTCGTTACTTCTAGTACGAATGTTTTTATATATGGTGTTATACCCTAGCCAGACGGGCAAAATCAATGATCATTCGTTCGTAATTGAATTTTTCCAAAATCGATTTACCATTGAATTTTAATTTTAATTATAAAAATGTGCTGCCAATTACATACAAAAATTGACAGGACTTTCGTTTTAATCAAAAAAACCTTGGGTACCTTGATTTTTGAAAAAATAAAAGAATGATCATTGATTTTGTCCGTCTGTCTAGGGTATTAGCTTCCTTTGACTCATTTATAATTCCGGTTCTATATTCAACTTATACTGCATCATAGATTTGAAGCTACTGTTATTTGTTTGCTGCATTACTTTTGTTTTCATTCGTTTCTTCTTAACCGATATACCATTCACTGTCATAATTAACAGTGCGTGATCAGTGTAAGGAGCATGGTCGGTCCATGTTTAAGGATACCTCATGGTTTGATAGTAGGTCAGTGGCTCCGTGATCAATTATTGTGCTGCTCTGATCGTAATTCTAGTAGCTTTCATTGGAAGTAACTTATTTACAATATTGAATCCCAGCGATCTCAAGCTGTCCATATACTGTTTACAGATTTAGTGGATACCAGAAGATCTATATTTGTATCACCCATAAATATAAGGTTTTTATTAACACCTAGTATACTTTCAAGTCGCTCGATGAAGTCCACAGCATTTTCATTTGGTGATCTATACATTGTTAATATTTTAATTTTTTTTATTATTTTCCAATGAGATTTCAGCAAGTATTGTGTTGCTGTCAGCTTCATTTTTGAGGTTTCTGTATATTACATCATTTCTGAAAAACACTACTGAACCACACCCCCTGTTATCATTCCTACAATTGAAAATAGCTTTATATATAATACTTGGTTTCATTTCTATATAGCCATGTTTCATTGGGAATTATTATATGTATGTCGGTGTATATCGTGGCCACAGCTTGCACTTCATGCAATTTATTTCTCAAGCTACAGATATTTAAGAATAAAATATTCAATTTTTTACTACCAGGCATTTTATATGGTCTCGACAGTGTAGTCTATATTCTGCTTCTTTTCTATTACTCGTCTCATGTATTCGGGGCATTCTGGGCTTGAGGCTGCATGCAGACCGTTGTGAGGGGTCTGAGCGTTTTTGTTGTGCAGGAAATTGACACAGCGTACTTCATTCGAGTTGCAGTCAGCAGTCTTGTGTTGTCCAGCGCAGTTACTGCTCTTGTTATCGTTTTCACAATTTTTCGAGTCGTGATTAAATTGCTGGCACTTGAAGCATCTTCTAATGAAAACATGCTCTTTAACATAATGGCTGTTCCAGTCAATATTTATGTACCTTTCAACCAATTTATAATATGTGTGGCCTGCTACTTCTTACTTAACATTTTGAAGCCCAGTAATTTGGAGTAAATTCATTCTTCGCAAATTTGAATAAACGTACAGGCATGGAAGACGAATTTTGTCGCTAACTATAATCGCAGGATCTAAAAACACGTTTACCACCTACCTATTATATATGCAAACAATTATTCAAAAACCAAATAGAAATCTTATTTCAATGTATATAAAATCAAGCAAAATGCCTAGTCGTCAACAAACCGCAAAAAATCACAGGAAAGTCGTTAATGAAAATCAGAAAATTTTCATGAACGAAATCTCCTACCAATCTTTTGATAATTATCGAGTGGCTAGTGCAAAATATAAAATCAATTCAATAATAGGAAATCTAGCAATACGTAAACAAACACACAGTAAAGCCTAGTCGTCAACAGAATTAAAAAAACATGCCCAATCGTCAACGGAAATTTAATACAATCCTTATCAAATATACAAATATTTCTCCAAAAATCAATAGCCGATGTCAATATAAAAATAATTAAAGAATTTCCTGAGATGAATTATTTTTTACTAAATAAATTTTTCCCATACAATTGCTTTCGGATATTAACCGTAAATGTGATTCATAGTGGCAGTCAGAAGCAAAGTTCACCTAATGACAAGTTAGGAAGCAAGCGAGATTTCCGAGTGTTTTACATTTTAAATGCACACGGCATGCAACGAAACAGAATGACAAGTGTTTCATTTTCGTAAATAAATGAGAAGGGCGGAATTTCAGGTTTTACTCTCATAAAATGTTCCCGCGCTTTTGTAAAACCGGTTTTGTTGAAATATTTACAATCTTTCGGTCACATGTTGTTGCTGTAAATGAAAACATGTTGTTGCTGTAATCCTATGATATTTGAACAGCACGTGTCTCTGTTTACATTCATTTTGCTTCGAAGAGATTAAGTGGAAGAACTCATGCTGGATTCTCTGATATTTTCGGGAAAAATGAAAATTTCATTTGAGAGGAATTTTACATCTTCTTTCAGCATCTGAGCTAAAGCGAAGTGTGACCTGATGTACACATTATTATGAATAAGTTAAGGATTTTGAAGGATTTAATATGATTTTGTCGTTCGGGTAGTCATACGTTCACTCGATTTTTGTTTTTAACTCGTTGTCTCAGTTGCACTAGAATAGTGCATAGACAAGCTCTTTTCCTCCGTTCATGCAAAAGACGAAAGTATATGAAATTACTTGTTTCATTCTAAAAAACACCAAACATTTTCCAATTTTGCTCTACTGCTTCTTAACTTGTCATTAGGTTAACTTTGGTCAGAAGACAGAATGATAAACAGAGTGTAAAAAATTCATTTTGTTCACGGCATAGACGTGAATGAAAAGGAAGAGCATTTGCTTCCTTCGCATTGATTTTCTAGCGCATGCCCACCCAGCCCATATTGTCTTTTTCACCTCTCATTTGATCTTCTCTTTTGCCACTTTTACTCAGTGTAACCCTGATCATATATCCATTAGAAATTCACATCACATTACAGCCAGCAATGCACATGCTGACACGAACCAACATGAGGTTCACCGTTCCTTCCGTAATTTTTATGCGATAGGATGAATTCTGCGGGACCCAGAACTGAACCTGAAGAAAATTTTAGGGCACACATTTTTGTTTGATTTTTATGCGTTTCTTTTAGTGATGTTATATACTGGACGTCAATAGAGTAGGAGGTGATAGTACTCACCTGGACGAATCAAAAATTGTATGGCGGGGGGGGGGGGGGGAGGCATTTAGGAGCTACATGGTGATTAAGAAAGAAGCTAGTTTTTCAAAAACTCCCAGTATTTTAAAAACTACATGGCGTACGGTCACAGTTAAGAGCTCATTATATGCAGAGCTTCATGGCCTTTTCAACGACTGCTCAACCAGCCCCATAACCCTGGTTGTCTGAACTTAAAATTTGGGATTTTTTTACCTTTTTTTTTTAATTTAACCTCTATTTTATTTTGCAAAAAGTTCGTTTACATATCTTTTTTGTATAAAAACTGTAAACTGAAGACTCCCCTCTTTAAGTTTACCTATTACACCCTATGTGTTAACAGTATCCCTTAGACAGTTATTAACTCATAGCCTATTCAGGTCACACCGAAATTAGACGACATTTTTTTAAATGACGTGCTAAGGGAACAAGCTATCATTGAGAATAGGTCTGAAAATAGGTTTGAGAATAGGTTTTGAGCTAATAACTCTTAAAGGGCTTCAGGTAGCATAGTACTACTACATACTCTACAGTTTACAGTTTTAATAAAAAAAAGTTATGTTAATGACCTTTTTGCTAAAATAATAGAGGTTAAAGTAAAAAAAAAACGGTAAGAAAATCCGAAATTTTTAGTTTAGATAACCATAATTCTTGAGAGGAGAGGGGTATGCAGCTGGTTGAGCCGTCGTTGAAAAGGACATGAAGTTCTGCATACAATGAGTTCTTAATTGTGACCAAACGACCTGTTGTTTTTAAGATAAAGGGTGCTATGCGTAGGACTAGCTTTTTTCTTATTCATGCTGTAACTCCTAAACGGATAATACGCCCCCCCCCCCCCTGACATACAATTTTTGGTTCGTCTAGGTGAGTACTATCACCTTCCGCACTATTGACCTCCTAGTGGAAAACACCCTGTATGGCAATGTGTAAAACTGAGAAAGGTATTGTTTGAATAACTTCTGCAGTTTGCACCCTAAACACTATCCTAATACAAATTATATTAAAAGAAGACACGTCATCCACACCCCTTAAATCGGAAACCTTCCTAGTTCCTTACTATAGCATTGCGGCAGCTAAACTAACTTTTGCTCTGGGCAAATGGTGCCCCATTTGATGTCTTTTTTGCATTTTTTTTGCATTAAGATGCCCGCCTTCTAATTTCAATGCTACATCCGCCCCTGCTACGATTGTGTTTTGTACTATTTGACGACCACATAAAAGCTCAATAGTTGCCACCACATTTTGACTTGAATTGTATTTGAATTCGTTCATCTGTAAAGTAATTGAAATTTAAATAATTACGTTAACATTACTAGTATGGCATATATTCTATGAATCATCTAATAATAATCGTTATGATAATCGCATTGATAATAAGTTTCTAAAATCCGTTCTTGTCTACTTTACCCATATATATAACGTAAGTATACTCTCGGAAATTTACATATGGATGTGTGTTATTAAGTTTTCATAGTTCCGTTCAATAAAGATGAGCGGACAGTATTGCACGACTGTAAAAAGCAATCAAAGAAACTCACTTGCACTTATCTAAACTACTGCCTTCATACATGAACAGAAGAGGAAGAGTTTGCGGAATGACGTACAATGGTGGAAGCTTTATTAAAGAAACGCCACCGAATATCCCCATGAGGGGATCGTTGAACAACCAGTGTTCAAGGTCAATTTAATTTTAACAGATTCAACATAAATTTCGATGTTATTTCTTTTTTATATGAAATGCATATTAATAAAATGATTTGCTTGTTTCTGTTTTGCCTTAATAATGAGTTTTTATTTTTATTTTATGCAGGTTATTTCACTCTATCCAATGAAAACTGGAGTTAGCCAGAAGATGATAATTCCAAGTAAGGTGATGTCATAGTATGAAATTTAAGTAATAGTAGTAGTATATATTTTACTATTTTATATTTTATTCATTCATAGATCTTAATTCTTTACATTTAATTTAATTGACTGCTACGAAATTTAAATATCATTATAATTCTCTAATACATTCTCTAATACATTCTGCTAGTTTGCATAAATCGATTCTGTCCTCTGAATATAATAATTTAATCTGGAAATTATTGTAGTCTGTTGTACTTACTGTAGGTCCCCATACATTAAAGTAAGGTTATTATTTAGCCTTAAATGATACAGATGCGTAACAGTTACACACATAGACAATATTTCGGTAGGCGGAATAAGATTATATTATATTTCATTATGGAGATAAAAGAAAAATCGTCAATCGCTCCTTTACATTCCATCCTCTGCTATAGGATTTCCAAAATATTCTGAATCGGCGTGTACAAATTGCATTTTAGAATAAGACTGATTCACACCGCCGCGATAGCGATTGCGATAATGATAGCGATATTAATAGCGACACAATTCTTTTCCCACCAACGCGATAGATCACAGTAATCGTTAGATTGCTTGAACCAAATGAAGACATTTGGGAAAAATCTGAACATGAGAAAATTTAGAATTAGAGTTTTCCAATTGTATTGCCTAGTATCGATGGTGGACATGCTATGACACAATTCAATGTGTACTATGTAGCTCGACTTATTTTTTCAATTTGAAAAGTCTTGCTGACCATAGTTGATATCGAGTATAAATTTTTATATATCGACATTAAAACATATAAAAAAAAAGTAGTAACGCAGGTATTTTAAATATTTCGGCTATATAGATGAAATTTGAATACGATTTGTTCGAAGAATACCTCCAAATGTTTGCCTGATCAATATCAAAGAAGACCTCATACCTCGGTTGTCGATTAAGGATTTCCATTAAAATTTTAACTATAATTATCTTACGCTTTGCTTATGATCGAGTTATGTAAGAGTTTTATTGGCGATTAGGAATTATCTCCGATCTATGTCCAGTTGACGTCCAGTTGACTTCGGACGTGTTTTATTAAAATATATACATACCTACTCCCAACGTTTCGACCCGCGGGTTTTACAAGTCCTCTTCTTGGGGCTATAAAAAAAATGTGTAGAGTCATATCCAAAGAATTTTGAAAAACTACAACAAAATTGATTTAAGATTATAATAAATTACTTTTTAAATAACACATATTATAAACATCAAATAAAATAATATACTTTTACAAATAAAGTTAAAATGAGACCAAATTACACGAGAAAACTAACTACTGACAGGACATACTTAAGCTATTGACTAGACTAAAAAGATTATGAGTTGTGGGTGCATCGATAAAGTAAGGATAGATGCCTCGGCCGGATAGTTGCCCTGTACTTAGATCTCTTACACGAAACAATCTGCGGCGAACCGATGGCATTGCTTACATACTCAATTTATCAAATTATGATATAGTTCCGAGTTAAATCAGGCGAAGTTGTTGTGCTGACTTTACGTACGTTTATAACCTCACTTCGTTTAACTCGTCCCACTTGTATTCTAGGCTTGATTTAGCTACTAGGGAAGGATACAATAAATCAACTCTGGTCCGCAGGGTCGCAATGGCCAAGGCACCAATATTCTTAATCTAAACCAACGTATATTTAACTCCTTGGCAATATCAACCTAGACTTTGTCCTTTTATAATATTTTAAATTTATTTCGTACAAAATTGGGTATTCCTTTATATGCTTTTAATTCATTTTTCAACACCCACTTAAATTTGCACAGCTTTCTCACAGCTCGCAGCTCACAGCTCGCAAACGCTGTTGAAACGCTGCAGAAATTCTTTATTTCGCTGTGATCTATCGCGTTGGTGTGAACGTTTACATTCAAAACTATGTGTAGCGATCTATCGCTGTTGCTTCATTATCGCAATCGCTATCGCGGCAGTGTGAATCATCCTTTATATACGAGTAGCTTCGTTTAGTAATAAATAAAGTAATAATTGAAGACGTTCCTTTTTTCATAAATTGCGGTGTTATTTCATAATGAGATAAGTCCGCAAAATGGGAATGGAAATAATTCCGCACGTGACAATTAAAATGGAAATAAATCCGCAAGAGAAGTGGAAATAACGCCGCATTTTTGATTTTTTCTTAATTCTGCGGACTTATTTCCAAATGTAAAAAGACAGCAAGTTTAAAAATGGAAATAAGTTCGCAAATTTTAACTAATATAATTGTAATAACGTCTTTTCGCTCCGTTTCATGCGGCCCGGTGACCCTGCGCCTTGTCGCGCTTCCGAGGAGCCACGTCGGGCCAAGCAACCGAAGCGCGCTCCGGTTGCTTTGCCCGACGTGGCGCCCCGGAAGCCTGGCGCGTCTCGCCTTTTCCCATCTTAGCCATCCGTTTTTCAGAGGGTTTACCCTTATGTTTATATTGATGGGTAGATAATCTGAGGCTGTTATAAACACTTAAATATTTGAATATATTGATACTTATAAATTTAAATTGGAAGCAAATAGTTTATTACATTTTACAAATTCGTAACTCATTTTTACTTCAGTGGAGAAAAAAAAACGTATAATGAGTAATCTTTACTGATAATTATTTGTGCACCAAACAACTATTTACTGCTTTGATTTACCATTCTAAAATTCACAAAAACACAAAAAATTAATCCGGAAAATGATTTTGCGGATTTATTTCCTATCTGATTTTGCGGATTTATTTCACTAAATCCGCAAAACTTTAAATGCAATAATTCCGCAAAAAAAAAAATTCGCTAAACTTGCTGACTTGTTGCATTTTTTGAGTGCAGAGTTAATTCATGGAGCCCTAAAAAGATGTACCAAAAAGTAAAACCCTTTGTTTTGACTTGCAACAAGTCTCAGTTTTGCCTACAATACCAACACAAGAGGCATTCTACAGTCGCGAATTGAGCCTATATATTTTTTTTTTATTCAAACAATTCTGATTTCTACTGCTGGAACGAGACTGAACCTGGCCGCAACCATTAAAATTCTCTTGAATTTCCAAGTGATACTGAGTTACTTCGACATATAATCCATATCCTAGCATTTTAGCTTCGAAAGAAATCGCCAAATTCAATCAAAGAAATTTATATATTTTTACCTGTCCGGGGCCATGGTTTTTTTGTTTGCAGATCGACCCCTTAGCATGTTTGAGAAAGAGCTTAAAAAGAATACAGTTATAACTACATAAGAATAATATTACAATATTTTTTTGAAGCATGGAAAAGTGCATAAATTATATAAAGATTGGTAGCTATATGATATCAAAGCTATAGAGCAAAATAATTAAAAAAAAAATCAAAGATGTTCAAAACTAAAAAAAATTCAATTGAGCAAAATAGCCGAACGAAATAATGATGTTAAAATGATGGCTTTCGAACATTTTGTTTTTGAATGTATTGAACAATTCAACACTTTACTAAAACGATGCAAAACATACCCAAGGAATCTGAAAGAGCAATGTCTGATGAGAGTGCTAAGTCAGGAAAAAAAGGAGGATGTAACAAATTTATTGGTGAAACAATTTGGCGTGGTTTGGGCTGAACTACAGCAGCTACACTGGTTCAAAGAAATCCTGGAACGGACTGAAGTAGTCGTACTTAACAACGACAATGACGAAGATATGATTAATTACTGCGAGTGTGTTGAGCCAGAATTGGAAGCTGTAAGAATATAAGGCGAAACTGTAATTTTTCGTATGTTTCTTTAAAATAAATAACATTTTCTATGAAATAGTGTTTTTATCTTGAAGTATATCCAAACCAGTCGAGTGCTAATTGTTAGAACAAAATTAGTTAATAACTTGGGTTGAAGCAAAATTGGTTAATTGCATTTAAAAAAAAAGCAATTTTTTTGGAGAGCATCTCATACCATTTTCGGATCAAGGGGGGGGGGGGGGGGTCATGACCATTCCCTAAATTTGCAGAAAAATATTTAATTAATTGAGTTATTTGAAAAAATATATTTTTTATTTTATACTTTTTTTATTTATATAATTCAACTTAAAAAAAAAATGTTATTCCAAAACTTAAAAAAATAAAAATTTATTTCAATGAATGCTATTGTATGCATGTGATGTATGTGTGTAGGTTTTTCTCGGAATTTGAGTTTCCGACCTCAGCTTTGGGTGATCCAAGAGAAACACTTCCCAAGCCACGAAACAGACTCCCTCACTACCACATCAGAGCCCTAACTTAACTTAGTCCTAACTCCTGTTATATTTTGGGGCTTACCTTAGCCGAAGGCAATCACTCTACGCCGCTTCAGGAAGCTATGATTAAGACAACTGGCACACTTTTATTTTATTTATATATATTTTTTTTTACTTTTGCTTTGTTCACAAACTTTTTCTTTCACAAACTTCCTCTTATTGTTATTTTCACAAAACGTTTAATTTTTTTTTTCTTATCGCAACTTCTATTTTCTTTTCCTGTTTACAAATAGTGTTCAGGCTACCGCGGCGGACTATGGTTCAAAGGAAATTTGATATTTTCATAAATATCAAACCATCGTTTTGCTATCGTGCATACATTGTTGAACCCACAATGTATGCCGCTCGCGACAATTTGTTGAAAGGAGGCTTTTCGGTGAAGACTTGATCGTTTAAATCTTCACCGACTAAATTTTATGCGCCCGATATGTATGTGTATATGTACATACATATCGTATTTTCGACAAATCTTACTGAAGGTAAGATTTGTCGTTGGGCTTTTTTCTATTGTAACGACTTGGGTTGAAATTTAAAACTTTTATTTGTCCCAAGTCGTTCTATGGGAAATACTTTTTGTTTTTAACTGAGGAATTTGAATCAATTGCTGATGGCAATTTCTTCGCCTTAAAGAGAGATAAGCCTCTTTTCAGGTAATTTTGGCATGTAACACTCCTAACATTCTAAAATATTTGCAGCGTTCTTATGTAAAACCACTGACATTTAAAATATGGACTGACTATGTCCATAGAAATACACTGCAGAAAGTGGGTTCATTTTTATATAGAATTTTCTTTCAGTCTAAGCACCAACTATTAATTCGCACGTCACATAGAAATGTGACCTAAGCAAAATTTGTCGTTTTTGAGTTAATTACACCATGAAATTGGCATATTTCTATCTGATTGTTTTTGCCGCTAGATAGCGATAGTGTCACTTTTTTGTTACTTAAGAACAGAGATATTCTTCATAGAACAGTGTGTCAGTGTCACTTTTTGAGTTGTGACGATCTTCATTACAAACGTATATATGTTTTCGACATTTTAACAGTATTATTTTAAATTGTGTCACTTTTCCACAATACAGCATTTATTTCTTACAAATTTTATTTTGAGTTATGACATTTTTCCACAAAGTTCAAAGTACGGAATTTAATTCTTAAAAATTGTATTTTGAGTTGTGCCACTTAAAAAGAACTTGTAAAAATATTTATTTCGCAACAAATAAAAGCGACACAACTTAAGAGCATGCGGGATTAACACCTAACCTCGCCAACTGCGGTAAGAAAAACTTAAAAATTCTTTTATATAAATCTTCAGAAATAAATTTACTAACAAATTTAAGAGTTTTCACACTATTTTTAGCAAACAATTACTACGTTAAGCTAGAATTAATTCTATGTACAGCTTTTCATTTTCTCGCTCTCCTGAAAAGTTGTATTTTTTGAGTTGGGTAGCTTTTCTATGTAACGTGCGAACTGAGAAAGGGCTGTAAACGATAAATAAATAAGTGGGTTTGTCGAAATAAATGTTTTTAAATTAATTTTTGGGTTAATAGAAATTCGAGAAGTTTCACTTTTCAACTTTCCGCCAATGGATTTTTCAATGTTGGCAACGACGTATGAACTATTTTTGACACAAAAAATTGTACCCGCCCGCATGAAATAGCATATCAAGCAGTCCATATTATATATGCCAGTGTGTAAAACTGAGAAAAGTTTGGCTTGAATGACTCCTGCAGTTTGCACCCTATTCTATTAAAAAACTTAGTTTTTGTAAAAAAAAGTATACTAAAAAATGACACATCATCCACACCGCTTAATGCGGATTTCCTAGTTCCAAGTATTGCAGTACTGCGGTGGCTATGCTTACGGCGAGGTTTTTTTGTTTTTTTTTTTTGCTCGATTTAATTTGTAAGATGACCCCCCCCCCCCCCCCTAATTTCAATGCTAGATCCGCGCCTGTTTCATACAATGTTTTTTTTTACTATTTTTCTTATCAAAAAGTAAAATTCATTATTATTATGGTGTGTAGTAAATAGGTTTTTGCATTTTGCTCTAATGTAGACATTTAGTATTTTCCGGGAGATTGCTCTTACCGCTGAGCTATAACAACATCAGATGCCTTTTCCTCTTGTATTTCTTAATTTTGCTAACCTATTAATTAAGCAGCAAAACTTTTCAGCCAGCATTCTCCAGTAACGATGAAAACGCACAAATAAATAGCCATCTTTGTCAATTTATTTATTTATTTATTGTCCGATTCTGAAAATTGTGAGGTCGTGTCTCGTATGGGACAAGATATTTATGTAAAAAAAAAAAAAAAACATAAATTTCATTGTAAAATTATGGACTGAATTAGCATAAATGAATATCGATTGCTAGTTAGAAGAAATTTCCGAATCCGTAATCAATTGATTCAAGTTTTAATCAGTGAGACCTTAATGCCTAAATGGAGTGTATACCTAAGAATTCATCGAAAAATGTCAGCCTTCGATTTTATAATCATTAACTATGAGTTAATTCTCACATTAGCTTTCTTTACGGGGAGGCAACAGTGTCGCACTCCAAAACAATTGATTTTTGGAAAGTTGGTTCGAAAAAATTTTATGGTTAATTCCCTTTCATTCGTGACTTCTCGGAGTGCTGAATTCATAAAACTCAAGCCATTACCGGTATTTGTCTATTTGTCTCGCTGCGAATCGTCTGCCTGTCGTCTGCTTGTCATCAGCTATCTATACACACCTTGCTGACCGTGCTTGGTTCCCCAGCCTTATTTCAGTCAGTAAAGACACCGGCTGTGTGAAAAAAGTTACTCAAGGTCACGAAACTGCTTACTATTGCAAACATTTTTGATAGCTTACTTTATATAGCTTCGCTGAAAATGATTTTTTTTAGCTTGTGGGTAGTATAAAAAATTTAAAAATTAATGATGTGCATCTCGCGCATACCTTCAAAGTTTGGGCCCCTTTTTTTTACGAAAAAATGTTAGAAAAAATAAATTTTCATTGCAAATTTTCAAATGTAAAACCTGTTATTTTTTATTTTTCATTTTAACAATTGGTTTTTTTCGAGACGTAGGCTTATGAGATACTCACACATTTGCGAAGCACTAAAACACCTCGATCACCAGTTTCAAAAACTCCAATTAGGCTCCAAATTCAAGACTTATTTATTTATTTACAACATCTACACACTTAAAGCCTGGCTTTCTACTTATGTGTAGCGTGTAGGAAAAATTAACAAAAATTATCTGCTGCACTATCAGCTGGAGTAAATAGAAGACAAAAGAAGGAAAAAAATAATAAATTAAAATAAAGTAAAAACGCTAAAACTATATCTACACAATAATAATAAAAGAGAAATAAACTAAATGTGTGGTAATTACTAAAATTGGAAAAAGTATTAACAAAATACTTATCTATAAGAAAAATAATCAAGGATCTTGCTCCTGAAATCACTGCCACCACTCTTTCTGATTCCCAAAAGTAAATTATTCCACATCCTGGTAGCATAAATAAAAAATTGACGCTCAGTTACACGATAACTAAAACATGGCACATTCAATGCCACAGTTCCACTAGACCGAGAAAACAATAATTTTTCAAATAGATAGCTAGGCACCTTTTTTACAATTAATTTATACAAAAACAAAATTACCCTGGAGTCAAGATACGCTCTTAAAGTGCATCCAAGACGAATTTTACATATTGAGAAACATGGTCATATCGCATCTCTCACTGTACATGTAGCGAACAGCCGAATTGACAGTGAGTTCTCTCTGCGATAAGGAATCCAGCTGACAAAAAAATTCACATTCCTAGGTTAACAATGGGGTATTTCGAGGAGTAACGAAGGAAGCAAGCAACGGAAAGCTACGTAAGTGTAGTGTAAAAACTGATGCCAAGATTCTTTACCAACCTGCTGTATAGAATAGAAGTGTCATCTAACATAACTTCAGAAAAGTTTATGATTTCGACATTATTTCTATACAAAAGAATTGCCTTAGATTTAAACTGATTTAGAAGAAGCTTATTCTGAAGTGCTCACAAAGGTATTGATCCATTCAGTCTACATACTGCATCCTCCATCAATCTACGCGGTCTTGAGATATATAGCTGACAATCATGAACTTTACAATTCAAAATGACTGAAGAAATCTCATTTATGAACACAGAAAAAAGTAGAGTCCCAAGGATTGACCCCTGCAGAACACCACTACATACAGGTAAAAATTCAGAGAAATACTCACCACAGCAGACCTTTTTCTGGTGGTTTTTCAAATATGACAAAATAAGCCTGTAAGCAACCCTAGAGAAATATAGTGACTAGTGAGTGATTAACTTTATCAAAAGCGTTGGGGAAATCTAAAAGTTAGAATAGTTATCATATCAGAATTCATTGACAAGCGAATATCATCAGATATCATTAGTAGGCCTGTCGTACAACTATGTTTAGGTCTAAATTCAGATTGTTAATTGGACATTAGGTTATTTAAGTCAATATACCTAAGTATATGCTGATGTATAACCCTCCAAGGTGATGCACAAGTTCCAAGATGCCCAGGATACTGGGATATAATGGTGAGCAGATCCAGGGAGGTCGAGAATGTTGTGTTTGACTCCCTAGGGGTCATCTATGTTTTCAAGTGGTTTCATAATTTAATATAAATTTTTATAATATACCTCAAGGTGAAATTACACACGATATGCATTGCTAGTCATTCTCCAGGTATGCATGTAAGATCTAGCTGCTACCGTAACATTTTTGCAAGTTCTTTTAATACAACCATTACACACGAAAATGATCAAATTGTGCATGTTTTAGGCTCGACTATCTCCAGTTTGGATGAACCTAGATAGATAAGGCTTATGGCTCCAAAAAAAAAAAAAGCCTTTACAGATCTATTTCTATAGTAAATAATTACCATTTTTTTCTGCAAATACTCTTATTAAAAAAAAGTTTCGTTCGGTGTTGCCATATTTTTTTCATGAAATATTTGAAACATTTAGTTTTGTTTGGCAAATGAACCCAAATCGGTTGCTTTATTCTCAACATATGATTTTTTGAAAATGGCGTTTCATCATAAACTCACAAAAGTTCTGACCCGCTAGGGAGCGAGGGCGCGGCGGCATGGTAGGGGAAACAAAATATCTGGGTGGACTATTTCGTATTCCTTACAAACTGTGAAAGTTTCATCCAAATCGAGAATGCTTTAGTCCAAAATTATTCCAAAGAAAGGAATCGTTTTCGTTGGGACTGCTGTGTTACATGGTCAATTGAAAAATTTATATTTATTTATCTCAAATGAAGTCGAACATTGCATTTTTTTGTACATAGATACATAATTGGTGTAGCTGCAAATTAAAATATATATACGCAAGAAAGTAGTGAAGGTCGTCAATAGTAAATAATATTAATTTTTTGAAAGAAAATAGTTTTATTATTTATTTTTTTTGTGAAAAATATAAAGTATGGAGCTTCATTTCGCATTTGAATCAGAAAATCCGCTTGCTCCGTTCTCTACACATATTTTTTTTGAAAATGACGTTTATTCGTAAATTCACGGAATTTTTAACAAAACTAAGCACCCTACTACAGCCGCCAACTATGACTAGGTACATAATCTTGTCATATTATTAGGCGTATGAATATGACTCCCCCCTTTATCTTTCCTTTGAAGATCCTGAATTGGAAGCAGGATTGGCAGTGGATTCTTGCAAAGCGCAATATATGTTGAAAGATCAACGGTTGCAAAGCATTTAACAGCAATGGGAATGGTTAAAAAAGTTGGTAACTGGGTTCCATATGAAGTGAAAGAAAGAGACATCGAACGTCGAAAAACAATTTGTGAAATTCTGCTTCAAAGACTGCAATTAGAAGAATTTTTGGATCGAATAGTTACAGGAGATGAAAAACGAATATACCATGAGAATCCTAATCGTCAAAAATCGTGGATGAAGCTAGGAGAACCCGGCCAATCACAGCCAAAGAGAAATATTCACTGCGCCTCTGTGCTCTGCATTTGTTGGTATCAGAGTGGTGTTGTATAAAATGAGTTGTTCGAACCCTCTCAAACTATTAATGGAGACGCTTACCGAGGACAACTAATGCGTTTGAAGTGAGCCATAGAACAAAAACGACAATACTGAGTGAACAGGCACAGAAAATAAATTCTTTAACATTACAATGCCAAACCGCATACCGCACAAGTCGTGAAAACATATTTAGCTGACAGGACTGGGTAGTGATACTCTACCCGACATATTCACTAGAAAAACCTTCGGATTATTACTTATGCCGAACAATGCAGTCAGATCTTATGGGAGAACAGCTTAGTTTATACGAAAGTATCAAAATTTGGATTGATAATTGGATGAGGTCAAAAGACCAGGAATTCTTCAGGCATGGATTATGTAAATTACCTGAAAGATGGGTGAAAGTTTTAGCTGCCGATGAAGCATACTTTGAATAAACTTCTCTTTAATTTTCTAAACAAACAAATGTGTTTTATTTTAACAAAAAATGGCGGAGTCGTATATACACACCCAATACAAGGATAATCGGCAGCTTCATTACGGTAAAATATTTTCCTTTATTTTAGGCTACAGATTCTCGGCTCAAGGGATGCAATCAAAACACTTCACTACTATAACTAATATATAACTAGACTAGATTAGATTAGATTTCTGGAGGGGTGTAGAAGCGTTGGCCTCGAATTCACTGCGACATCAAAGGTCCATTCAATTTACTTCCATTTAGGTTAAGATTGTTAATTAAGCCTAGAACTATTCTGGGACTCAGATTCCACACGTAGTTTGATGGAGTAGAGGAAAAGCATGTTCGAGGTGGAGTAATCACTGCTTGGCCAATGCGTTGCAGTAGAAGAGCAGATATTCCGAAGTTTTATGATCATATTGACAGAAACGGCAGGATGAAGTCTCAGCCCAGCCTATTTTGTATAGGTTATACCTCAGACACAATCGCTGAGTTGAGAGTGTAGGACCTTAAGGTCTTGGGGGTGACTTGACCGGTCAAGTGGATATTAATGGTTGAATCATTTAATCCAGGTATTTTCACATTCTTCTATGGCTAATACCTCGGTCTGGAATATAGTAGTTATAGATCACAATGCACTGTTCGTTTTGGAACCGCCTGTAAACCACACGATCGGTCCTTGTTGGAAGGAGAGTTTGTTCCACTAAACTGTTGTCGGTCTCCCAAAACCACGTCAGACGGTGCCACAAAATCCACCTTGGGTGTGGTTATATCAGATATTTTCTCATCATTTGCGTAAAGCATGTCTATTTTACGATACTTAAATTACAAACCATATCACCTGGCTGTTTCTCCTTTTGCAATCACTGGATTTCGCTTCCTTTTTCACCTGAAAATGTAGAGGTGAAAGGCTTAATATGGTTTCCACTGGTTGCTGCAAGACAGGCAAGGCGCTAGGCTTTTTGAAACAGAATCTAGGTTTCTTTTGATTATTTTTTAGCCATCATACGAGGGCCGCATAGCTCACCATAAATGCAACAACTGTGGTAGACATCCAGTAGATCCCGTTCAGACCCCCTGTACTACCAATGAAGCAACGACGTGTAGAGCAATCCAACAGCTATTTCCATAACTCTGGACAGATGCGAATTCTAGGTAAGTTTTATTTTGATGTAGAGTTACTTCAATAAATTTCAATCAGAGAGCGTTTAGTGAAAGCCTTGTTCTTTTCGTGAACAGAACGAAAACCATTTTGTTGGGGCCTGTGCGATGGTTTTTGTTTAAACCCCACATGCGGACCTCGGAAAGGCCTTTTTGCGTGAGGTCGGATCATTCTTGGCCCGTATTACGATAACTAGGTCATCCACGTTGCCTTGTACATTAAATCCAGAACTGGTCAGTTTTACTAGAACATCATCAGTCACAATCTACCACAAGAGCGTAGAGAAGGCTCCACCTTGTGGAAAATCTTCTCCTGGTGTGACAATGGTGGACAATGAGATTTGACTTTCAGCAAAGCCAAATGCTTCATACTTAAACGTACGCAACAACATTTCATTTTAATTAGACGTGAAACAGTATGTAAATCATATTAAGATTATTTTGTTATTTTAAAAAGAACGGAATATAAATATCTTAAGCTTGTTGACAAAAGTTATTTAAAACATATTTTTGTAAAAATGCTAGAATTGGTCTAAAACCAGTTCTTATGATACGCTAAATGAATTAAATTCAATTAAATTCAATTTGTTAATCTTAGGCCATAGCACAATAAGATATAAATAATCTTTTGCTTGTACCGAACAATATTACAGAGAAGGAAAGAAAAAAATAATAATAATAACTAGTGTGAACATACTGCAGGTACTAACAATGGAACTATGAAATTATGAATCCCAGGCTATAATACAAACTAAATGCTAATACTAATATATAATTAGAGTAGAAAAATAAACAAAAGGAAAACATTTGATAGCTAATGTAAAATTAAAGTTAATGATAAACAAAGAAAAAAAAAAGAAAAAAAAAAAGAAAATAAAATAAAGTGAATACGCTATAAATTGGTAGAAAATTGTAAAAAAGGATTGTTATAGAATCGAGATCGGAAGAAAAGTTACATATAAAGTATATGCGGTTTATGAAGTTAGATTGTCGGGAGGGATATATCGGGTAATAAGCTTCCGAAAGACTCCCAGCGAGCGCGTTCCCTTCAAACCAACAGGAAGTGAGCTCCACACACGAACTCTTCGAATGAAGAAGGAGCTCTCCAGAATAGAATGTCTGTGTCGAGGAATCCAAATGCTCACATTTCTAGAAGATTGCATGAATAGAAGCTCACTATACTAGTAGATGGGGTTTTTTGAGTAAATAAGTTTATAGAGGAATATTAAAGCCTTTCGAACTAGATGAATATTCAAAGAGCAGCCAAGTAGAGCTTACCGATGTGGAGAAACATGGTCAAAGCGTTGGAGCCCGAAAACAAATCGCGTAAAGTCGTTGAAAGCAACATTGATCTTTCTTCGACAGACTGCGTCTAAATGTGTAATCACGCTGCCACTGGTAAAATAAAGTACGAGTAGTGTTTTAATAAGTTTCAAGCGTAATGACCTAGCGAGGATACTAGCCGATAGCCAGAGTTTGGGGATGCCAGCATAAATACGACGAACGACACTATTGATATGGTTACAGCACATTATCGAGGCATTGAAATGAACTCCCAGATTCCTCACCGAATCAGTACATATATCGCAAGATTTTCGAACCTAAAAAGCATCCATAGTCCCTCTAAACATCGCTATCGATTGGGATTTATTACGATTACGTACCAAATGATTCTCCACGGCCCAAGTTGAAACCCTAACTAAATCGGAATTGATGCGGTCTGTACAATCGCCCAAGAGGTCTATTGGGCGTGCCAAATATAGATGAACATCATCCGCATACAAGTGAATACTGCAACCGTCAATAACACCTGGGGGGAGGGTATTAATGTAAGTGCATAACAATAATGGGCTAAGTATGGATCCCTGAGGGACGCCACATGTTAACGACAGCGCATTAGATACACAGCCGCCAACCTTAACCTGTTGGGAAGAATGCACGTATATAAATTTATATGGTCACTTCTCTGTTCAAGTATTATTTTTGAAGTGGTTTTTCGCTAATATTTCTAAAATGGTTCGTCGGTCAGTAAAAATGGTTATGACCAAGTTCATAGGATTTCCCATTCTGTACATCAAAACCGTGTAGGATTGATCGTTTTCACAGTATACTTATATACCCTAAAGTTTTATATGGCAACACCAAGAAGGGGTTACTCTATTTGTCTCATTTTCGAAATTAATGTTACTTTTTCTTTTAAAAGCACATGTACTAAATGTCAGCTATCTACGTATACGCGGTCCCGAGTTATCGTGTTCA
Source organism: Dioctria linearis (assembly GCA_963930735.1). Taxonomy (NCBI): domain Eukaryota; kingdom Metazoa; phylum Arthropoda; class Insecta; order Diptera; family Asilidae; genus Dioctria; species Dioctria linearis. Next base: position 76,603,458 of record OZ005742.1, on the reverse strand, counting down.
CAGACAGACAGACAGACGTTGCAAATGGAACGACAAACTTAGTATATACCCTATAGATTTCATCTAGTGTATAATAATTGACAATTCTGCCACTAAACCCGAAGATTACAATCAATATGAAAAAGATAGAATTTGTCATCCTGATGAAAACGATATACTTCATGTTTAAATCTCCTTTGCAAAAAATGGAAGAAAATCAATACATTTTTTTAATACTGAAAATTTCTAATATTTAATTGTCCTTTTTCAAAAGTGACTTTCAAGGAATCTCTTTTCCAATGCAAAATGGAATTTGTCTACACCTTGAAAAGGGAATTGCGAGTACATTATCCCATTACTGTCGTCGTAAACAACTCACGATAGCTTAAATTGAAAAGGAAACCCTTCATCTAATACAAACATATTATTACGATGAAAAGTTCTCATCACTTTAACTTTCATACGAAAGACCGATTAATCTGGTAAACTACAGAATTTTCTTGATCTTCCACAATTCTACTTAAGTTTGTTCTATTCAAACATAAATTTTTACAACCGGTCCGCTAATTTTGATGCCCTAGAATTGACGTATACAGTCGGCATCGATAAAGTGTAAAACAAGTTTTCGTAGGCTCGAAAAACTTTATTGTAAGTGAATAAATAAAGCTTCTTAAGCAAACTGCCGTAAACTTAAAAAAAAATCCATTAAAATTGAAAGTGGTTAAACCGCTTATAGAGCTCAGTTTTTGTAGGCATTTATACTAATGTACAGTTTGGGCTTGCCATATAAAAAGCGCAGTTTCTTAATGAATTACAAATTGCCACTCATTTTTACGACCCCTGTTCGACGATTCTTTCTTTGCTTGCATGCCTTATGCTGCCATGCGACATAAAACACGACCGGAAAACGGAGGTGAAACCCTAACAAATATCCTCAGGACTTTTTCTTAAGGGACACATTGCATGCAATTTCGTGATAAATTTTTGTGAATTCGGAAGGCACTTCCCTGTTGGGAATGTAAACATGATAAATATTTTATGTCAGTGATGACATTTTGTGGTGGTTTAAATGGGTGCAGAGGGCTTTAAACTAAAGTGATAACATGCGAAGAAATATTTTTTCTTAGAGGCTTGATGAAAATTGACATTTACAGTATTAAAAAAAGGCGGATTTTTAATAGTATTTTTTCAAGTGCTCCAATTAGTTTTGTTTTAGGTGCCAGAAGGGGAACAAGAAGTTTTTATAAAGGTTAATAATTTTGTATTAGAAATATTTTTATTTTCAATATTATTGACTGTGGTTTTAGTTAATTTATTATTAGACACTTACATATCCTCTTTATTTCAATGCAATCTATGTCCTCGTTTAAAGAAATCCATATTTTAGTTTTTTCCTTTTTCTTTTTTCTTTTAATTAATATAGTTTTTCTTTGTGCCTACTCATCAAGCTAAGAACCTTTTCTATCAGTGGGTGGTTCACATATGTCCATAGTATGCTCTACTTATCTAAGAGAGAAGAAGAAGAAGAAGAATTTTTTTTGTCAAGTTACTATTTATAAATCTTAATTTCTCTTATTTTTAGTAAGAAGTAAACATTTGATTAGTTGAAATTTAAATTTTTATACAATTTTATCGGCTGTATATTGGAGATTCCACTGGTGATATAGTTTTGCAGCAGTTTTACCATCGACCAGGATTGTTGGACTGCATCACAATATTCATTCAGCTAGGATTTATATATGGAATTTGGATTGTCATTCATTCATCTATCCGTGGATTTGGAAGAGCATATCAAAAACAATTCGAATTAATTTCTTTTGTACTCTATTTGCAAATTTCTGGCCTTCCAAATGACTATTTGAAATTTTACTGTATTTCTTCTGGTCTTATGAGCTTCCTGTTATAATTAATTCCTAAAAATAACTCAATAATTAATTGCTAAAATTAACATAACTTATAAGGCAAATAATACACGGGCTTCAACCAAATCAAATCCAGCTTTACATTATATTACAAATTTCGGCCAAATTAACAACTACCTTCTGCTAAGAGCGTTTGATTGGTGTATTAACACCTACTTCGATAAGAGAATATTAGAGAATCAAAGCCATATATTAAGGCGCCTAAGTGTATGCTCTGTTCTGCCTACCTAAATAAACAGAAAACTGGATTCACTTCCACGTTACTTGTTGTAAGCTATCCAATGAAATTATATCGAGTTGTCTTTCGATGTGTCGGCTGTATTAAAAAACGTTCTATGATGATTGCTTTTCTGATAGCGATGAAAGTTAAACATCTAATATTTTAGCAGATGAATGTCCTGATAAAATTTATTCGCGTTTGAATCAAAACCGTGAAAAAATCACTTATTTACTTATTCAGAAATAGTATGCATGACAGTTTGCATCTCTTTCACTTATTTATAAACGTATACTTTGCTTCTCTTTTGTGCATTTTGCAATATTAGAAGAGCACTTCGATTTCTTCACTTCTGTTTACTCGAAAGTTTTTCCTCGGTGTAAAAACTTTTACGCATTTTTACTCACAAACCGTATGTTTACTTTTGAGCTAGTAAAAATCGAGTAAATTTATACGTTTCTCCTCTGCACAAAGTTGCACATTTTTACTCATGATTAAGAAGATGTGTAACTTTGATATGCAATCAGCTGACTGTCAAAAGTATTAAATTTGACGTTAACACGTTTGTTGTGATATGAATTGAAAAGTGATTTGAATTGCGATTAGAATACAACTGTTAAAGAAGGTGAATTTTTTCAAGTTATTCCAACTTAATTTTTGATACAATAAATAAGCAAACTTGTAGTCATGGAAGTACATGTAGGATCACCAGGAACATCCGTTCAAATAGAATGTTCGCCGGGAACGCAGAAGATGTTTGGAAACTGTAAGGGAAATTTGTTATTAATTTAAAGCTATACATTTTATAATTTTTTAATATTAAAAACACAGATTCGCAAGTTCTTCGTGCTGCTTTGTCAGAGGCTGGTGTGTTAAATGTAGATGAACCAGCGGCTACAAATGTAGATTCATGGGTAACACCACTTCAATCGGACTGTCAACCAGAATCGCATATTCAAAATCCAAGCCTTGATCAGGAGGAATCCGTGAACTGTAGGATTAATGCCCACATTAAGTTATCCTTTTATTAATAAAATGTTATTACAGCTGATGGAAAGAAAATTGTATGGCTGGATGCGCATTGTTACTCTCTGCAGTGGAAGAGTTGAGACCGAAAGTTGGCCATTCCGCCAAATTGAAAAATAAAAGGAAGATGTGGCGAGAAATCCAAACACGTTTTAAAGAAAGAGGATATATTTTCTCTGACAATCAAATCGAGACGAAATTTCGTTCCCTAGAAAGGCAATATAAAAACTAAAATGCCATAATAAACAAACCGGCTGAAATAGGGCTAAATGTGCTTTTGAAAGGTATGGCACATTTAATATTTTGATTCATATGTGTATTTCAGTAAATTATTTTATGTTAATTAAAAAAATCTTAATACCAAAATGATTTATATATTTTAGTGAAATGACAGCAATAATGCGCGATAGACCTTCGGTTTTCCCGGAGCTAATACTTGGTGCCAGTGGACCAGGTGATGAGTGCAGTGCTTCCTTAGACGATACTCCAATTTTTCCAGGTAAATAAAGCGTAGGTTTGTTAATCTGTATTGTATTTACATTGATTTTATGAGTAGATAATGAAATTTCAACTGGTCACACTTCCGAGTCAGCTGAACGAGATGTAAAAATTCGAGAAACACCATCCAACAAACACTAAAATTGCGCGCAATGAGACAGGCGAGGGAGGAGTATTATAAAAAGAATTTGGCAATGTGTGAGGAGCACTACCGGCGAATCGAAGATATCAAGCGTGAAAAATTGAACTTGTTGAAAGATTTGTTAGACGTATTAAAAAAATAAAATAAGTTAAAAAGATAATAATGCTACACTCGTCTTTATTGTTTATTCAGCATAAATTCTTCACATATTTGATCTCTTTTGGCTTTTCCTAATGAAGTGTCATTATGATTGTTGCTACATTCCTCCGAAGTTTCTGCTCTTGAAGTTCCAAAGTCATCTGGGTGATCCATACCTTCGACGTCATCTTGATCTGCCAAATTATGTAGGACGCAACAGGCTCTTATGAAGTGGCACAATTTCTTCATTCCTTTGAATGCGTGTTCGATAACCTTTGAATGCGTGTTCGATAACCACACGACAGGAACTTAATATTTTCTTGTCCTCTTTCTGTCCCGTTGTTAAGTGACCATTATCTCTATACGCCGTCAGTAAAAAGTTGAGGCAGGTATAAGCAGATTCGCCCAGCAGGTGACCTTCTATAGAGAAACAATTTGTTTGTAAATCTTTCTTAAGGAAACCGATAGATTCTTACCCCACATAGTGTCTCTAAATTTGGAAATATTGGAGAATTTTGTGACACTTGGCATTCATGAACAGAGTCTGGAAAACCAATGCATACATCAATGAATTTTGCATTGTTGTCACATATCCCTTGCAAGCACACCTTCCCGATAAATATAATCGTCTTTGCCTTTCCTTAGGGGATCAATAACGATGCGTTTACCATCAATTGCACCTACAAAAAATATTTTTCAAATACATGATAAAAATTAACTTAAGTTCTATATTACCAATGACTCCACAAAATCCTTTCTTTTGCTGCAAATGCCTTCATATTTCCTGTTTTTTAGTTTCATCAGGCCACTTGATTACTTCATCTGCAAGGCCACTTATGAAGGTTATAACTCGATTTATAACATTATCGACTGGCCACAGTGACAAGCCGAAGCGATCAGGAAGATCTCTGTATGAGCATGCCTCATGCCCAGCGCACCACAGAAAAACGGCAATGTGTTTGAAGGGACTGATTCTCTTATCTTCTCGTAGATTACTAAATTCCGGGCATACTTCATATCTCATACTGAGAGAGTTGAATAATTCCTTGCTTATTTTGAAATGCGTACGGAACTCCTTTTCATTATAAGTAGGCACCACTTCCTCAAAATATTTTTTTATGCAGCTTCTTTTCCTTACTGGTTCTTTATGAAAGTTTATCAATTCTTCCACGTCTCTCAATTCACTCATACCACTCTTGCTTGTTCTATCACTGCTACTTGGATCTGCCAGAATGGCTATAAGTGACCTTTTAACCTCATTTTTTCCATTTTTTAATTAAATTAGAGAAAGATGTTTTACTTAATCACAATTATTATTTTCAAACCTTGTTTTACATAGAAAACTTATCTGTCAAATTTTTGACACATGACAAGCTGAACAAAAAGTGTCTGGTAACTTTTCTTGAGTTATCCTCTCTACCGCATAAAACTTTTTATTTGATGTTTACGCAAAGATTTTTACTCAAAAGTAAACAGACAGACCTAATGAGTGTAACGATGAGCTAATCATTAATAGTTAATGAGCATATCAATGAGTGACACGATGAGCTTATTAATGAGCATATCAATGAGTGACACGATGTGCATATTAATGAGCATAGCAATGAGTGTCACGATGAGTTCATAATTGAGAATGTGATTTTGCGATTGATTTCATATATTTTTCCGAATTCGACGCTGAGGCGTAAGGATATGGACATAACGCCTTGTTCAGCATATGGGCGTCAGTCTTTCTGTGATGACAAAAATAAACTTATTGCTGGTTTAATACATAGGGAGCAGTTTCATGATATCCAATGAGCCCTTCGATGAGATTTAATGAATGCTCATTAGGCTGTTCATCGGGACTATATGTTACTTCATGATGTGCAATCACCTTAATGCTCCTCAGTTAAATTAGTATTGGTTGCGGGGCAAAGGACAAGGTAAAACTGTGAGCAGTTTCTACTAGGGTATGTTTTATGCTATTACTAAGGTGAGACTATTGATCATAAAATGGTAAGGTAACTTTTCAATCAAAACAATTTTATTATTTTATTTATTTATTTGTTTATTTAGGTCTACAGAGAAAAGCTCCTACAGACTAAGCATTAAAACTAACTTATAATTAAGTCAAAAGGATATAAATATATTCTATAAAAAAAGAAAAGTAAAGAATATCTAAACACGTAATTATCTATAAATTTGCATTACAGTATTTCTGAAACTATTACGTTCATCAGTAAGATCTACGAAAGTACAAACAACGTTAAAATTTCGAGAACATTGAGTGATGGGTTCATACCGGCCGTAACAATTTCTATGAGAAGGAATGTATAATAAATCTCTAGATCGAATAGAAAAGCCAGGCACATAAATTTTTAATAAGGCAAACAGTTCGGGTGAGCAAATCTTGTAGCAGAAAACATCTCTGACAAACATAATACTGAAAGCCTTTCTACGAGACTCTAAAGTTTGGAGCACAAGTAACTGGCACCTGGCCTCGTATGAGGGAAGAGCAACTTCCCAGTTAAGACCGCGCAAAGCAAAGCGAGTAAATGATCTTTGTACAGATTCAATGCGTTTAATATGTAAAGCAGTATAAGGGCACCAAGCAACAGAGGAATGCTACAATATGGAGCGCACTAGTGAAACATATAAAGCCTTTAAAGTGTAAGGGTCTTGAAAAATAGTGCAGTTACGCTTAATGAACCCGAGCATTTTAAATGCCTTGCAGGTGACATAGTCAACATGCAAGGAGCAGTTCAACTTTTGATCAAAAATGATACCAATATCTTTAATCTCAGTAGGTCTGTCTACTGTAATGTCGTTAATCACGTAATCAAACAAAATAGGATTAATGCAACGATAAAAGCTGAAGCTCTTACACTTGCTAGGATTGAGCTCCAAACCATTTAACGCGCACCAAACTAGAAGTTGATCTAAGTCATTTTGAAGATGTGGACAATCTGCTAGATGTCTAATTGGCAAGAAAATTTTTAGGTCATCAGCGTACAAAAGACATTTAGCGAAAGAGAATAGTTTAACTACATCATTAATATAAATAATAAACAACAGGGGGCCAAGATGACTGCCTTGAGGCACCCTTGATATAATTATAAATTTACGAGTTTTAACAAAATCCATTTTTACACACTGCGAGCGATTACTTAAGTACGAATTAATCCACTTTAGAAATGAGGAGTGCAACCTGAAGGCATGTAGTTTTCTTACAAGCAGATCAATATTTACCCGGTCAAAAGCTTTAACAAAGTCAGTATAGATAACGTCGACCTCTGCACCATTTTCAATTTCCTTCATACACAAAATTTTTAAATTATACCAGATTGGTTGTTGAGGTCATACCCTTCACAAAGCCTTGTTGCTGGGAGCAAATCATTTGTTTTACGTGAAAATACATCCTGTTCGTTATTATGCTTTCAAAACACTTGGGAATAGGTAGAAGTTAAGTTAAGTTTCGTTAAGTAAGGTATATAGTATGTGTAGCCTTTAGGAAGGTAAGGAGCCAAACTTAACATTACTGGAAGACTGTTTTCCCTTGTGAATATAGCAGTTTAGTATTTATGGCATACAATAAAATCAATGTCTAGTCACTTTTCCATACGAATCAATATAAAATATTTTAGACAATTGGACTAGCACGCAAACATATAGATTTATATTTTATGGCTTGGGAAGTATCATATATCTCGAGGGTTTTACTTGAATCCATTGCCATTTTCGTACAGTTCAATATGTACGCAATCATTATTTAAGGCCATAACTCTTGTTATGACGTACCCACGTTCGATAATATCATCTAAAATTTTCTCACATGTCTCCCCGTTGTTCTCTCTGCACTTCCAATTGTACCAAAATGCAATAAGAGTTTATCTCATTTCAGGACGTATTTTCCCAAAGTTGAGCTGCTCCATTAAGGATGTTCTCCAAGGATTTCATATCACTCAACAAATGTGAGCTCCATGCTGACTTCATGTTTTATATGTATGTACCCACATAGTAGACCTGTATGAATTATATGTGTAACAAATGGCAAATTGCAAAATCATTTCTAAGGAAGAGTGGCTCCAAGGACCAAAGAAAAGCAAGACAAATCGGAAGATTTTTGTGAAAACAACGCTGAAAGGAAACGTGGAAACGTTTTATTGAAAAAGACAAGGAAATTTGCGTTTTACTTTATCCGAAAATCGTGAACCGGGGTTCAATCTTCTTTCAACTACCCGCCATATATGTATGCATGTAGTTCGACAGTATGTATATGTGTAGGAACTAAGGGCGTTATATCCGTCTTCTGTTTGTACGGCTGAAGATGGATTGCGCCCTTACCCCACCACTACCGTCACCAACGACGACGGCTGTTCCTGTTATGATCTCACAGACTCTCTTCTCTATTCCTTCTGTAGCTCTCGATTGAAGTGATTTCCTGCCAAATTTACAATTTTCTACGCCTGAAGTGAGCTTATTTGTGGGCAGATTTCCAAAACGAGCTTTATTGCCATGATTCTTAGAGTGTTTTCCCTTCCACATAAATGGGCCAATCGTCGGTGATGAGCGTTTGACGATGATTGCCAGTAAAGGGAAATAAAATTTGATTGAATGGTTCATAAATTGAGCATCGCATTCGGAATGATGTCTGGGTGATTTTTTGTTTGCAATAAACCTGACTAATAAAAAAGTGATCATTATCTTAATGATTTTGCCACATGTTTTTTTTTTTTAGAAGAATCAGGCATGGTATGACAAGAGCAATACTGGCGCTTTATATGGGTTCTTATTTGAGGTGAAAACCGAAATACAATGTAAAGCTCTATAAAAAATTCTCCAAATTTGTTGTGAAATGAGTAAAAGTATTTATACACTCAATTTTGTTATATACATACATAGGTATTTTTTGTAACATTAACATTACAGCGCAAATATATCTACATGCAAAAGGTAGTCCATATGTGCCAGCATGACATGATGACGATGAAAGAAGACCGAATTAAAAATCTATTCCTTTGTAATAATGCTAACCAGGTGCCTACGCATGATGATGGCAGGGGGAGGGGGGTGGGGGGTGGGCGGGGGCTTAGAAAACATATATTTTAGTTTTTTTCACGTACTAGGACTATGTACAATTATATTTTAATATATTTCACTATAAAAACAATTTCCTATAGGTATATTTCAACTTTTTTATCGAAAATTGTAAAGAAGCTTAATTAAAAAATACTAACCCATTATTGCCTGACGGGGTGAAATTCCACCCCATGCAGAGATATTTTTAAAAATTCTCTAGGCCAACTGCGTGCAGGTATTTGTCTGAAATTTGGCAAAGTGGTAGAGAATGGCTGAAGCGTTGAACCGTTTTCGGACAGACTCGCGGAATTCTCCCGTTTACATGTCCAAATGTTTGAAATTTTTTCATTTGGAAAATCCACAAAAATAGTAAGCATGAGAAATTTTCTGAGTTTTCCCAGAATATATGGTTCTCACGGTCCTATAACTTCTGTGTAAATTTGGTTTCGATCCCACTGTTTACCTGTGCACTATATGAATGATATACCTGACGGGGGTGAAATTTCACCCGTTCGGCACCAGGTGTTCAAAAATTATTTGAAATTTGAAACATCGAAAAAAAATTACTTTAATTCAAAAAACAAATGGCTTTTATTGACAAATCGAAATGAATTGCAATCAATAGATATTAAAATCAATGAGCGGCCTTTTTCGTTGAAACCTCACCATTGTGATAGCTTTGGAAGCAATTTTTGGGATGGATGTTTAGCCTCCGATTGCTTACATCGGCGATATTTATCACCACGTTGTACAATATGATAAAATCCATCCTCGCGAATTGGTTTTTGCTGCGGTGTCATTGTGCTGAATGACCTGTTGGATCGTACTACCTGACGTTCAATCGGTGGCAACCAGGCTTCAACGACGTCGCGTCGAAACTCAAACTGGCCCGTTGGCATCCTCACGTGCACTTTCTGTAATGTGTGTTACATGTACAATTGTGCACTTCTAGCTTGCTCCAAACTGATAAACTAGTTCAGCTATCATACAGAAAATACTAAACAATGTTATCACAGTAAAAGTAGGTGTATGTGATAAGTAGATGAGGTGTAGGGAGTACTAAGCAAGCTCTGTACCAGTCATTCAGCAATTATAACTCAACCTCTTCATAATAAACGACATTAGTTAAGGAACGGCTGATGTTTTATTGAACACGTCGATTCATATAATACACTTTCCAGGCGTTAACCATCTCTGCAACTAGGGCTGCCATCTGTCCGGGTTTCCTCGGTTTTGTCCTAGTTTGGAGGACGTCCGAGGAACGTCCGGACGGGGTTTTCTATACTGTCCGGGTTTTAAAATTTTGGAAACCAATTAAATAAAAATTTAATTTTTGTGTGTGTGTACGGTGTAGTTGATAATGCCGACAATAGGCCGACTCGACTCTCACTCAACTTCTCTCTTCTGGTCCCAGCCAGTCTTAAGTCAGAAGCGAAGCTAGCAATACGACAATTGCTTGTGTAACTTACGTTGTGCTTTATGTACCGAGCCGCCCCTCCCCCCTTTCCAACCAACGTAAAACCATGATACAACAGTGCATCAATTCACGTGAAAATTTATACACAAAACTGATAGATGAGTGGATGATTTTACAAAACTTCAGTCAAAATCTAAGCGATAAGACAACGATTTTAACGGCAAATAACTTTGGATTAATTTTTTAAAACGTCGTATGCTCATTTGCGAACCGAGGTATTCAAGATTGAGCTTTATGTTTTAGCGTACCAGCTCATAGTGTCAATGAAGAGAGAGTGGTTTAACAATTTCTCAACTGTGGATGAAAGAAAGAACCTCACTGAACATGTAAACGGTTTCGTCACTAATCAAAACAAAATTTTATTTTAAAGATTTTAATTTGTTTGTTGAATTTTATACATTCTTAGGGGAAGATACACGGTGCTCTTTAGCCTCTGGTTTACAGAATCTAAAATCTCCAAAATGTTTACACACAAAAAATTTGTGTGAACTTTTTTTCACAAATAACCAGACATTTATTGACCTAAAAATTTCTCTTCTTTAAATCCATTACTATCCAAACTCGAGATTTTAATAATTTACTAACAACATCATTAATAATTTCATACCTAAGTTTGTCATTTGCAACGCATAGAAGTAATGATGGTAGAGCAAAATGCATTGGACACCCAAGCAGAATATCAAAAGTTATTTTGATTTTTGCATGTGCGTCTGTCCATCCATCCGTCTGTTCGTCTGTGCGTCTGTCCGGCCGTGCGTGAGTCCGTCCGCAGGATAACTCTAGAGCGCGTATATTTAAAAAGCTAAAATTTTGCACACGGGCTTTAAAAAAAAATTAAGTTCGAAAATGGGACAAATCTGGTAACTCCTTCCTAGGGTTGCCATACAAAAATTTCGTTTTTAACTGTATATTTGGATATTGCCTGAGAAAGTGTCAACGTAGAGAACTGAAATTTTGTAAACAGTGTTTTTAATGAAAATAGTAAATATCGTTTCAAAAATGGACTAAATCGGGGAACGACTTCTTGGTGTTGCCATATACAAATTTAAGATTTGCACGTACACTGTGAAAACGATCAGGCCAAGAAGTTTTCATTGCACTGAAAAGCGCTTCAGAATATGAAATCCTATGAAATTGGTCATCATTTATACTTTCCAACGAACAGTTCTAGAAATATATGAGCCGTTTATTTTGAAAGTAGGGCAAGTCCATTTTTTTACGAGAAAATATTGAAATATATAAGTTTAAAGTCATTTGAAAGTATAATTTAAAAATATTGATTGGATCTAACAGTGAACTTTGTGTGTTTTGAAGTTAAAGAGTGTAAAGATTGTAAATTTATTAACCAATTATGATTAGTAAAGAATTCTGAAGAAAATATAAATACTACACCCAAATGAACTTGTACCACTTTCAAAATAAACGGCTCATATGCGAAAAACCACTTGAAAAATCAAACTTTTACAGATAGGTGACCATACGAAATTACGTACGATCATCATAAGAATTAGTCTTAGACATATTTTAGCTTTTATACTTGCTTTTCTTATAAAGGGCTATCTTTATATAACTTTCTCTGAAATAAATTTAAATACTGTGCCTCTGTGATAGGTATTTGGATTCAAAGTTATCATTTCGTGTAGTACCTACACATACCAAAAATTGACAAATTTTAAGGGTTTCAAAGTTAGTTTAAATTTTGTTTAATTCAGGCATCATGCATCGCTGGATATATAAAAACTTAACTTTAAGAAAAGAAGAACGTTTGGAAAGGTTGAATTTTGTTCGATTTTCTATGGAATGACCCTATGATAAATTTAATAAAAATTAACAAAAATCTTTGCCAAACTCACACCACAGTTAGCTGATAGAGCAGAACACACAACAGTCTACGGAAATCTAGAGACGAAAAATGAGGAAACTTCAAAGACTACAGACCGAACATGGAAACCCGATTGATTTGAAACACACAAGGGGAGACCGGAGCCGGAAACCAGAAAAATCTCTAGTAATTTGGTATGTTTAGAGAATTTTTGCATCTTCAAAGTGTATACACATAGGTCTCTGGGTTTCCAGAGAACGATAAAGTGGTCTCTTGAAGTTAAAGTCTCTCGCCATGTAGCTTCACCTTTCCCGAGAAAGGAAGCTATTTTGAAAGCTATGTGCCACACTAAATGTAAATGTCATAAGTTACTAGTTTTAGTTCCTTTAATTACCCAGCTTCTGCGGAAGCACAAAGCGCTTTGAATGTGCCTCAGCTTCATATAAATCTTAACATTGCAAGTCCGCAGAAACAAGCACTTCCTTTTAGCTTCGTTTTAATCGCTTTTGAAGCACTTTGTGTGAAGCAAATTAGAAGCTCTGCACGATTGCAGCTGCTACAGTGTCGGCACAAATGGTTACCATTATTTTTCTCTTATTTACAGGAAATTTAAAGATTCACGATTACGATTGTGTGAAGTAAATGAAAATAACATAGTTTAAAGTTTAACATTATATCCATATATATATTATACATTATTCAACTTCACAAAGCAAATGTCTTCTGAGGTGTCAACATGAGAAACTTGCATGATCACGCTCGCATTCCATATTTGTTTCGAAGTTACTTCAGATTGCTTCCAGATAAACACTTATTTGGAAGCATATCTGTAACCTAGCTACAAACGCTTCGAATCTGCTTTTTTACGAAGCGCTGGGAATTTTTCCAGCTGGGTAATATTAGATAATTTGTGATTTGCTTTTACAGAAGTAAAATTGTATTTCTAATTTTTAGAAGATTTATTTATATTCCTAAATGTAAGAGAGAATTAATTTAGTTTATTGACATCCTTTTTTATTGTTTTTTGTATAAACTGACTAATTTTATAATAAATAAACAAAGATAAATACTATGTATAACAATTTGAACCTATTTTATTAGTAAGCAAAATAGAAAATTATTTCGCAAGAACAGTTTGTGCGGTGTAAAAAATGTTCGAACGTTGCGGTTTGCTGCCGTGGGTTTTCGAGGAAATCCAACAATTGCAGAGCTACGTTTGCACCATATCCTTGCTTATTCAGGTCGTTCGCCCCAACCAAAGGGATAAATTGGCATAAATACCCATCCGATGAAGCGATGCGCCACATTTTATAGCCCAAACGTATCGGTTTGCCCTTGATAAACATGCGGGTTCCGCATTTAAATGCAATCCACATTCTAATTCTTATTAGATGCGGTAACACTTCCGACAATGACAGGATGGAATTGGTACGCTGTCATACGATGGCAAGAGGGGAGAGTTCTTTTCCAGCCGGCAACGAGAACTGATCTCCGTGCACTAGTCAGCGATATATTATATATTTGCAGTACGTGTTGATTAATATAAAATAAAAACAGTATTTGAAGTCAATTCCTCAGTTGTAATAATTAATTCTATCCTACATGGGGCCTCAACCAAACCGAAAATGTTCAACCTAAAGTATAGATATAGCACGGCACGTGAAGTAAAGAAGCAGTCGTTAAACGTCGAGGGAAAACAGAAGAAATAGTGCTGAAAGACGCAAAATATAAAAGTAATCAAAAAGAAGTTAAATGTGGAAATTGTAATTAAATTGGTATAGCGGCATAAGTGTTACAGTTATAACCGTAACGTAATTTTTTCCATTATTCATATAATTGTGGTAATATAGTAATAATACAGATGAGCTGAAAATAAAGGACTGTATTCAGAAAGAGAGTGGCATATCACAAGATCCAACATACATAAAAACTTCTGTATTTCGAACTCATTGCTATTGCAGAGTACAGTGTGTGTAGTAAATGAAAGACAGCGACCAAGCTTCCAATAGCATAGTTATAGGCGCTAACTAAAATGTTTATATAAAGGCGGCGAATTTCAAGGCGAAGAAGGCAAAGCTCTCACAGCATAAATAAAGAAAAGCTTTGACTATTTTATAATTTAGGAGTATATTTTATTAATATTGCGCAAACTTTATGTGTTAATACTCCCAGCACAAATTATAAAATAAATTCCTGAGATTTTAGGGGAATAAAATGGGCGCATACCATATGTCGAAACAAGAATCGTATGCGATTTTATCATAAGCAAATTTGATTAAAAACCTGGTTATTTCCAATAATTTTCTGATTCCTTTCTGTTTAGCAAAAAATAATTTTAGTGTTGATAGGGGTTATTTAATTGATTATATCATATTGAGGATGGGGGAGGAGGAAATTACGTAAACAAAGCACACGTAATGACGATTCGTCATCTGAAGAAAATTATCGGGAAATGGTAAAGGAGTTAAAGCGGGCTTTAGAAGAAAAAGACAAAACAATACAAGCTTTTGAAGATACTTTAAAGGCTCTTGAATATAACCAAACTAACAGAGCTACAGATTGCCAAAGATCAGCTTTACCTGGTACGTCAGGAACAAACCCAAAATTCCAACGACAAATAAAACGGAACAAAATGTGTATAATGATTTAGTCTCGTGTAGAAGGAATATGAATAGTGCTCAAGAATTGGGCCCGATGTCAAGTTCAGCCACTTACTTTTCATTTAAAGACGTTGAGGGGTCTATGAATAGCTTTACAGGTGAAGACGACTACACAGCTAACAAGTTTATCGAAGATGTTGAAAGTACAGCTGAAATATTTCAGTGGAATGAGCTACAAAAGCTAGTGTCCGCAAAACGACTTTTGAAAGGTGCTGCGAAGCTTGCCCTACGTACCATCGACTCACTGAATTCATGGGATAACCTCAAAAGTTTTTTACAACAAGAATTTGATTTAAAGGATAACAGTGCTGATATTCACGCAAAGTTGATACAACGAAAAAGGTAAGCAAAGAGATATGTTACGAATATTTTCTATATATTAGAGAGCTAGCTATGAGAGCAAAAATTGAAGATGCGGCAATTATCAAGTACACCATTGATGGCATCGAAGATCACAACACCAGCAGACTGGTACTATATGGTGCAAAGAATCTCGAAGAATTTAAAAAAAAAACTGAGTATCTACGAAGAAGTTAAGCAGAAAAGTAAGCCCCAAAGGTTTAAGAATCAGGACCAGTTAGCTAACAAACACCATCAAAACTATAGACGTAATCAAATAAGCTGTTATTCTTGTGGAAACGTGGGACACCAAGCAAAATACTGTCCTAATAGAAGGGAAATGTTTAGCATGTAACGGAAAAGAAATAAATCAAATGTTAGCAAAATAGCTATAGTACAAGCAGATAAAGAAGACCTCGGAGAAATATGTACTACAGTGAATGTAAATGATGATGAATTCATAGCGGTCATCGATACAGGCAGAAGACAACAGTTAAGAGACTATATCGAATTTCTAGGCGTTGGTATGCAAAAAATGTTTACCTTAGGTGCATTCGATCGAGAGCAAAATACAAGCAAATGGAGTTCAGGCCAAGGAGAAAATCCATGTTGTGTCAAATCACATAATATAAGTAATATTGGGGAAAATATTTATTAGTAGATTCAACCTTACAGTTGTACAAGGAGAGGTAAAAATACCTGTTCCTGAATTCAGTGAAGTGTTGTGATATCTTCAAATCGATAAGCATGGCGATCCAGACCTAAACCACATCGCTAGTCCTGATTATCGGCGAGCAGTTAGATAAATGATAGAGCGCTAACCAAGAATGGAAGAAATTAATATAAAATTTTGTATGAAAATCATGGTGAAGGATGAGAAACCCATTTACCAATCTCCAAGAAGATTAGCACCACTCGAAAAAGATACAGTTGATAAGCAAGTTGAAGAATGGCTTAAACATGGTACCGTGACATCTAGTGAATCCGAGTTTGCTAGCCTGATTGTATTGGTAGATAAAAAGGATGCCCCGAAGCGGTTATGTGTGGATTACCGACGAATCAATGTGGTAATAGTAAGAGACCACTAGCCTTTACCACTAATTGAGGATTAGATGGATCGCCTCGTTGATGCGAAGATATTTTCAACCTTGGATCTAACGAATGGCTACTTCTATATAAAGCTGGATAAAGAAAGCTAAAAATATATCGTCACGCCGTCGGGGCAGTTTACGAGAGCACCATTTGGGCTCTGTCCTTCGCTGACTCAATTTCAGGGATATATTAATCTAGTTTTCGCTGACCTTTTGAAGAGAAAGAAGTAGTTAGTTTACATCGATGACGAAATTATTTTTGGCCAGGATGAAAAAGACACCTTAAGTGCTTTAGACGATACCTTGGCTGTTGCAGCTAGAAATGGTCTTAACATATAATGGTCCAAATGTAAATTCATTGAATATTTAGGATCGTAAATGGAACGGTAGTGCCTACCAATGAAAAGATTAAAGCAGTTTCTAAGTTTCCGGTGCCAACATCTCTGAGAGATGTCCAAGTCTTTCAGGGCCCCACGGAATATTTCTGCAAGTTTCTGCGCAACTATGCAATTAGAGCCAAGCCATTGAGCGATTTGTTGAAAGAGGAGACCCGATTTTGCTTTGAGGAGAAACAACCTCTAGCCTTCAGACGACTGAAAGAAGCATTAACCACTAGTCCAGTCCTAAACATTTTCAATCCCGTTGCAGAGACGTTATGGTGCCATTTTATTCCAGAAAGATTCTGAAGACGGTCAGTTACACCCAATTTATTACCTCAGTAGAAAAACTACATCCACGTAGGAGAAATACAGCAGCAATGAGCTAGAAGTTCTGGTGGTTATAGTAACGCTGAAAAAATTTAGAGTTCACGTTCTTGGAAAAAGGTTTAAGTTAATTACTGATTGTGCAGCTTTTAAAAGCACAATGGAAAGAAAAGAGGTTGTACCCAAAGTGGGCAGACGGGCATTGATGTTAGCTGAGTTCGAGTATGACATCGAGCATAGTAGATGTTCTCAGTCGCTGCCCGCAAATCATGTTAATTGAGGAAAAAACATTGTTACATTGTATATAAGGAGCACAGCAAAGGGACGAGAGCATACAAGCCATCATGAAAGTTCTAAAGTACGATGTCTTTGAAGATTATTTTAGCGAGAAAGGTATTTTATTTAAATGCAAAGACGGATTGAAAGTAGTTCCTAAGAAGATGCAGGCTACTCTTATCAAACAGGTTCACGAAAAGGGGCGTTTCGGGTTGAAAAAGTTTGAAGAAGTTATCTGTCGCATCAACAATTGCATACCGGGTATCTTGACAACTAAACGAGGAAGGAAAGAAGGCTTTTTGCATTCTATTCCCAAAGAGAATCTGCCACTCCAAACTTTACATATCGACCACTTAGGACCACTGACGACAACAAAAAAAAAAATTGTCGCTATATATTAATGATTGTAGACGCGTTTTCAAAATTTGTCTGAATATTTCCTACAAGAACGACCACCATTTCTGAGACGTTAAAGAAGTTAAAATTACATCAAATGATGTAGAATAATTACCAACCGCGGAACAGCATTTACGGGAGCTGCTTTTGCTGAGTATTGTAATTGTTAGTATGTATATCGAACATGTTCTCACAACAACTGGAATTCCACGAGGAAATAGCCAAGTGGAAAGTAGTATCGTGTTTGCTATACATATTAACTAAATTGTCATTGACCTCAGAAGATATGTGATATAAACATGTGAGCAAAGTTCAACGTGGGATAAATGGTAGTTACCAGAGAAGCGTCAATACTACCCCATTTGAGGTAATGTTTGGTACGCGAATGAAAAACATCGGCGACGTTGCAATAATCAATTTAATAGATGAAGAAATGCGATTAGCTGTCCAAGGAGAGCGGGGCGAGAGACGGCCAGCAGCATCTGAACAAATCCAGAAAATTCAAGAAGAAAACCGAAAAGGCTACAAGAAAGAACGAAAGGCACCGACGATATATAAAGTGAGGGATTTAGTAGCTTTCAAGAGGACGCAATTTGGCCCCTGTTTAAAAAATACCTCCACATATTTAGGCACGTATAAGGTATATAAAAGTTAAGGACAACGAAAGATAAGATTTCTAGAAAGTAGGCGAACACGAAGGGCCAAAAAGTACATCGTTATCAGCATATAATTTTTATAACAAATTTAAATTGTGAAAATTGGTTAATTAAAGTACTCTGAATAACAGTGGCGAAAAGTTACAAAATAAATAGTTTGATTGCAGTCACGGCCTAATTATATCGAAAAATATCTTGGTTTTTTCTGAATTTTTAATAATCGGACAGAAGTTTTTTACTGCAATATATCTACAAACCAACTACAGCACTTTCGTTTCAAGAATTTATGCAGCACGTAGCAAGTTGAAATAATCTGATGGATCCGATCTTTGTATGAAAGAATAAATTAATGTCAGTTTGGATAATTCTGAAACAAGCGAGTAGTATGCCAAACGGATACAGGGATAAGTAGTAATTGAAAATTCATCGGTTACTATTTAATTACTACTGTAGGAAAATGTCAGAAAACTTAAATTTGTTAAACAAACAATTATTTCCTATGGTTATAAAACTGTGTACTTCTTTTCACGTCGAAAACTAGACAGAGAATGGCAAAAATTACTTAAAATTATACAAGTGTTTTACATTTAAAATGCACACGGCAAGAAAAGGAAGAAAGAAAAAAAAATCGAAAAACAATCAAACTCTCTTTAAAACTTTTATGAATAAAAATAAAAAAATGTGAAAGCGCAAGTTGCATGCAACGAAACAGATTGGCAAATGTTTCATTTTCGTACATAAATGAGAAGGAGAGGAGTTGTCATGATTTACTCTCATGAAATGTTCCCGCGCTTTTGTGAAAACCGGTTTTTTGCTGAAAAATTGAGAGAATCGGCCAATGTTTTTTATAGCATGGCCAATGTTTGTTAGTGTAATTTCTATGCTAATTGAGCAGCACGTGCTTCTGTTTATATTCGTTTTGCTGTAAGTGGGAGAAATTCTTGCTGGATTTTCTGATATTTTCGGGATAAATGAGAATTTCATTCGGGAGGAATTTTACATCTCCTTTCAGCATTTGAGCCAAAGCGAAATTTATCTTTTTCTTAAAAATGGGAGGTAGTGTGACCTGATGTACAGTATTATCAACAGGATAAAAGCACTTTGAGGGATTTAATAAGATTTTGTCATTCGGGTAATTCTACGTTCTCTCGATTTTTTTTTAACTCGTTGTCTCAGTTGCACTACAATAGTGCATAGCCAAGTTCTTTTCCCCCATTAATGCAAAAGACGAAAGTATATGAAATTACTTGTTTCATTCTAAAAACACCAGAAATTTTCAAATTTTGCTCTACAGCTTCTTAACTTGTCATTAGGTTAACTTTGACACAAATTTGTATATTATCGATAACTGAAATCCTGGTAAGGATTAAGCACCATAACAATCCAAAGGCATACATATATGAATGTTAGGCTGATAGATCGTACCACCGTAGATCCACCAATGAAATCTACCCATACCCTACCCTACTATTTGTCATTCGAATTTTCGTAGAATAATGATCCAATTGATAAATGGAGAAATAGTAGAAAAATTTGGTATATTCTATCTTTTTAGCATACCTTATCGCACAAGTAAATAGTAACCGTCCTTCGAGCCCGTCCCCTAATAAGAAAACATAAATTATTAAAAATCCGAGTATCTGTGGACCCGAGCAAAAGTTTTATCTGTGGGGGGTCACAGTTTAAAAACACAAAAATGGAATAATTTGCTCTGTTTTTATATATGGGTTCGCTATAGACAATATACTTAGTGGTTTCGTATAATAATGAGGGTACAAGCATAAAGTGTAAGTAATTTAGCAACCAGCTCTGTCGAAAATTATGCTAAGAATGATCCTATACAAATTTCATTACAGTTCACATTTTTTTTTATACTTTGAAATAAATACTCATACATTTTTTTTCATCATGCAAATTGCTCACCGAAAAATATAAAAATTTGCTCTCAAGTGTTTTAACTAAAATAGAAATAAATCTTCACAGCACCAATTACAGGGCCTTTTTTTCCCTCGCAATTAGTCTACACTGGAACATACATATGCGATCTACACCAATGTTTCACCACAGCTCTATGTACACATAGAAGTAGCTAAAGGCCATATGTAGAGACGTTCCTTTCTGATATATGTTGTTCATAGTGGGTTATATGAGTATGTACTAAATATGCATATGAAATGCTTACAAAGCGGAAAGATTTCAATCTGCAAAAATATTTTCCAGTCCAAATCTCTATGGAGGAGCCATGGAGGAGACTGCAAGCGTATCCAAATGATTATAATAATCCGAATGGAGGAGGAGGGTTGTAAGCCCTCCAGATGAATTGAAACGCAACACATTCAAAATTGGTTGGGGAGTTCCTTTTTGCATTTTTTACATCCATACATACATACTCATACAGCTCATGCTGATGAATCCGAACACCATGTGAGGCTTAAAGTAAGCCAACTAATAATGATATACGCTTCTCTCTCGTCATCCAGCATCAAGGGGATTTCACGGCTTTTTCTGCCGGATTTAAGTCGTGCACTTCATCATTAAGTAACGGCAAAGTTTTAATTAAAATTATTTTACAATTTCATTATGTTTATTTATTAGTTGCTCGCGCGTACGAAGGGAATTAGTCGTCCTTTTATCTTTTTTTTTCCTTTTTACGAAGGGAGTTCGACAGAAAACTCCAATTTTAGTTATTATGATACCAAATGAAACCCGTCATTAAATATTTAATTAATTAGAGTTGTACCTACCGTGGCTACACTAAGAGTGTCAGAATCGTTGGTAATTTTACACGTAATGAATTTGTAAAGACATCTTAATTAATTTTAATTATGTAGCTCACCAGCTTTGTTGCTTTGATTTTTTTTCTTAAATTATCTATAAATCTTAAAGATGAAAAGATTTTCTATTCTACTAAGAATGATTTTCAGTACCTGTCCGTCGTAAAAAAATTCATATCAGACTCAAAAGTAAAGAATTTATAAATGGACCTTATAGCGTCTCTAAATGAAATTATGCTGGGTTTGATATTAAAATAGATTGTCTGATAGCTTTAATGTGAATACCGGGGTATGACAAGGATGTTTATTTTCGCCGATCCTATTTCTTTCTGCAATAAATGAGTATCTGAGCTATTGACAACTCCGGTGGGTTACAATGGCGACTACTAAAATGCATTATATATCTGTATTAAGGCCGATACATACTTACTGGCACAGCACGAACCGGCAAAAACAGGCATCGACCGCAGCGGAAATTTTCGTGCACATATAATGACATAAAACGGAAAGGAAACTTTCAATTAAGGCAGATATCGAGAGAGTTTAAAAGTCAATCCAAGCATATTTTGGAAAGCTCTGCGAAGAAGGAACACCTTTTCTGAACATTGCAAATTTATTGGGTGACAAATGAAAAAAATATGGGCAATTAAAAAAAAAGTGAAATGCTGTCAAGGTTCGCCAGTGTTGCCTAGGTTGACCAGACCAGTCGACGAAATATGTGCTGAAATGATTGAAAATGAACTGGAAAAATTAATTGAATGAAATAAAAAGCGGAATTTGTTGCATAAACTATAACCCACCTTATACTTTTGTTAGTAAGTGTCTTCGTCGAATTCTAAACATTTGCTAGATAAATCCAATGTCAAACGGGGGTACTGTCGAGCCAGGATGTGATCGATGAAAAAAGCAAAAGAAAAAAAATTAATTGAAATTACCTCACCCTACGAAGTAAAGTATGCAACATTGTCAAGCAAACCACCGATTTAAATGCTCAGGGAACATCTAGATTCCAAGAACTACATGGATAAAAGCCGTATAAGCACAAGCTGCAAGTACTAGAAAATCCCCAAGCGTAATAAAACTTGGTGCACAGTACAAAATCACTGTAGAGTAACCTTTGCGGCCCTATGTCCCTCAAGGAATAAAAGGTGTTAGATGATGATGGCTGTTCAGTCCACATACATATCTCGATGAACTTCAGCATATGCACAACTTATCCCTCGATGAAATAACTTTTCCTGAAAATTTATAAAAAGGAAACACAAAGTATCATTTTCACAATCTATCTAACACAATATACTTATCTAATTGCACAAATCCTTTACCGTAATCCTCACCCACAGGCATCCTATGCAGTATTCCATCTAAAAGGAAAGGAAAAATACATTAATAATATGTAAATTAAATAAAAATATCATGATCTTACCAACAATTCTACTGCCCTCCGTTTATTTATATTTTGTTATGTCAACTAAGGACATTACGTCAGACAGTTGATGTCGCCACAATCAAAATTGGACCAAAACAAACCAAGCGTTGCCAGGGCAACACATTATGGAGCTGGGACATAGCTGTTCAAGGCGGCTATAAAAAGGCGACGACCCGCAGGAAAATCACTCATTCGGTTTTCAGAGTCTAATCTGAAAGCAGCAACCAGCAGAGCTCAATCTGTTTACTATCCTTTGAACAAAAGTATAATTTTGTTTATTCCTTCATATAGATTTTTAATTCTGTTATTGTAGAAGTATAATTCTAATTATATCTAGCATCCAATTTCGCCGCATATCAAAATTTCAGGGTTTAATCTGAAAATATCCTCCGTCAGAGTTGAATCTGAATACCCGTCCTCTGAGCAAAAGTATAATTTTGTTCTGTCCTTCATATAGAAGTCTACTTCTATTAAAGTCCAAGCTCCCAAAATCTGATATTTGCTCCCCAATCGTGTGATAGAAGTATAATTCTGCTTACACGCTCCAGGACGTTGCAACTGAAGTATAGTTCTGCGCACACGGTTTGACATTTGCTGTAACAGAAGCGTAATTCTACTTACACGCCTCAGCACGTTGTGGCAGAAGTATAATTCTGCTACACCGTCGCTCTCACCCCCAGAAAATCCTATTCTGTACTTAAATTTGTGGAAGTCTAATTCCGAAGAAGTAAAAACTTTCTTCTTATTCTTTTCAGGAACAGAAATAAGGACAGGGAGTGTGGGCACAGCAGCACGAGTTTTAATACTGAATTTTTTATTTTGAATTTGGAAATTGTCGTTGTTGAATTTTTACTGAATTTTTTTATTAGTATTAGCAGTAGATCTTAAGTACTAGTTGAACTGAAATTGAATTGTGATATTTAGGCTATATATTTGAATTGATAATCAAAGCTGGGTTATCCTTTTCAAAACCGGCACCCTCCCTTACGCTCGAGACTAGATCTCACAATGGCATTACTTGAAAATTATTGCGGCGACACTGGAGAGTCTGACTAATGGATAACATTTTTCCGCCTGGCTGAAGGTAGAAATTTAATTAATTTATAATATATTAAACTTCTAAACACACCGATATTTTCGACAATCATATTAGGACCGTTGAGCACATAACAGATATTTAATATGTATAATATTCACATAATTACCCAGCAAACAATTTGGCACACATTCGTAACAGCGAAACTTAAGCGACAATAGAGCTACACAATGCGAAATATTAGAGTAAATGCGAGAGAGCTAAAAACTAAAGATGTTATCGAAGGGACATAAAAGCGAAACGAAGGCGAATATAAATTCTGGTCTCTTTTATTTAACCTATATAAACATGTGCATTGCATGTGCGCTGTTTTGTGGCCGATTTTCTGGGAATTTTAGAGTTTCAAGCTTTCCAGTTCTATTCTTCCATCTAAAATTGTATTTCAGCGACAGTAAATTTATATTCACTTTGGATACATTTTAATTTATCACATTTTGTCGAAAGTAAATTCGATGAGATACCACCAATTTTATTCAATATTCTGTCAATATTTTCTCCCGCTCAAAGTATCGCTTTTATATCTCATTTGAATTCACAAGCGAAATTTGTCTTTCAAATTGTGATATTTTTGTGATTCGCATTGGCTTCGCAAGATATGCTGGGTATTAGTCGGGAGTTGCTTTTGTTTATATCTTGGCTTGTACTATTTAGATCTTATATTTGTTTATATCCCAACATACTTCGAGATTTTACAACCTCTCCTGTTACAGTATCGAGTCTTTCTTAGTTTGCATCGGTGTCAGAAGATGGTGAGATTGCGCTAGTTATCAACGAATTATACTAACAAAAAAATATATATATATATTCTGTGGTTTTTTCAAATAAGTCGTTATCTCCAAAATTTACAATTTTAAACTAAATATACCATTCGACATAAAATTTCATATTTTATAATCCTGCGTACTCTGGTATAGCAATTACACTATTATTAACAAAAGAATAACCACTTAAGTACCCAAAAATCTTAAATTATCTTTTCAAGAAACAGCACAAGTAGACATGCTACCGAGAACTTAAACAAATTGATCAAATAACAATGCAAGTGCAGATAAGTTGTTATTTTAAATGAAATTCCGACTTTTTTTAAATTTCATTGTTTTGTTTGATTTTTCTTCAATATTTGTTTGTGTGTGTATTAACAACAATAATAAAAGATGGGGTTTATCAATACCAGTATTAACAACATCCGTTTTCATTCCCAGTCATTTTGCCTGATAAAATCTCATGGCTTTCGCGATTTTTCTTGTTTTTCAAAAAACCGCATAAGTAAACTCCTGTAGCGATTACTGATTTCAAATAAATATTCATCTTCAATTGAGTCCTTAATTCGCACACAGTATATCGAAAAAAGCGTTATAATTGAGAGCGAAACAAATTGTATGCGCAACTTTTTCGCTATATTTAACATTTTTTGAAAATTAGTATTAGTAGGGTTAATTAAATTTATTTCAAAACGTCCGTGAGAAAAAGAAAAAAAAAATCCACAAATTGGTGATTTCCCAAAACTTTTTCTCATTTTTTTCAATTTTTCCCTCGCTTTCTCAAAACTAGCTTTTTGCAGATAACGAGTTATTTGAAAAAACCTATGATGTGTGCAGGAATTTTCAGAATAAGAAAAAAGTTTGCATTTTTTGTGATCGAAACCTTACAAAAACCGAGGTATTTGATGAAAAGCAGTATGTTGGGAATATCATCATAGACGGGGTAATTAATATCAGATTCAGTTTTTCTGCAAATATTTAATTTAAAGCAAATAGGGTTGTATATTAACCCTACTAAATTAACACTCCTCGAAAATTTCGCTATCAAAGTGTTGATTTGCAAGGAAATTATAGGAAAAAATTTAAAAACTTTGCCTTTAATTTGCAAAAAATTGCAGTCGAACCCAAAATATTTACTTTCTAATAATATTAAAAAAATACCATGTACAACAAATTTATGGAAATTATGGTGTGAGAACGAAATCCAAACTAGTTTTATTTGCAAAACACCACCTACCAGGTAAAACAAGAAGTGTATGGTGCTGGCCGCTAATCGGTCAGGTATCCTCTCATTAAAGTATGGCTTATATATTCTGGGTCCGGGCTTATGACTGAACAATTTTATATTTTTTGTGGCAAAAACTATTACTATGCTTACGGGATCAAAAACTTATCTATTATTATATGAAAAAAAAACTCCTGCGATATCTGAAAATGAAATGTTTCTGCTGAAACGGATAGAGAGAGCACAACTAATGGTCCAGCTTCAGGAGCAAGAGTTATGAAAGAGCAAATGCGTTATTTTTGATAGTTGAATATGATAAAATAATAAAAAAAAAAATTATGAAATTTAGTGTCACGGTTACAGCAGCTATTCGCCCATTCGAGGAAATTAGACTTTGTTTTCTATGTATTACATAAATCTCCTAACTACGCAATATTTTAAGAGAAAATTAACTTCAGAGATATTGCTTCCTTCATCAGAAAGGTTTTAAATATAATGGAGTATTTAGTTTATTTATGTTTTTCTGTAAGGATTATTAGAAGAATGAATGACAATGAAATAATGGCAGAAAAGACAGGGCAGTAGTTATTCCAATATTTAAAATGTAAAAAATCAAATATTTTTGGTACCATTTTGGTGAAAATCTTTTTTAGAAGGGCTTTCATATAATTATTCCTGATTTACAATGCCTTCACGATGTGTTTTATCAAAGACCATATTATAGAAAGATTACTCTTCTCCCATATCGAAAAGTGTTTTATTTCGCAGGTCGTGTCGTGAGGAGTGTTGGGAACTTGAGGAAATTTCAAAATTTTTCAACATGAAAAAATTGATTTTATGTTATACTTTTCGTTAATTATGCAGTAGGTATAATTAGGACTTTAACTTTGGAATATTAGATAAGCCAGCAATGACCGATCATGTTCTACTTTTAAATGCACGCAAACGGTAGCAAACTGACTGATGCAGAGAGTAGGTAAGTATCCCAAGTAGCACAGCTTGCTGTATTTGGGTTTTGACAACCTTTTTAGTTGGAATGGAATTCCACCACAATCACTTGACAACGCTTTGAAAATATTTACTCAGCAAACTGGCACACTGTCTTTCAGCTTTTTAGAGGTTGTAGTATCCATTATGCTTTGGTTGCCGCAGCTAAAAGTGAAGCAGTGAGAATGTTTTGGAAACCATTTACCAACCTTTATATTATGATGTTAAATATTTTTGGCAAACTTATTGCAACTAAATAGCTGTACCTTTTTGAACCATTTAACAGCTAAATAAAAGCCATTTTGTAATTGCTAGAAAGTGTCTTCTGTCTTCTTAAATTATTATTTTGTTATTTCATTTGGATCATTTAGCTAATTAAGTTATTTCTTTACATCCAGTCTACGAGAGTTTAGTTATACTTTGGTTTTCTTTCTGGTATTTTTAGTATATTTCAGATGAAATGAATGAAGTAAAAAAAGCGTCTTGTTAATATTCATTATGGCCAAACTAATTTTTAATGCAGATTTCTTTTAATATTTTAAGCGCTTAATTTTGCGTAAAAGTGTAAAAGTGTTAATACGCCTCGTAAATAAGTGAAGAGGTATAAGAAATTTTAAAAATATGATTTTGTTTATTTCTACAACATAGGGTCATATAAATTGTTCTAACTTTACCCGTATGGCGCCATTGGGAAGTTAAGTAAAAAAATTTCAAAAGTTTGACATTTTGTATTTTCAAAAGAGGCAACGCTATTTTTGCCAAAATATGGCTGACAGTAGATTAAATCTGCATAGTTTTAATTACAGCCATCTTAATAGAGCAATATACTTAACCATAGTAAACGAGCTAGGACATCTAATTGATTGTTTTGTGGTCTATCACCACAAACTAAAAGGTGCCAGCTAATTTGCTTTAATTGTAGATATTTAACTCTGATTACAGGCCTAAATAGAATAAGACAAGATTGCGACTTCTGCATTTTATCTTTACAGCTATATCCTGTATGTACACAGCTAAATTGTTGTTATTTCAGCATCTTTGTTGTTTTTGGAGATAAAATGATCGTTTTGAAAAGATAAAATGCTTACAAGTTGGAATTACACCTATCTAGTTGAAGTGTTTTACTTCAACACAGCAATAATTGCCACCATAGCTAATTGGATGCGTTGCAGTCTATCAATACAGCTAAAATGCTGGATGCGTAATAAAAATGCTGCAGATTATTGTAATTTAGCCAAATAGCTCTATATAATAATAACTAAATGGTTGTTATTTTGGAAAAAATCTTTATTTACCGTTCCAAGTATGTTATTTGTCATATCAATCCAAGCCTTTAAAGAGAAAGTCTTTTTGTAAGTTTTTTGTGTGCTTATTTTATACAAAAATTTACAAGATAGTGGTGACGATCGAGGAAAACGAAAAGACATGTGCGTGGTTCCATCATCGTGGGAAAAGAATAAAATTCTATATTGACCGCCAGGACGGAAATCCATGACCATGCGAAAAGATCACCGAGTAATGCCGGACCCAAAAATATGGTCCAAGCAACCATGTTCTGTGAAAAGCAGCAATTTTACAACTTTTGAAAATGCTCTACAAGTTGAAAAAAAAACTTTCACAGTTTTCAGATACGGAGGAGGAAGAAAGATTTCACAATTTGAAAGGTAGTACGACAAATTCTGGGCGCAGGAGAACAACGCTGAATGCCACAAGCAATATAGAAGAAGACTTCAATTACTTAGTAGTAGGTAGTGTTCCATCACTTGTGAATAGTGCTCCTTTTCCTAGTTCACGATCAGCAACTACTATTCTGCCACCCCCTGCAAACAATTTTATTGGTAGTATGGCTACCGAACAAGCTGTCGATGGGGCCAGTTATAATACAAAATTTTATGGAGAGTACATCACAAGCTTGTAATAGTTTGGATAACAACATAGTAGTGACAGATGGCATTATGAAGTGCCTCATATGAATTTTTCGTCACCACAGCGTAAATGAAATAGACACATGCCCAACGGCATCACATGATGCCAGATAAATAAAACCTCCTAAAACTAGACTAAGTTCTTCTAATGTCTACTGCATATTTTCAGGCACTTTTGAATATTTCATTTTATTCACAAAGTGGATTTCATTCCAATCCACATACAACAGACATTACTTATATTGATTTACAATCTACTATTTGGTTCATTTGCTGATGAGGTAAAACGTGAAGTTTAAGGTTTTTTTTGGTGAATGCATATATATATTTTTTTAAAAGCGAAAATTTTTAAAAAGTGTTTTTTGAAGTGTTTAGCTTCAGAATGATTAGATTCTCAGTAGAAGCATGCCGCATAATGTGATGCCATTGGGCTTGTTTGTTTTCTTGTTTCAAAAAATTGACTTTTTCACTGAATCACATAATTTCTTCAATATTTTGCTATCCATAGTGTTACCGGCTGAATATTTTTGTATAAGAATGATAGATTTTCGGTATATTTTAAAATTTTTGTTTTTCATGGCATACTTACACCTCTTTCGGACATTTTATATGAAAAATTTCTAACTAATTGAAATATGGTCTTATCAGAAAGTTTCATTTAACTTTCAGAAAAGAATAGCATTGCAAGATACCGATATTGAAGACTTGTGTTTTTTACCTTCCGACTCAGAATGTAGTGTACTAGACAGCGATGATAACGATTTCGTTCAAGACTGCTTCGATGAATTATGCAACGAGTCTGATGAAGTTGACGGGGATGGACTTCAAGATTCTCAGGAAGCAAGTGTTTTGGAAATCAACGACAATGAATGTATAGCGTCAACATCGGAGAATCTTAGAAACTACAGATGAGTGTCGGGTAAAGATAACGACTTTTACGAAATTCCTCTGGCCTATAAAGGCAAAGACAAAGTTTTCGTAAATGAGCCATATGATTTCTTCAAATATCTTTTCATTGACGATTTGTTATAAATGATCGTGTTTGAGACAAATATATACGCTCTTCAATGTGACAATGCAACCTTTTCAATTACTGTCGCAGACTTAAAGGTTTTCGTTGGAAAAAATTTGATAATGACATACATAAGATATCCTAATGTGAGAATGTATTGGTCCGTAATTCCAACGCAAAGAATAGACCAAATAGCGAATTCTATGAGTCGCAATCGATTTCCAGAAATAAAAAGATATCTACATTTTTGCAACACCGCAGAAGAACATAAAGAGGACAAATTTTGGAAAATAAGGCCTGTTATAACGGCTCTTCATACATCATTTCATGAAGCCAGATCCGATGGAGAAATGCAGTCAATAGGCGAACAAATGGTTCCAAAGGAAAGAGTTCTGCAAAGCAATATATGGGGGAAAACCAAAAAAGTGGGGCTTCAAAATATGGTGCAGGACTAGTCCAGATGGATATGTTCACTGTTTCTAGATGTATGAAGGAAATAAAATATTTATGGATAACCTTTTTACAAGTCTTCCGCTGATAAGAGCTTTGCAAGAAAAAAATCTGTTTGTGATTGGAACTCTTCGACAAAACAGAGTTTCTGAAGTTAAACATAAATTACTTCCCACGAAACAATTGAAAAGAGGTGAAGCAACTTATGCAACATCGTCAGACAATATAACACTATTGCGTTGGCTGGATAATAAAGAGGTGCACATGATATCCAATTATGGTGGCCTTGAACCACAAGATGAAATATTTCGATGGGATAGGAAGAAAAAACAACATATTAAAGTTGTATGTTATACAGGAGTATAACAAATTCATGGACTTGATGGATAGGATGACAAGTCACTACCCACATGGATTTAAAACCAACAAGTACTACCTTCGAACTTTTTTTATTCTGCTCAAAATGGCTACCGTTACCGCGTGGATCCTTTATAGGCAGCATTTTGGCAAAACAAAACCTCTTTTTTGATTTTAAAGCAGAGCTGGCAGAGACACTTTTAATTTTAGGGAAAACAAATGCAAAGAAAAGGGGACGACCTGGTCAATCTAATGGGGATGCGAGGCTGCATACGCTATGACGAGAATTATCATTTCCCTGAAAAGGTAGATATTAAATCTGCCCCAAGGTGCCATAGTTCAATGTGCTTCCGAAGAACGCGGTACAAGTGTTGCAAGTGCAATGAACCGGTTTGCCCTGAATGTATGAGAGAATTTCATACAAAAAACTAAATGTTTAATTAAAAATACAGTGTGGCAATTATAAGAAGAATAATTACTCAATTCTGATGTTTAATTATTCCCTCAATTAGAAGTTACATTCATATGTAAGGGTCGGTATTATAGGTAACAAAAAAACCCACTGGTGTCATATGACGCCCCATCCCTAAATCCTCCCTAGGACATTTCTTGTATTCTATCTTGTAAATTGACTTAATATATACATCTCCACCAAGAAAAAAATTCTTATACGAATTGGATCATAATTTGGGCATGAAGAGGTTAACAATTTTGAAATTTATGTAATTTTTAGTTGAAGAAGATGTTAATGATCTCCTGAAAAAGTATGAGCAGTTGTCTCATGATGTATTAGAATTAAAGAAGGAAGTAGTTGGCTTGCACACAAAATTTGACAAAGAAGTACATCCCACAAGAAAAACAAAAATGTAGTGATACTAGCATCAATTATATGTAGTCAGCAGTAGTAAGTCAGCAATCTTAAATCTGAAGAAGTTGCTACCCATTTCAAAAGAAGACCATTTAAATGAACTGGAATCTATATTAAAAACTTCTGAGGTCGTGGATTCAGATTTTGTAAGTTTGAAGTGTTTTTAGATTTTTTATGTTTATGTTTTATTATTTGTATATTTCAGATAAATTATATGATTGAAATTGGTGGAACAAGTGGTACTAAGAATGGTACAAAATAGCTTATATGGTAGCAGACAGGATATTTTCACGTTCATTTATAACTGAATGCTCGTGGACAGGATCTTCCAAACTAAATGAAAAAAAAATTGTTTTCCTCAAATATACATCTACATTTGACAACTTTTTTTAAGATTATACGTTTGGCAGATACACGGTACAGAGTTGATGACATGGAAAGTTTCTTCCATAGAATTTAAAAGAATAGCGTTAGTCACTTTAATCGCACAACTCCGGAATATAATTCAAAGAGAAAACGGTAGGGCAAAAACTTTATTACATTAAAACCCAAATTAAGCTAGTTCTTATTTTAGCAAATGTACCCTGCAAACGCAAACATCATCATTGGACGGAGCTTCAGAATTAGTAGAAACCAAAAAAGTATTCCTAGAAACATGTGGACAAGGAGTTTGTGCAACTGAAACGGAAAATACAGTGAGTACTGAAGATCATTTTGTAACCGATGAAACGAAATCCAATCCTGTTTAAAATATTTTTTAATAGAAACACTGCAACGGGTACTGCCATAATTTTGTTTTGCTTTTTGATTGTTTTTTTATTGAATTGAATTTTCAAATATTATAGGTACATTGTAAACGGATTACCTTTATTGAACTCTAGATGTATGTATTAATAAACATTTAAATAAAGTTTTGTTGTTGTTCTTATTCTATTCCTGTATATGTACACATTGCATAAATCTAAAGTGTGAATCAGAAGTATAAAAACAGTTTGGCTACCGATAAGTTTCACAGATGCTAATTTACATTTAATACTGTGCAATGCATATAACTTCGGAAAATTTTCTTCACAATTCGATGCAAATATATTTAAATGCGAAGTTTTTCTTTAGCTTTAAACTCGAACCGTAAATGTAAACATTTTTTTGAAATATCCCTGCATATTTCATTGCTACTATTTCACCATTTCACATTAATGTTATTTTTGAGAAACGTTTTCTGCACATTTCTAAATCAGTTTCATCAATAGGTACTAATCTCATTTTTTTAAAATTGGCTACAATTCTTTTGATGTTGTGGTAATGGATTATTTCCAGTCCGCAACAAACCTTTTGTCTTGTAAAGCATATTTTCAAATGGATATGTACTGAATGTTGGCAATGATCCGAATTTTTAACCTCATCTGTCAAATGACATAAATTGTGAACGTTGCTTCCGATGGAGTCAATACCGTATATTTCAATGTGTTGTTCAATAAATATGTACTTTTAGCATTTTTTCAGCAGCTGACAGAAAATTTGAATACTCTTCACATGAATGTATTGTAACTACGCAGAAAAATAATATAAAATGTTTGAATACGTCTGGGCTCAAAAAATGTTTTAAAACTAAAGGCCCGATATAAAAGAAGAAAGTTCGAAACTCTAATCCTTTCCAAAAGAAAACACAGTCAAGAGATCTTACTGCTCGATGTATTTCGTTAAGTTTTCTGCATTGAAGTAAAAAGTTCGATATAACTTTTATATCAGACGCAGACCATTTCGTCCTAAAATTAAAACTTCCGCGCGACTATCCAGTTAACAATTTCCTTATTATGCCAAGGTCGACCAAAAGTAAAGAATCACCTAAAAGAATTTAAGAAATAACCGTATGTAGATAAGCTTACCAAAAGTATTTCATTTAACTCACCTATCACAATATCGTCTACCATATTTACAGGAAGGTCTTCAAGTGGTGTGTCTGTTTTATGATGATCTAAATCTATTTTTTGCCGAAAACTTTTATCAGTTCTCCGTGGTGCGTAAATTCTTGGATAGCTCATATGATGGCCGTTAATATGGTATTCGCCAATTGCAGTATATTTAAGGCACGCATTATAACCATTAAAGTTAACAGTACCTATATACATATACATATACATGTAAATACATACTAATTAGAGAATTTGAAGTTAGAGAGCTCCAAGGCAAGAACCATTAGTTAGAGAGCAATTAAAATAAAATAGAAAATGTGGATTGATTTCAGGTTAATAAAAATGCACTTGAATGTCTCTTTTTCGGCGTATCACATATAAAACATCGGATTCGAACAGCAATTTTATGGTTGTTAATTAAACTTCTATTTTTTATTATATCTTTTCCTTAGTTTACGAAGGGTGTCAAGAATTCTTTCGTGCTAGGGGCGAAAAAATGAAAAGCTGTACATAGAATTAATTCTAGCTTAACGTAGTAATTGTTTGCTAAAATTAGTGTGAACTCTTAAATTTGTTAGTAAATTTTAAGAATTAAATTCCGTACTTTGAACTTTGTGGAAAAATGTCCTAACTCAAAATAAAATTTGTAAGAAAAAAAAATGCTGTATTGTGAAAAAGTGACACAATTTAAAATAATACTGTTAAAATGTCGAAAACATATATACGTTTGTAATGAAGATCGTCACAACTCAAAAAGTGACACTGACACACTGTTCTATGAAGAATATCTCTGTTCTTAAGTAACAAAAAAGTGACACTATCGCCATCTAGCGGCAAAAACAATCAGATAGAAATATGCCAATTTCATGGTGTAATTAACTCA
Organism: Dioctria linearis; assembly: GCA_963930735.1. NCBI lineage: Eukaryota > Metazoa > Arthropoda > Insecta > Diptera > Asilidae > Dioctria > Dioctria linearis. Next base: position 76,569,374 of record OZ005742.1, on the reverse strand, counting down.
AAAACGACAAATTTTGACTTAGGTCACATTTCTATGTGACGTGCGAATTAATAGTTGGTGCTTAGACCGAAAGAAAATGCTATATAGAAATGAGCCCACTTTCTGCAGTGTATTTCTATGGACATAGTCAGTCCATATTTTAAATGTCAGTGGTTTTACATAAGAACGCTGCAAATATTTTAGAATGTTAGGAGTGTTACATGCCAAAATTACCTGAAAAGGGGCTTATCTCTCTTTAAGGCGAAGAAATTGCCATCAGCAATTGATTTAAATTCCTCAGTTAAAAACAAAAAGTATTTCCCATAGAACGACTTGGGACAAATAAAAGTTTTAAATTTCAACCCCAGAAGTGGAGTTCTTATGTGCTCAGATGGGCTCATGGGACGTGACTTTCGATAACGCCCCATTTTTCCGACCAACTATTTTGGCGTTGGGACTGATACCCCCCCCACCCCCCGTCCCACAGCCAAATCCTGGGTGCGCTACTGGATAACCGATACACCATAAATTGATAGGTACACAAAACATCAATTTTAAGGAAATAAAGATCGAATACAAAGTTTAATTTGGTCCAAAGTACTTACATAGCCTTCCTACTTGCGCCGGTCATTATGGGCCCACTTTTATATATCTTTAATACCTGAATTGCGAAATCGGTGTTCCCAAGAATATGGAAAACAACACACGTACTTCCTATCCCTAAAAGGGGCTGCGGCTACAACTCCTGCTGATTATGGACCCATCAGCTTACTGCAAAAAAGCCTCATAAGTAGCTGCCAGTCTGGATTTCGACCAAAGCAGAGTTGCGAAAGTGCTCTCGTTAAAGTCACAACAAACATAAGCGTTGTACTTGATAGAAGAGAGATTTGTATTCTGGCGCTTTTAGACTTCTCCAAAGCTTTCGACAGTGTTTGCCATGTAAATTTGCTAGATAAATTGTTTAATAAATTCCATTTTCCGTGTCGAGTGTTCATTTAATCAAGGAATTCTTAAACGGGCGATCGGAAAAGGTTATCCTTGGGGGCAATATTTGATCAAGTTTCCTTCCTCTATCTTGTGGAGTACCACAAGGTTCCAGTCTTGGTCCTCTACTCTTCAGCCTATACATTAATGATCTGCCTGAAATAATACAAGATGTCAACATTCATATTTATACTGACGACGATTAGGTCTATTTCAGTCTTCCTCCTGGTCTTATCGAAGACTGTGTGGCTCGGATGAATTGCGATTTACATAACATACACAGCTGGTCTATTGACAATAAACTTAAACTAAATCCAAGAAGTCACAGTGTATCGTTTTTTTTGCTCTTTTGACTCATCATCACTTCCCCTATTCTTTTGAATGGTTTTTCAATTCCCTACGTGGATAAAGTCCGTAACCTCGAAGTCACCTTAAACTCTAATATGAAGTGTTGTGATCTCGTCAAATCTAACCTACCAAAGGTCTACGCCGCACTCCGCCGCCTATGGTTGTCTGCTAGAATGCTTTCCCCCAAGGTACGTTGTCATCTGGTTAAGTCTCTAATATTACAGCATTTTACACACGTATTCCCAATCTTAGATTCACACTGCTCCAGAAAATTACATGTTGCATTTAACGATTGTGTAAGGTTTGTTTTCGGGTTATGAAGATTCGATCATGTGTCTCACCTGAATTTTGAACTGCTAGGTTGCTCTATTGAAGTATATCTAAGGCGCAGAGCATTACTCTTCCTATCCAACTAACTTCAGGACTCTTAGCCCGCTTACTTGAGGACCATGTTTCAACCCTTGAACTCTACCAGAGGTTAGAAACTGCTAATTCCACGTTTTCAGACCTCGGTTTTTGATAGTTCAAATTACTCTAATGTGGAATTCATTACCACACAACATCCAGAAGGCTAACTCCATTGGAACTTTCAGGCGTCTTCTTGTAAATTTTTTGACATAACTAGCTTTGTTGTCTTTTCTTTTTATAATGCCCCGTACGCGCATATTATTATTTTTATTTTATTATTATTATTTATTCATTCCCATTTGCTATATTTTTTTCGTTTTTATTATGTTTTTTATCTTAATTTTACTTATTTATTCATTATTTACTTGTTATTAGTGTTTATTATTATTATTTTGTTTTTGTTTTCATCTAGTATCATTCGCTGTTTTCCAACTTTTTTGCTGTTGTGTTTTTTAATAATTAATTTCGATTTTTTTTTTTCAATTTTCCCTTGTATTATTGTATTCCACTCAAATTGGCACTAAGAAAAAGATTGTAAATCTTGTAGTATACCTTCCAAATACACAAATATTCTATTCAATTCTATTCCTGTAAAAGGGGTAAATTATACTTTGATTTTATTGGTAATGTAGTAATGCTTGTGATTACATAAATTGCATATGAAATTTCATTTCCCCTAAATTTTTATATTTTAGTGGAACTCGTAATTTAATTAAAAAAGCTACATTTCACCACCCACAGGTTTGGCTTTAAGGTAACCAATGACGCATTTTAACCTGTTTACTAAACTGCTATGGCAATTTGCTTCCTCAACTGTGCGTTCATAAGGGTCTCAAATGAATGGGTAAATCAATAAATGGCCATTCATTTTATTGCACAACCGGCAAAACAAACATAAAGACTGGATTTTTTTTCAAAATGTGCATATTAACAACAGCTGATATCCGTTTCACTGTCATTGTAACAAACGACAGCTCATCCCTGCACCGGCCTGATGTAACATTCAACATCCTTTACATACTGTATATATTCCGACAAACGTTTCCCTCTGATGGGCAGTAAATGGGCTTGAAATTGATTTCCTTGTCCGAAAATCCAATCAACTGTATTGAGCTATGGTAGAGCACCGCTGCTGTCGATATATGTATTTGTGGAAATTTTCCCAATACACACTTGTTGTTCTGTTCCGGTACGGGGAATAATTTTAAAATTTCTGCGCCACAAAGGATGGGGAACTGGGAAGTCAAGGGCCACTATTTCGTGTCATGAATATGTAATTAACGTTACACAACAAGTCCCATGGGCTCTTACCACAGTATAAAATTCAGATTGTTTATGGGGAAAATGCCAAAAATTTACATTCATAACTAAATCAGATTGGTTCAGCAGATCTATGACGTTCAAAATGGGTCAAAAGACGACGTATTTCTGGCATCCTGAATAAAAGTAAATCCCGAGTGACTTGAGTATAATACCACTGGTTCTATCTATATTCCATCCTCATTTGCAGTTGTATCAAAGTATATGAATGAAAAGGTAAATAGTAAAAGAAAAACGTCGAAACACTTTGTCTAGTCTAATGATGTGTTTACAAAAAGAACACGTTCGGGTGTCGTATGTAATCTGCCATGCTGCACATTAAGTGAGATCAAGTCCAGGAACTGTCTTGAGACAGAGCAGGGTAATGATGTTTTTATGAACTGTCAGCTCCTCTTCGCTTCCATCACGTAAGTCCTAAGTGCTGGGAAATGTATTCTCTGGCGCTTGAACCAAAATGTAAATCACATACCTACTCCGGCCGTCATCCCTTGCTTGGCTTTTTCTGATGTTTTTTTTTCTTCTTGTAATGGGATAATACCTATGTAGACACGTAGATACGTTCTTGTTGCTGTTAAAGTATCTTGCATACGGAAATAAGGGAATAGGGATTTTCTGATGCGCATAGAAAAGAGGACTTTAATGAAATTTTGTAATTTTCATGAAGTGCTGATGTGATTTGTTTCACTCGAAATTCAAGAGTATAGTCAAGTTTCTCACTTCTATGAAATGAGTTTTCTAGGATTTGGTTGTAATATAGTAAGATACTTTACGAAAGGATGCTCTTACTGTTGCTCTGCTGATTGTATAAGGCTATTGAGAAACTACCAATGGAGCCGTAACAATACCAGGTGAACTTTATAAAAGAAGTAGACTTACAAACTGATAAGACCATACGATGAAGTGAGGAAGTTTTGTTTTTTATATTAGCTCCTTCATCTGTTTCAATTTTGTAATACGTTTTGTGGGTTAGGTATTCAGGGTGATGAAATGAATGATCGAAAGTAGTCATTCATTGTTTAAAAGTATATTCTCAGAGCCCAGATGGCCTCCTTTCTGTGGGCTAATTAATTTTATTGTATTAGGCTTTATAAGGTTGTACAATAAACTGCATTTTCAATTTTAATTTCGATTTCTAATTCAAGAATATTCTTAATAGAAGTTTAGGTTTTGAGGAGATACTTAGCCAAAGTAATATAAACTGACCGCTCCACTCTACTAGGAATGCTAGTTGAGAACGCTTTCCCAAAATCTAGTCTTGGAACAATGTAATTCGCAACTCCCCATATACAGTCTTCAGAACAGAGCTTTAGTATACTGCTGTGACCACTATCTGTTGTTGACCAGCAGTTACACTCTTTAAGGCTTAGTGCACTTTGTACAGCCATGGTTGTCTATAGGCAACAGCCGGAGCATAAACTCCATTGCTGCTGTTGGTGTTGTTCGGAGAGCTCCTGTAACACCTAAACAGGCAGGTCTCTGTATTTAGTAAGACTTTTCATGTACGTCGCTTTTTCAAGAGCGTTCCACCACACCAGAGCCCCATATGTAAGGATAGGTCTTACAATAGCGGTGTATATCCAGTGTAAGATACGAGTGTCGCAGTCTATTACAAAGCTCTAAAGCTCTCCAAGTGAGCGCAGTAAATCTTATTGATACTATCTGCATCCGTTTTTTGTTCATTGTATTTGGAGTTTTTTTTAATGTCTAGTGCTTCTATCAATAGTCTCTTCTTATAATGTTTTTCATGATGTAGAATAGAAGTGCTTTCAAAATCGGGAGCATGGTTCAATAATGCACAGTGAGTCGTTAGAGCGGTTTTATTACGGTTTCCGCCTTTTAAGTCAGATTTATGAATCGAAATGCTATTCTTTAGGAATTGCCCTATTGTTCCAGCATAGATCATTGAAAAGTTCATGTTATTATAACCTTTGTAAGGTATTTTGTGCACAACATCAGAACGTGGTTCATTGTGAGTAGGAATTTTCACTTGGTGAAACAGTTTTTCGATGTTTTGAGCGGTTTGAAGCGTAGTTTTATTTGGTGATACTGTGGTTTAAGGATTTTTTGAAACCTCTCAGAAAACCTCGGGGTACGTATTGCACCTTTAAATTTCAACAAACATCCCGATCCACTTCTATTCCTACCTCCATCACTTCAGAAAACCACTCTCGCCCAATATATTCCACATCTTTCCTACGTTCATTCTATGGGATTTCTTGTGACTAAGCTTTAAAACTCCGGCGATAAGTTTTCGGCTGTGTTTACTTTTTGTGGTGCTCAGGATGGCAAGATTTTTAGTTCGCAAGCCTACCGTCGGTTTTTGATACCAGTTAATTATTTTTGAATAATTTCCTCTTGTTACTCTAAAGGCTAAGTACGGTAGAGATCCCATATTCTCTTGTTCCACAGTGAACTGTAGTTTAGGGTGGTAACCATTAAGAGTATTAAGTATAGCAGGCATATGTTGATTTGGCTTGGAGAGCTTTGGAGAACCTTAAAACAGCTCAATATTAGTTGAATTTGATGAGTGGTTGGATAACATTTCACAACACTATATAGTATCTTTGTTTTTGTCTAAATATCTATGGTTTAATTAGTGTTATGTTATTAATCTATTTATTTATTTATATTGTGTGTTATAATCAATGCTTTCATATAGTCGTTATTTATCATTTATCTTGTTAATGGTTTTCTAATGCTTTCAATCCGTAAGTAGGTTTTTTAATTTTTATTTTTATTTCTAATGATACACTAATATTTGTGATAGACTGCGTCCTTGAGAACGGTTCGAGACATCGGCCGAAACGTCGGAGAATAGCTAGCCTAGCTGTAGATGTAATTGTTTATTCAATAATTCTTTATAACGCAATGCGGCGCTGAATTTTGTGATCTCTATCCTTCACTCTCCTGGCGCATTGTCGGGGCTGAGTAGGTCAACTACTCTCGTCTATCAGGTCTCTTTAAGAGAGACACTGAATATCAATGTGCCCGTGCTATCTCAGGGAAGATGGGGTAATGACACGAGCCCAGGACATCCGGGCTCTCAGTAAATAAAGGTAAGTGGTGTATGGGTACTTTCTAGGCCGTATTATTTGCTCGGTTTTATTTGAAAGCACAAATTCTTTTTTGTTTTTTTTGTATATGGCCTCTGACAGCGACAGGTATTTGGTATACCCACTCCACAATTCTCCCGCACTAGCCGAGGTGCTAGTGAACCGCCCTGTGTCAACACTATACACAAAGTGAGCTATCAGCTCATGCTGACAGAATGGACTTCACGTCCAAAGTATACTCATTCTTATTTATTTAGAAAGTTCAAAAATATTATACAGACAGAGTCCAATAAAATAATACCTTATAAGTTAATACGGTAAGTCGTAATAAAGAAAAATTAAAAAAAGAAGAAAGATAGAGTATAATCTAAGTCTACAAAATGAAAACCAAAACAAAAAATTAAATTAAATTAGATATAATATAAAGACTAAAGTTATGAACTAAACTATAACTTAACTACAAAAGAGAGAATCCAAGTACAAAAAATTGAATTAAAAATTAAACTAAAATTCTAAAAATATAAGAAAAAATACTTCAAGTAAGAAAGGAAAATGAAGTTTAATTAATAATGAAAACAAAAAAATTGAAAAATGAAAATAAAGGCAAGGAAAAGCCAAAGCAAACACTGAAAAAATATTATACATAAATTAAGTTAAGGGAAATTGCTTAATCTCAGCTAAAACTGATCTTTTGAGAAACAGGGGGCTAGAACAAAAGACATCGATATTGCAAAACTTACAGTTGAATAATTTCTGCATTCTTAGTAATGGTGACTTTACGCGGATATTGGTTCTACAGAAAGGGATTCTAAAAGGACGAGCATGGAGTCCTAGGGATCTTGTAGGAATATTTATGCATATTTTGGAGAGCAAATCTGGACAAAGCCCGAACCCATTTAGGAGTTTATATAAAAATAAGAAGAGATAATCTTTGAGTGTACTCCATTTAATTTATGCCCAATTTGAACAAAAGAATCCTGGTAAACTTTCTCTGGACAGACTCTACTTGTTTGTTATAACATGAGCTCCAAATTTACACACCCGATAAGCTTTAGTCGTAATAAGATTTACATGAGAAGCGAAAAGTAGTTTGTGATCAAAAGTGACTCCTAATTCCTATATTTCATTAACACGTGAAATTGAAGTATTATTAATATTATAGTTAAAGAAGATTGTTTCCCGCTTTCTAGGTTATAGTTTCACATTTATCTATATTAAGATCAAGATCATTTTCCTTATACCAACCTTCGAGCTTAACAATATCATCATCCTATGCCACCATAACAAAGAATTCGGTAGTACATCTAAAAATGTTCGGTTCGAAATCGTTTCCACTTATTAAAAACTCTATTACGAGCATGAATTAAATGACATGTCATGCAAATAGTTGAGATTACTACGAAAAAAATATACTCGATCGGCAACACCTTTTAAATGAGCCTATAGGCTTATATATAATTTGTCAGCAAGTTAATGCGGCTTCCACTAATAACTTCTTATAACAACGGAAGATATATGTAGATACCTATTCGAAGTTTGCGCCCTATGATTTCAAGTTATAATTCTAAATACCTGGAAAAGAGATTTTGTAATTGAAAGCAGCTTTTTAGATTTCAGATGTTAGAGAAGTGTCAATGAGAGTAAAGGGTTCGGTTCCTTATTGATGCGATGTAAATAACAGCTTAGGTATGACTGTATGAGTGTATTGAAGCAACATAGTTGACCAGATGGATTTAAGAAATCATGTAGGTTAAATTACCATCAATGATTATTTGCTCTATGCTGTAATTACAGAGCGGGGTTTATACACACATACAATCAAGCATCTATTGGGTCTTGTGCCTATTTCTCAGAAAGCACATTCAGCTCCTAGATTAGAATTTCTATTGCCTAGTACTATTGCATTTAATAGTTTCCTTAATAAACAAAGCAACACCACCACCACCATGCCGGCCTTCCCTGCTACTTTTGTAACACTGTGAACAAAATAATACCATCAAATATAATTTCCCTTAAGACTTTAGAATCCATCTAAATACCCAGATAATTTACTAAAACCTTCCATTGGGCTTCTCTGGGATTAAATATTCTCGAATTTGTCTGATCACACAAAATTGGCTTACAGACTTCCTCAGAAGCGTATTCTTAACAAATTCAATTTCACAAATCGCTCGTAATTGAGTCTTAGTACTTGAACTTTTGCGAAATTATTGAATTAATTTCATCATTTCCGTCTTCTCAGCTCCTTGGTTTTAAGCCGTCGTCTTGAGACTACCGCACTACTATCGTAAGAATGATTCATTCAAGACGGTGTGATGCGATCCGGTGATGCAAAAAACAAGAGTTTGAGGCAAAGGAGTTTTGCTTACCTATCAAAAGTTTTTACTGTGCTGGTGAAGGACGATGATGATGTAAAAATGTTTCCCCAAAGGATTAGACGTGTTGAATGTTTCATTACATTCAAGGATACTCTCTAAAGCAAGTTTGCACTTTATCTCAAGTTTTCTTGTCAATTAACCATATTTAAGAACCCGGAACAAGCATGAAATCCAATGTGAAAGATCTGGAGCTATGCAAGGATATATGGGGGAGCTTAAATTCTTTTGATTATGAGAGATATAGCCACAAAGGCCGACAAAAATCAATTAAACTGTTTCGAGTAAAATAAAAAAAACTACTATGTGGTGTTATGTTAGAAATAATGTAACTAAGTTCAGATTTACTAAAATTATTGTAAATACAAATTAAATAATTAAAAAATTAAGAAACTTTAGTGATCCGAAGGTACATTTTTAAACAAATAAATAAGCTTTTTCGCGTTTTCGAACAGAATCGATCGAAGTCGGATTTTGGAACGGAATATGTTATTTATGTCGACAATTGGAATAAACGAAAGTAAATCTGGAATTTTTATATAATATTTTTATTGTTTCATACGTTTTAATAAATATAAGAAAATTCTTTGATAACATGAGTATACCTGAAAAGAATAACTGAATATCTCCGTAAAAAAGCAGTTCGAGAACAGGGGTGGCATTAACTCGTTCGCGCTCGACCCGTAAACCGCCAAGACATTTTTGGGTGACCACCTTTACGAAGACGTAAGACGCGCATACTAAAAGAAACATATTTATGGAAGACCGACGCCAGCTAGGATGGAGAATCGGCTTTTCACAATCGATGCGACTGTGTCTCAGGGTTGCCACTGAAGCGAACCTTGAAATAAAAGAAATTCAATTTGCAGACTATAAATGCCAACAATCTGATGAAATAGTAGAAAAACTAAATAAATACTTTATTCCAAGCATACAGATCATAAAAGAATCCATACCTCAGACAACAGATTTTATTTTTAGAAGGGTGGAGTATAATGAAGTGAAAGATATCTGTAAAAACATGAATAAAAAAAGGGACTACAATTCAATTAGTATAGGCATGATATTAGACAACTGGAATAATTGGGGTGTTATTTTGATTTAAATAAGTCGTTGGTGAGTGGAGAATTCCCTAGTTTATGGAAAGAATTAATTGTTATCCCTGTTAAAAACACACAAAAGCAGAAGATTTCAGACCAATAATATTGTTTTTCCAGTGATTTGCAGCCTTAGACCTGCAAGTGCTGGGCACTCACATATGACGTGCATCGAGGTTTCGTCATCCTCTTTGCTCAGTCGACACAGTTCACTGTCGGATTTGTCTATCTTCTTCAGGAGGTGAAGCAAGGGGCCATGACCAGTAACTACGTTAGCAAATAGTTTGAGCGACTGTCTGCTAAGTCCAATACGTTGGCGCATCTAGAAGGACATCCAGTCGCTTGTTTTCCCACCTAAGCAGTTCCCCCCGAAAGTAGCTTTCTGGTAGGCTAAATGTCCGGCAGGGACCAGTATACGGATATTCAGCTCCGTCCACTCCTTCATGTCCAGGGACCAAGACCAAGGTTACTTGGTTGGCCCTAGACAGTAGTTGGAGTTTCAAGTAGCAGCTCTAGACTTATTTCGACTCAAAAACTTGAGAGGGAAGAGCTAGGAACGCAGCTTTGCTGTCTGAGCAAATGTAGATATTGGAGTTCTTACAGCCCTTATTTAGGATTTCCTGAGGTCCAAAATCTATAGCAGAGACTTCCGCCTGAAAAATGGAAGGTGGGGAACCAAGTGGAATGGATACCTCCACATCTGGACCAACCACCCCTGCCCCTGCGGTCCCGTCTTTCCAGGATCAGTCAGTATACCAGACTTGGGCCCGTTGCGGAAGCTGGAGTCCTCTGTGAAGTATCTGGTTTGTTTCATTTATAATTACCTTGTAACCTCTTTTAAAAGAAAGTATCTTGGCCATAGTATCTATTGGAGCTTCTAGGTCGTTAATGTTGACCTGCTCGAAGATACTGAGATGACCTACCCTGGAGGAGTTGGCCTCATCTGACCTTTCCTATCGAAGCATACTAGCCGCTGCTTCCCTCTGAATAAAAGGTAGAGAGGCTGTAAGCCAAGAATGGCTTCAAATGCACGTTGAGGACACGATGTAAGGACGCCAGTTGCGCCTAAACATGCCATCCTACGCGCCTTATCAAGGGCTCTCCTGGTGGTTGCTTGCAGTGTTTTAGGCCACCACACATTTGCCCCATAAGAAAGTATAGGTCTGACTATACCCTGGAAGACCCATAGGGCCATTTTGGGGTTCAGGCCCCACTTTTTTCCCGGAAAGCCTGTGGCATGAACTGAATGCCCACATGGCTTTGTTAATTATCATCTCCAGGTGGGGATTCCAGGTAAGCTTGCTGTCTAGGATTATTCCCAGATATTTTGCTTCTTTGGAGTATACTACCTTTGTTGCGGGGTTTTGTCGCAACAAATGTTCTTAAAATTTAAACACAATATCAAGCTCAATATCAATATGCTCTAATGATATTTACGATATATGTATGTATGCTGTACAAGTTACTTCTGAAGAAACTAAATGCGGATATTAATGAAAAAGAAATTGACCTTAATGGCTTAGTGCATATCGTCGATATATCTGATACGAAATACGAAACGAAAAATTATGAGGCTTCAAAACTCCTTTAAGAGTTATCAATAATTAGCTTGTGCTGTGCTTATGATCGGGTTATATAAGAGTTATATTCGAAATTATTTTAGGATTATCTCCGATCTATGTCCAGTTGAAAAATTAAAATAAAAGAGTAGTTTTTAGGATGTCTTTTATTTAAATTTTAATACTCCCAACGTTTTGACCCGCGGGTTTTACGAGTCCTATTCTTGGGGCTACCAAAAATGTATAGAGTAATACATCGAGACACTTTTGAAGCTACAACAAAATTACCTTAACATTGTAATAAATAAAATTTTAAATAACACATATTAGAAACATCAAATAAAATAAAATATTATACTAAACATTTTTAAAATGAAATTAAAATTACACGAAAAAATTAACTACTGACAGGATATAATTAAGCTATTGACTAGACTAAACGATTCTGGGATGTGGGTGCATCGATCAGTATCAATATTCTGATAATCGTAAAAGATGTTATTTTTGTATGTGTATAATTTTTGATGTGATAAGAGCTGAGTTTGTGTAGTGTTTAATGTGATTATTTTATGTGTTTATAGAATTAAGAATATGGTGATATTCATTATGGATGGTCTCTTTGTCTAACCTAATATTAATTAAGTTGTGCTTATTTATATAAATATGGCAGACTTCCTTGGTTTCTCTCTGAGCTCTATTTTTTTCATTAGCAATGATCATGGCATCATCAAATTTGAATATATGCCCTGTTTCAAGAAAATGTGATGCCAATGCTAAGTGCGGGGTATTTTTTTCTATATACTTTGCATGCTGTGATAGGCCAGTTTTTAATTTTTTTTATGTTTGCCCAATGTATGCTGTGGGACAGTTGTCACAATTTACTTTGTAAACAACGCTATTTTTTTCAGGAGTTTTTAGTATGTCCTTCGTTTTGATGTAAATGTTGTTGAGCCTATTGACGGGTGTAAAGGTTATTTTTATTCGGTTGTCAACTGTATGTACATCTCGTTTTATTTCATAAGCTACTTGATGTATGTAAGGGATTGAATTGTAGACCTTACTATGGGAGTCTTCCAGTTCTAAAATAGCTTCAGTTTTTACAAAATTTTTTTAAACAGCTCTCATTTCTAAAGAAAATAATAACTTTTCCCTACGCTACATCTTAGCTATTATCATTCAAATTCAAGTTGTTTATTCACTATTTTATACATATACGATATCATGTCCATTAACATGGACAACACTCAGATAATGTATTTAGAAAAAAAAAAGAAAAAGGGAAGGAGAAAAGAAAGTCTGATCTTAATTATAAGTAAGTGTTAAAAAATGTATAAGAACATATAAATATCAACTCAATGAAATATTTTATTTACGTATTGTACTATTACTTACAAGATGCTAACAATTGGTACTTCAGATAATAGTTGTAAAATATATATAATACAAGCAAATAGAAATCTCTCAAATATATTGCAATTAGATGAAGATAACAAGAGGAGCAAGATTTTATATATTTTTATAGTGCTCGAAAAGTTCACCATTGAAGACGGATAATCGAGTGAACATAGAATGATCTTCGCCTCTACAGGACAGTATGTCTGGGAACGATTAGCGATCTTGACCTGGACGATGTGACAAAATTAAGTTTTTCTAAAAGATACATAGGCTGCTTGTTGTACATTGAGCAGAACACAAAGAGTTTAAGTTATTGATTCAAACTGCAGCCCAAGATATGGCTGGTAAAGGGGGGTAACATGATCGTATCTACGAAGATTAAAAACGTAACGAACACACGGGTTAAACCCAACATCGGAGTATGGGACAATCATATTATTAAGAGTACGAGGCTAGAAATTGCGAGTGTCCAGTCTACGTTTGTAAATAATAATAGACTGAGATTGCACTGAATTAATAACCAGGCCATTCAAAAGTGCCCAAGATCAGACGGCTTCCAGATCTTCATGAACTCTGCTAAGACCATCATCTGTGTACAGGAGTGTGTTTGAATGCTGGAATACTAATGCAATATCATTTATAAACAGTGCGATAAGAGATGGAGCGGGAGTAGATCCTTGTGGTATACCACACCTAATTCTGATCGGGCTAGAAAGAAGCCCATTCACTAGGACCCTTTGATCTCGATTAGATAGATAACTGCAGATGAGTTTAGTACTCAGTATGGAAAACTTGAAAGTATTACGAAGTTTATAACATAATTTTGCATGATCAACCGAATCAAAGGCCTTGGAGAAATTAAGAAGCACAAAAATGGAAGCCAAGTCAGAGTCCATAGTATTTCTTATATCATCAGAAACTTTGAGGAGAGCTCTAATGCAACTATGATTTTCCCGAAAGCCGGACTTCCAAAGGCTCCAAAAGATTATCAGCAGCTATGTAATTCATCATTTGCCAGCTATTCAAATATTTTGGAAGTGAATGAGAGGAGGCTTATTGAGCGAAAATCCTTAGGAGACAGAGCACTCCTATTTTTAGGAACGGAGACTACTAAGGCTGATTTCCAAAGAAAGGGGTAGGTGGAGGTAGTAATACAAGTGTTAAATATATGAGTAAGATAACGGAGTATGTGAGGCAGAACACCTTTGAGAAAGCGTGGTGGAACCTCAGCTATACCCGTAGCATTGGAACAGATCGAGTGTGCAGTCTTTAGCACTTCATCAAAAGTGGCACATCAAAGGTGCATACGACTGTACCATCTTCTACTCTAGCGGAGGATACCGGAGCTGCTTCTGATGGTGGAGTGTTTGGAAGGATAGAACTGGGATTTATAACAAATCATCTATTTAAATTGTTAGGTTCCAGTTGGCATTCGTTGTTATGAGATTCTCCCACCCCAATTTCACGAATCTTTTTCCATAACTCTTTAGGTGGGAGCCTTGTATTGAGTTTAGATTGATAATTGTTTACTTTGGAGGAACGAACAGCCATTGGGGTAATGTTCCTTAACCTACAAAAACAATCCCAGTTTTCCTCGTTCCGATTTCGTCCCCAAAAGTTATATAAATAAGCTTGGTCTGCTATTAAATTGGCAATGTGGTTGTTAAACCATGGAACACATCGATAGCAAGGCCGAGTGTTAAGAGGAACATGCTTTTTGTAAAGAAATTTCACCAAGGTGTTGAAGTGAGTGACTTAATTGTCAGGACTGATAAGAGAGAAAACTGTGTCCCATGTGAGAAATGGAATGTTATTGATGAGCATATTTAGATTAATATGGTTGTAATCTCTATAACTAATTCAAGTAATTTCATTTAAGGGTGGAGATTTAAGTTCGTAAGTTAAGAAGACAAGCTCATGGAGTGAAATTCCAGACACAGAGATCTAATTGAAGAATAAGACTTTAACACAATCAGCCGTCAGGAAGACATCAATAAGAGAAGGCGTCTCACCAGAAAAATTGATGGGCTAATTTTGATTAACAATTTGAAGGCCGATACCACTGACATCCCCTAATAAATTAGCAGTTATTTTATCTGATCCCAGGACGTTCTCACCAGTAAAGATAACATTATTATATTGACTGCTTAGCCTCTCCCAAATGTTAAAAAGTTGTCCAATATCATTATTCTTGTGGGGACAAACTAGCATGAGTTCATGATCAATTTTCCTCAGAACACTTTCGCAATTCATATGTATCACTCTTAATCCGATCGAATGCTTGCAAAAACAATTTAGGAGGATACGATTATTCACACGACCATCTATGGAACCCATTATTGCTATAATATTTTTAAGACTATACATAGGCCACTAATATAAACAAAATATGCCAAACACGTTAAAAAATTAAACTGCACCACCCCGAAGTATAATAGAACAGGCATGAGTGCAAGTTATGTCCGTAGGAATTTTGTCCAACGATTCGAGTTGTTAGGGCGTGTAACTAACACCAGATTGTAGTAGGGCTGGTATTTACTTATCTTCTTGCTTTTGTAGAGTTGATATACAGACGGTATCAGCTTCCTTATGTTATGAGGAAGCGAGTCAGCAGTTCTAAGTGGAATATCAGATTGGAGTCTGATATCGTTGAGTTTAAGCTTGGCTCTCGGAAGAGTGCGAAAAATTGCCTGTTTTTCCCGTCACTGTAGCGAATTTTATTATACTCGGCGCACTGTTGGATTTTGTATTCCCAAGCGCCTTGACTCTAAATGCAACAGAATATGGTTCCATTTTATGTTTTAACTGAGTAGAGATGTCATGGCATTAACGGTACACCAATGAGTATTACATTTTTTAAGCGCTCTTGTTTTCCCGCAAATCTAAGCATGACTCTAAGGCAGAGATGTGTTAATCATATTTAACGGCTTTCGATTTAAGTCTTCAAGATTATTAGTGACACTGACCATGCGAAAATTAACGGCAATGGAGCACGTGATATCATCAAAATCGCTCTATAACGCATATATCTTTATGTTGAGTTGTTGACTTAGGTTGTCGATATTACTCTGCAATGTAGCCAGAGATGACTGTACTAGCCTCATACTGTCATTCAATGATGTAATTGCTTTTGAATTAAGCGCTGGCGAATTATCACTGACCATTGATCCCGTGGAAGGACCTGTGCTCAAGGTTGATGTTTTTTTACTTATTTTCCTCTGATTATTTAAAATTTCCTAAGTAAAAATAGAAGTAAATTTACTGCCCGCAACACGAAAAGCGATTATTTAATTTTAAAATCAAACTTTATTAGAAAACTGATATAAAGAACGGAAACGACAAAGAGCGTGTGTCTATTCAGTGCCATTCACTTTGTACTGTATTCGTTTGTTTTGTCACAAAACTAATATGCATATGCATAAAATTAAAATTTAATAGTTGCGTAAATTTTTTTTTTATTTTTAATATCCATTTTTACGAGCGCCAAGGTGGTGTAACCCCTTAACAAGAAAATAGATTACAGCCAAGTAAAAAAGTAGCTAGACGAATGTCTGTATGTAATTTCGTATGATCATCTGTCTGTGCAAGTTTGATTGTTGAAGCGTTTTTTAGCATATACATATTTAGTAACAGTTCGTCAGACAGTAAAAACGATTATTACATTTCATAGGATTTTATATATTTTGCAGAACTTTTCAGTACAATAAAAACGTCTAGAGTTGATCGTTTTCACAGGATACGTAAAAATCCTGCATTTTATATGGCAACAGCAAGAAGCGGTTGCCCGATTTAGTCCTAAATACTGTGAACAAAATTTCAGCTCTATACGTTGACGCGTTCTCCGGTAATGTCAAAATATGCAGTGAAAAACGAAATTTTTGAATGGCAACCCTACGAAGGAGTTACCCGAATTGTCCCATTTTCGATTTTACGTTTTTTTTAAAGTGCATGTGAAAAATTACAGCTGGCTAAGTACACGCGTTCTCGAGTTATTGTGAAGACGGACACCATCATTATTTCTATAGGTGTTACAAACGGAATGACAAACTTAGTATACCGATGATTTCATCTAGTTAGCGCATAAAAACATTGTATAACACGAAATAAACGCCCAGTGCCCGTTCCGTAAAAAGATTTTCGTTTAAATTTATACTGATGTCCGATGATGACGATGATACGCAAACATTTGAAATTCTTATTCGCTTATTTTGCTGGCAATTTTTCTATTACCACGAAATAACTTTTGCCATTTTAAATCTGGACGCACGATTTTTCCGAGAAAATATGAAGGTAGCTTTAATTCAATTATATAAATCCAGCCCAATGTACCGAGATTGAAATCAATAAAAGGGATTTTTCTACCACCGAACATCACAAACATTTTTTACCATGTTATCGGGGCATCATAAAGAACTTGAAAGTCTTCTACAGAATACTTCTGTTGAGATAGTTTATAGAGTTTCTTTTAGCGTAAGCAAGATACCAAGCCAACAGTAATTTTAGACTCCGTAGATACTGCAATCGGCTTGGCGAAGTGTGGCATCCAAAACAATTAAGACCTGTTTCAATCATCCTGGATTTTTTCGGCAATGCCTCTTCCACCGGAAAGATGTTGAATTGCACAATTTGTTTACGCGTATATCTATAGCTCTGAATTTAGCTACGAATATTACACTTGAATATAATTTGAACTTGGATGATCATATTGATACTGCTCCAATGTTGACCGTACAGAAAATTGTGGAAATAATTTGACCATCTACACCTAAATCTAAAGCTAAAAACTTAGGTAGGGACGAAGAAAAAGAGGATACAATGCCTATACCTAGCCTACATGCAATTCGGTAGTAATTTTATCAAAATTATTTCATTGCCCTCAATTACTATTTTGCCCACCCGTGGTAATTGCTCATGTTCAAAAGTATAATTGAGTTATTTTAAAATTGATTTTTCATCTGCTATTTCGCATAGAGTACTCTTTAGAAAAATCTGAAAAAGTGCATCCATTTTATTTGTCCAAGTAAAAATTATATAATATAAAGGAAACACATTTGCCTTTTATCTAGAGCGAAAAATTACAAAATTCCGGGTAAAAAAAGTAAATTAATCTCCTGTAACGAAAATAACCCGGCCATTATCTGCAGTTGGGTCATTTGTTTTTTTATTGTTTCCACGAAACAATACTCTACGTAAATGACGACGATCAATTAACACCAGCTATGCCTTGGATGTAACCCTTCTTTTTTAATAAATTCCTTCTATAATGAAAGCCATTGGATCCGCAATTCTTCCAATAATCCTACTTCATTGTACTTTGAACTAACTAATCGGGCCACAAATCACCCATCCGAATCCTTAATTAAAATATGCCTGCGGCTAATGGGTTTTCTTCGTCTCAATCTGCAAAATCCTTTACGGCTACTAAAATTAATTTCTCTTTTCATAGCTTGGGGTGGGTAAGAGGCTTTATCCTGTTCCCAGAAAATTGAAATGGAGAGTAGCTCGCACCAGAACCACAAACATCTTTTAGAATAAATTTTAACCAATTCCGCCAATCCATTCCGGACCAGTAGTAACACCTCTATCCAACCCCATGATTTTCTTCTTCTGGAATCGCCAAAAGGGTGTGTTAGCTAGCAGATGATTTTTTCACTATGAACACAGGAAAAAAAATCTTACGAAGCTATTCTATTCAGCCAGGGAATGAATTAGGAGAGGGTTGTGGATGTTCGCTGTGAGATGTAGGAATCCCAGTTTTGTTTTTTTACCCGGGGCAGTAGGCGATCATCCTGGTCCAAAATCACTGGGCAGAGCATTGCGGCATAATATAAAAAAAAAACGAATAGCGCCAAGTGAATGTAATTTATGACCGGCCATGTCGTCCATACGCTTGATTTATTACAGTTATTGAAAAATTGGAGACTGGTTTTTAATTACGGAATATAGCTGTAAGCATTGTCTAGCCGTCACCATTTAAAGAGCTCCAAGCCGAGTACTAATGAAAGCCATTTTTTATAACATGGAAATATTAGAAAAAAGCCCATCGCAGTTATATTTTAATCGAAGCTTTCGAAATGTGTGAAACGGAATTGAACTAGCAAACTCGTTTTAAATTTCAATTTCAATTGTAGAACAATCGATAAATTTAGAATTTATCCTGGACATCCAGCAGTCATTTCGATTCCCATTCCTCAGCTCATAAAATAACACTAACATACATCATAAAACAGGGTACATAAGCTCTCCGATTTTTAAAAGCCTTTGATAACATTAGTCTGGTTCGTTATTTTCGTTAAATTAAACTCATATTCAAAAATTGAAACTTGAGCGTAATATGTATTTTCGGATAGGCTCGTTGAGAAAGGTGGAGAATAGAATAATTTTAAGAACCGGAAAGCGGAAGGTCCCAGCTTCAAGCCCCGGACAAAGCGGCTGTTTTTTCCTCTTATATTTATGATTTGATTTAGAATCGTTAAATATAAAAGTTGTTAAAATTCTTGTGTTCTCCATTTTTGACCGATTCTAACAAGTGTGGGTTCGACTCCCGCCCGAAAAAAAATAAAAAAATAATAGTCGTTGAGAAAGGATTTTTTAAAGTTCATTACCTAAAGAGGTGAGAACAGATGTTAAAATTTGAATGCAAAAAACATAAATAACCCGCATAAGAACTTGAGATCTTGCATAAATCATCTACAACAATTGATTGAACAGACACTTAGCTATTTTCGAAATTTAACCCATACCGGGATGGGAAAGGATTCAATGTTTGTACGGAAAAAAACAGTTATTAACGGGCATATTCACTTGAAACTTTGCATAAGTAAATCAAGTAAACAAATTTTGAAAATAAGTTTTTATGATAGTTGAAATTCAACCTCTAAAAAGTGAAAGAGGGCGTCAGAATTTGTATGAGGAAAGAAATCGAACTCAGAGTTTTTAGAATCGGTCACAGATGGAGAATAAAGGAATTTTTTTAATGCCAGCTGAAAGCAACTGTGGCTTAGTACGCTAGATACAATAAAAAATAAAAGAGGGGAAGGTCGCAGCTTCAAGCCCAGGACAAAGCGGGAGTTTTTTCCCCTTGTATTTACGATTTAAGTTAGAATCGTTAAAATAAAAAACTTAAAAAAAAGTTCTTCAAAAAATAATTATTCTAATCTCCAGAAATATAAGGATCCCATTAACCGTAACCTATAATCAACAGCTAAGTATTTTACCTAGGGTGGAAGTTCAACCAATTCGATTTGAAGCAGTTTTAGAAACTTTTAAATATTTTTCCTGCCGCTCCTGGAGGTAATGGCAAGACATTTGTCTCAAATATGTTACTAGTCAGAATACGAAAAGACTGTGGGATATCCTTGGCTATCGTGCCTTCCGGCATTGGTGCCACATTACTGGATGGTGGAAATACAGCTCACTCTGCTTTTATATTGCGCCTAAATCTGATGCATTTCAAAACAGAGTAATATAGAGCAGGTCCTGAAAGAGACTAAGTTAATGATGTCAGATGCTATGAGCCATGGATTGCTTGATTAAAAGACACGTCCAGAGCCCGAAGGGGGTCCCCCCGAACGTAGGCTAAATCAAGGCCCATTTGTCACCCTCCAGACCCACGAGCAAACGCTTATAGGCCCCAACCTGATGCTCTTATAAAGTTAAGTACCACCTCGGAGCCCTCCTTGCCGGCTTCTTGCCGCTCATCCGGGAAGTGAGAGCCAGAGAATCTATATCGCTTTCCTGAGAGTGCCGGACAGTGACAAAGAAATTTAGTCACCGTTTCGAATTCCTCGCCGCAACCTCTGCATATAGGATTCTCAACAAATCTCATCTGGTGCAGGTGACCCCTGAAAAAGGATTGGCCGGTGAGAACAGACACTAGATCTCTCAGGGTTGACTTCATAATTCCCAGGGGCTTATTCATTTGGTTAGGGTTAGGTTTCCCCACAGTTCAATTGTAGTTCCTTTAACCAAAGGCGACTGTATTGGCGGTTGGCCCAAGTTGAAATAATTGAAACAAAGTGTGCAAGGTTCAATCCCTATTATGGAGGCTGGTTCTTCCGGGGCCGCACCAAGACGAGCAAGCTCGTCCACCCTTTCATTCCCGCGTGAATTGCTGTGGCCTGGTACTACTGAACAACTATCCTGTTTTTTCGAGAGAGGGAATTCAGGATGGTTTTACACTCCATTAATAGTTATGTTAGTTAATTGCTTGGCTATCTGAGCAGATAGCTATCTCCTTGATCTCAATGTCTGTGTTCCGGAGATGCATTCCCGTTCAAGAATAGCCTTGGCTTCTGCCCGGAAAACCCTGGCATGGTTTTCAAGGTGTATGGCGATTTCCATTTGAGGGTCCTCGCAGAAAACGCATGCTGCGGTGTTTTCTTTGAATTTGATTCCATCAGTGTATAAAATAATAGGGTTTGTTAATGGCTGAAGCACAGAATGTGATACCCATTCTACCATGGATGGAATTCTAGATTCAGAGTTGATTCTCAGTATAGTCTCGAGGAGGTGGTCACTGTCCCTGTCGATTCCAGGTGCGATAGAATGCACGAACTAACTCATAAATGGATTTGTGTGGGACTCTTGCTCCAGAGTGAATCCAGTCATGATTAATATGCAGTATTAGCGCTGCAGTTGACGCTCCCTGCTTAATATGTATTTGTACCGGGTGTATATTGAGGATAACCTCAAGGTCCCGAAATCTAGTTGACTTTAGAGCGCCGCTTGCGCTAAGCAGACACACTCCTTGAATCATCTCCAATATCTTACGGTTCATTGGCGAGTTCCATTAATTTCCACCACACCACAGAACCGTAGGTTAAGATGGGTCTTATGACGCTAGTGCATATCCATAGGATCAACTGAGGTTTAAGTCCCCACATTTTCCCCATGGTCCAGCAGCATATTGTGAAAATCTTAAAAGCATTGTTCGCTCTCTCCTCGAGGTGTGATTTCTAGTTTAGCTTTTTATCTAATATAATACCTAGGTATTTTACCCTGTCTTTTAACTCCAAACGTGTGGAACCAATAGAGGGCAGTATTATACTGGCTATGTTCCTTTTCCTGGCGAACAGGCATAAGTCCAGTTACGTGGGTTAATGCTCAGCCTGAAGCCCGTAGCCCAGTGCGTGACTAATCGGATCGCGTTGTGCACCAGTCTACAGAGTTCAGACTCATACGTCCTGGTGATTAAGATCGCCAGGTTATCTGCAAAGCATACTGGTATGATCCAAATTCCTGGTATCCAAATGCTCAGTAGAACGATAATAAATATAAGGACAACCCTGAGAGCGGTATTGTAGTTCTTATAGCAGGATACTTTTGGCAAACGTTACCAGTCGTAAAGTGGAGCGAACTCTCCGTATTTCTAGACTTACATTTACAAGCTCGCGCTGAAAAGTATGAAAGCACATTTCAGAGATGACGTTACCGATTGATATTTTTCATGGAAGTTGCTTAAAATTGGGGGACAGAGGTCACCATACAATTCATAATAAAAGCATTCGCGTCCCAACTTTGACCACTGTGACATATCTGACATATCTCACAGAACTACGTTGCAGTTTATAAATAAAAAGATTACTCTTTTGGACTTTTTACCGGGTTAAACTTAATTTTGTTCAAGAAAGAATTTTTTGGGATTCTCCGGTATATAGCAAAAGCTAGAAAATGTTCTCTAATTTGCTATTTCATCACACAGCCCATTAATTTTGGTGACAAATTTCAAGTCTTGGTTTGACTCATCAACAGGCCCCATTAGCGAAATTGAGTGATTTGAAAAACAAATGAAAACAATGAAAAAAGAAGAAAGAAGTGAAAAGTTTGAGAAAAATAGAAAAAACAATTTTGTTATTTATTAAAAAAATCTAATTTTTTTTTTAAAGAAACAGATTCATTCGAAGCGAATCAAACCTGTATACGCCACGCAGTGGGCTGAAAAATAAAGAAGAAAAAGGAAGAAGAAGATGTGTCAGCAGAAAACCTTCCACTCATCGGTGTAGCATGGTTTTCTGCCTGCTGCAGACGCTTGAAAATAGATGAAACTGATCTCTTCTCATATAAACTCAGAATAAATTATGGGTGTGCTTTATATGAGGAAAAAATACTCCTATACAAGCCCAGGAGGAAAAATAAATAAAAAGATTACTCTTTTGGACTTTTTACCGGGTTAAACTTAATTTTTTTGGGATTCTAATAGTAATCTAGAATGCATAGTATGAACTCCATGTGAACGAAGCCGCGGGCAAAATCTAGAGTATATGATATAACTATATAATATGAAAACTTTCTATGTAAGCATATACTAATACAGGAGCCTTAAGTGTATATTTACCGTTTAATCCATTGTACTCACTTGGATTTTCGTAGTTTTTTATAAAAGCATTCAGATTAGAATTCTACAGAAAAATTTTTATGATACCCTATTCTACGTGCTGGGAGAAGAAAGTTTTTGTTTTATGACAAATTAATTAAAGGTTCTCTGCAGTTTGTTTATAATGTACAGAATCCATCAATTTAAATTCGTTGGGAAGAACTCAAATAGAGAAATTCACACAGTGAACTTGAATCTAATCCTTAATTTTGGGGAGAGGAAATTAAGCGGAGCACAAAAAGAAGACCTTTGTTCCACAAATGAACACATTTTTGTATGTTGAAATGAATGAATTACTCAAGAACTTTATGCAACGATATATTTGAGTTATTTTGTAATGGTCTATAAAAACTGGAGAGTGAAAACAGCGGACGGAAGGAGTAAGAACAATCCCAGAGAGTTTTAAAACAACCACATACATTAATTTGTTTTGTACCTTTTGTGAAGTTAAAAAGCAATTAAGGCTTCAGTAACTTCGATCAAAATATGTGTTAATTGTTCAATAACTTTTTGAGGTATGGTTCAATGAACTTTTTACAACTACCGTGATTAACAAGTTTTTCATTAATTCTGCTACCCATTCAGATTTTTTTTATCGTGTATTTATGTACAAATTTTGTGTCTTTGATATAGAAGGTCACTTAATCATTCAAACTAAATGTGATAAATTACTTAACTTAATAACTTAATCATATATACGACTATACGTATTTTAACTCAGACTATCGCGTTTCGATCTACTAGATCATCAGTAGAGGACTAACCAATGTCAAAAGCTTTTGAAGCCATCAAACCAAGCACTAATACCAGTACATGCAGAAATAGATGATACAAACACATACATGAATTTAATTAAGGTAACCTATGTTAATATTGTTACGCGCCACAAAGTGATACAAGCGACATCTATTGAGAATGGAAACAACTTTAGGTTAGTGACATCCTAGTAAACTGGGTTTGGAGAATGGAATATTCAGGAAGGTTCTAGGATAATTCGTAGAGTATAAATACGGCGCTGCTCACATCCAGGAGGCGAGTATTATTTCAGACAGCGAAGTGAACGAAGTAAACTATTGGGATTGCGATATTTAGAAGTACAGTACTAGCGATAAATAAAGAGTTGATTTGATAATTATTTGTGAATTTGTGAGAGTAAACAGTAAAGTTAAATAAAGAAAGAACTTTTGAATTATATCTGAAATATTGTGTTTTAAATAACGAACTAAGGCCACGCTCGTAACAACTGGTGTCAGAAATAAAATAAAATCGCGAAATAAAGTGGTGGCATTTGAATTTGGAATTCAAAGAGTGATTAATTTTGTGAAATCGTGTGTAAAAATTCCGAAAGATAATTTTATATTAAACTGTGAGTGAATTACAAAAGACGCAAGAATGGGACGCAAGCTAGAGGAGCTTCGCATACAGGAATTGAAAGTGGAGTTGGGGAAGCGGTCATTACAAACGACTGGCCTAAAGAATGTTCTAGTCGAGCGACTTAGACAAGCTTTGATAGAGGAAGAAAAAAATCCTGAGACATTCGTTTTCGAAGAAGAACCAGAAATTGAGGAAGAGCCTGCAATGAACATAGAACAGCTTTTAAGTACTTTAATGAGCAAAATGGAAGCCCGTTTTGATGAACAAAAGAATTCTCTCCAGGAACAAAAGAATTCTCTCCAAGAACAAAAGAATTCTCTCCAGGAACAAAAGAATTCCCTCGAGCACCACAAGAAATCTATGGAAACCCGTTTGGACGAACAAAAGAATTCTCTCCAGGAACAAAAGAATTCTCTCGAGGACCACAAGAAATCTATGGAAACCCGTTTGGACGAACAAAAGAATTCTCTCCAGGAACACAAGAAATCTATAGAAACCCGTTTGGACGAACAAAAGAATTCTCTCCAGGAACAAAAGAATTCTATGGAATCACGTTTAGATGAGCAGAAGAATGCTTTGGATGAACAAAAGAATTCTATGGAATCCCGTTTAGATGAGCAGAAGAAATCACTGGAAACGCGTTTGGATGAACAAAAGAGTTCTCTGGAGAATTGTCTAGAAAGTCGCTTAGAGGAACAAAAGAATTTCCTGAAAAACTCGTTAGACGAACAAAATTTAAAAATTGAAGGAATCGAGCAAGAAGTGGCGGAAGTTCAACAAAAAGTGACCGAACAGCTTGACAACTTCAAATCAGATTTGGAGAAGATGAAGCATCGACAACCACGGCACGAAGGAATTGAAATATCCAATGCAGGCAGAATGAAACCTCCAATATTTGATGGACAAAATTCGTGGCATATTTTCAAGAGACAATTCGAGGCTGCTTCCGAAGTAAATGGATGGAATGATGTAGACAAAGCTACAGCTCTGGTATTAGCACTTCGAGGTTCTGCATCAGAGCTTTTACAAACTATACCGATAGAAAGCAACGTGATTATACTTCATTAGTACAGGCGATAGAGTTACGTTATGGAGATGAACACATGCAGCAAGTATATCGCCTACAGCTACGCAACAGGATTCAAAAGCATGGCGAATCACTACAACAACTGCAGGGTGATGTGGAAAGATTAGCTTATCTCTCATACTCTAGCGTAAATGCTGATTTCCTTAATGAAGTGGCAACAGAAGCATTTGCGAACGCTATTGCAGATCAAAATTTACAACAAGCGTTGAGGCTAGCAGGAAAGAAATCAACAGCAGAAGCACTAGGCTATGCACTAGCGTATGAATCTGCCAGGCAAGCTTCCCGAAGTGCAGTACGAGTGAGAGAAATTTCGGTGGAGGAATGTACTTGTAATAGAATGCAGCCATCACAGAGCAATTCTTCACGTGGTATTCTGCGATGCTGGAATTGTAATAGACCAGGACACCTCCAAAGAGACTGCAGAAAACGCCGTCGAACAGAATCACCAGAAGAGGAGGACAGAACAGAATGCCAAAGATGTCGAGCCAGGGAGCAAGCTATTCGGGGAGAGCCTAGAAATCAAACAGCGACTAGTCGCATCAGCTCCCCTGTTCAGCAGTCGGAAAACATGTAAAAACCAACTTCGGGGGGCAGAAGTTGGTTGGTAGAGTCGACAGCCCCGAAGTCATCATTCAGATAGCCCAGTTGCAGAGAAATAATAGCAGTCTTATTATATATGGAAGTGTAGGAAAAAATGACTGCGTTGTCACTATCGACACTGGAGCTTCGAGATCAATTATTAGAGCGGATCTTGTCAAGAACAAATGGCTTCACAATACCACCAAATATTTACTAAGAACAGCAACTGGAGCCGCAGCACAAGTTTTTGGAGAAATAACTTTGGATATTCAACTAGGTGAACTACTATTTCCTCACAATTTCCTAGTTTCAGACATAATGGATGAATGCATCCTTGGAGTAGACTTTATGACCACATATAAAATAAACTTAGATGTCGGAGAACGAATACTCAAATATGGCAACATAGAAATTCCTATGAGACTAGGAGGAGGAACAGATTATCCTGCAAAAATAAGGACGATGGTCTGTGAGAATATGACTCTCTCTGCATTCTCGGAGACGCTAGTATGGACAAAGCTTACTGATGACATCGGGACCTGCCGATTCTATCTGGTGGAGCCTAACCCTACAAAAGTAACATCGAACATCATCGTTGGTAAGACTTTAGTGAAGACAGAAGGCGCAACATTAATTCCAGTCAGAGTGCTCAACACATCCGAAAATGAGGTACAACTAAAAGGAGGTGCTATAATTGGAAATTGTGAGCCTGTTTATCAGATTGTTAATTTGGAAAATGGTAGTAATATTAAGGAGGCAATACGTATACCAGCTACTATTCAACAGGTTCAGAAACTTCTTTCATCTAGTGCCTTAAGTGAACATCAATACAACGATGCCAAAGAGATGATCGATGAATTTTCCGAATTATTTGCATTGAATGATGATGATTTCGGCAAAACAAATCTTGTCCAGCATCGGATCACAACAGGAGATTCTAGGCCCATTCGGCAACCACCACGAAGACTACCATTAGCCAAACAACCAGAAGTTGCAGATATGATAAATTCCATGAAAGAACAAGGCATAATTGAGGAATCTAACAGCCCTTGGACATCGCCAGTTGTTTTGGTCAGGAAAAAGGATGGCAGCACCCGATTCTGTGTGGACTACCGCCAACTAAATAATGTAACAAGAAAGGATAGCTATCCGTTACCAAGGATTGATGACACATTGGACACCCTTTCCGGAGCGCAATGGTTTTCCACATTGGATTTGAAGAGCGGTTACTGGCAAGTGGAAATACATCCCGAGGACCGAGACAAAACTGCTTTCTCAGTTGGAAGTGGCTTATGGCAATTCAAAGTTATGCCATTTGGATTATGTAATGCTCCAGCCACATTCGAACGACTCATGGAATGTGTTTTACGAGGATTAACCTGGAAAACATGTCTTGTCTACTTAGATGACATAATTGTGATCGGAAGGACATTCGAGGAACATAAAAACAACTTACGGGACGTACTTCAAAGACTGAGGGATGCGAAACTGAAGCTCAGTACGAATAAATGTGCTCTATTCAAGAATGAAGTAAAATATTTGGGGCATATAGTTTCATCACAAGGAGTAAGAACTGATCCAGAGAAGATAAGAGCTGTGAAAAATTGGCCTGTTCCAAAGGACAAACATCAATTAAGGAGTTTTCTTGGATTAGCTACCTACTACAGGCGATTCGTAAAAGGTTTTGCAGATATAGCAAGGAGCCTACATCAACTTACAGAAAAAGGAAAGCCGTTCATATGGTCAGATAAATGTAACGAGAGTTTTGCAAATTTGAAGCAACAGCTCTGTGGAACTCCAGTGCTTCACTATCCAAAGCTGGGAAAAACTTTTATATTGGACACGGATGCCAGCAATGTAGGTATTGGTGCAGTGCTTTCACAGGAGGAGGATGGTCAAGAGGTGCCAGTAGCTTATTTTAGCAAAGCACTCTCAAAATCAGAGAGAAATTATTGTGCTACAAGGAAAGAGCTACTTGCCATTGTAAACTCAACCAAGCATTTCCATAAATATCTCTACGGGCAGAAATTTATCCTCCGCACTGACCATGCAGCGCTTAAATGGCTTTTGCAGTTTAAGAACCCTGAGGGGCAAGTGGCGAGATGGATAGAGCGACTCCAAGCTTATGACCTTGAAATCCAACACCGAAGAGGACGTATCCATGGAAATGCAGACGCCCTTTCACGACGTCCATGCAAAGTTGAATGCAAACATTGCGTTCGGCTGGAAGAAAAAGAAACGGAGGCAACTATACAGCTGATGACGGTGGAACCATCGACAGGTTGGAACAACGAGAGCTTGCGAACGGCTCAACGGGAAGACCCAGACATAGCACCTATTCTTGCTTGGAAAGAAGACATGGAAAGACCACAATGGCAAGATATCTCGGAAAGGAGTGAGAAACTGAAGAGCTACTGGGCTCAATGGAACTCTCTTCACGTTGAATGTGGTATATTAAAGCGCAAGTGGGAATCAACTAAGGGCGAGTCATTCCGAATGCAAATAGTCGTGCCAGCATCCCAGGTCAAAGATGTTCTAGAGGAAATACACAGTGGATCATCTGGAGGACATTTGGGGGTGAATAAAACAATTTCCAAAATACGTGAAAGGTTTTATTGGTTACATATGCGGGAGGATGTTGAGGAATGGTGCCGCAGATGCACTATCTGTGCTTCTTGCAAAGGACCACCACACAGAAGTAGAGGAAAAATGCATAAGTATAATGTAGGAGCCCCATTTGAAAGGATAGCCGTAGACATCGCTGGACCTTTTCCAGAAACAGATAACGGTAACCGTTATATATTAGTTGCTATTGACTATTTCAGTAAATGGCCTGAAGCTTATGCAATCCCTAATCAAGAGTCTACCACAGTAGCGGATCAAGTAGTAATGAATTGGGTCAGTAGATTTGGTGTTCCTCATGAACTTCATTCGGACCAAGGACGGAACTTCGAATCATGGACTTTCCAAGAGATGTGTAAAATTCTGGGAATAAGAAAAACCAGAACAACTCCTCTGCATCCACAATCTGATGGCATGGTAGAGCGCTTCAACAGAACATTGGTCGAGCATCTAAAGAAAGTAGTCGACTATCACCAACGCGATTGGGATCGACATATTCCCATGTTCTTAATGGCCTATCGATCAGCTGTACACAACACGATCGGACAAACTCCAGCAAAAGTGATATTCGGAAAGGAGATGCGTTTACCTAGCGATCTCAAGTTTGGTACACCCAGAGGTGAACAAAAGTTACCAGACGATTATGTATCGGAACTTAGACAACAATTAGCTGATGTACACGAAGTCACGAGAGCAAAATTAGCAATAAATACCGATCGGATGAAGACCCGCTATGACTTACGTGCTAACTCAGCAGGATTTAATGAAGGTGACCTTGTTTGGCTGTACAACCCGGAACGACTTAAGGGACGTTCTCCCAAATTACAACAACACTGGGAAGGACCGTATTCAGTAGTGACTAGAATAAATGACGTAGTATATAGGATTCAGCGGGGTACAAGAGGCAAACGGAAAATCGTTCATCTAGATCGTTTATGTCAATACTGCGAGCATCAAGACCGTGGATCACCTGTTGTTCGGGACGAACAATTTTAAGAAGGGGGCAGTGTTACGCGTCACAAAGTGATACAAGCGACATCTATTGAGAATGGAAACAACTTTAGGTTAGTGACATCCTAGTAAACTGGGTTTGGAGATTGGAATATTCAGGAAGGTTCTAGGATAATTCGTAGAGTATAAATACGGCGCTGCTCACATCCAGGAGGCGAGTATTATTTCAGACAGCGAAGTGAACGAAGTAAACTATTGGGATTGCGATAATTAGAAGTACAGTACTAGCGATAAATAAAGAGTTGATTTGATAATTATTTGTGAATTTGTGAGAGTAAACAGTAAAGTTAAATAAAGAAAGAACTTTTGAATTATATCTGAAATATTGTGTTTTAAATAACGAACTAAGGCCACGCTCGTAACAATATAATAAAAGCGGACTTCTGTGATCTCATATTTATCTAATAATCTTCCAGCCAGTAGACTATGCTAGAGTTCAATATTATTTCCAGCAAATTTATTCCTATTGCGCATTAAATGTTGGTGTACATTAGAGGTCCGACTATAAAGAATTTAAAAGAATTCTACTTTAAAGTCCGTGAAAATAATAGGACCTGCTCTATTAAGAAATAAATAAATGCACCCATGCTAAGTCGGTAGCGATACCAGTTACGAGAAAAGAATCTGGAAATTTATTTAGAGGGAAATTACAGTCTCCTTAATGGCCAGTTTCACAGTCTCAGTTTAAACTAAATATTTAGTTTAAACTCGACGAATGAGTTTCATAGTTTGGCTTAAACCCCGGTTTAAACTAGAGTTTAAACCGTGCCCTTCCTCGGTTTAAACTCAAGATAATTTTATTTTGACAGTAGCATTGCTTTTTTTGTATCAAGAAAATAATTTCATCATGGATTTAGATTTAGACATTTCTAGCGATGAAGAAGATTTTTTTGAGTTAAATTTACAACTCTGGCGACGACTGAGAGTAATTAGAAATCGGCCAAATCATTTTAATTAGTGGGACGACGTTGATTTTTATGTTAGGTTCAGTTTAAGTAAAGAACTTTGTCACTTTGTCTTCGAATCTATTCTTGTCCGTCTTCTTGCGCTCTATTATATATCTCTTTTTTATGCATTAGTGAAGGCAATAGCTCAACTTCACTTATGCTAAAATTTTCATCCTTTTTTAATGTTGGCATATTTAAAATTAGAAAATATGACTAAATATTTCTTATTTTTTATTTCTGATCTGTTTATTTTTCCGATTGACAGATTGATTCATTGCAAAATTGCTTCACAATGGTGGCGATAACTAATTTAATTCACAATTTAATCCGTACTACCAACGTTACTAAAATAATGCACTGTGAAACCCAATTTGGTTTAAACTACGTTTAAACTTGTAGGGTGGTTTAAACTCGACTGTGAAACTGGCCATAAGCCAGCATACGTTTGCCTTATGAGTCATTTTCAAACAGGCTTTTTTTTAGTAAGAAGGCATATAATTTACATATGAATAGAAATAACCGCGAATTCTTTATTCGTACAAAAAAAAGTAAAACACCTTAAGTGTAAGTACCTCTGGATTATTCTCAAAGTAGGAAGCAAATGTGAGACAAAGTGTACAAAGTGTTTGACATTTTTTCTGACCAAATAGAATTAACCCATGTTTAAAATATATTAGCCTAAAAATAATAATATATTCCTTGAAAAGTAATAATGAAATAAAATAATTTAATAAAACATTGAATGTACTTCAACTCGAGAGCCACTCCAATAATCACAATATAGGGTGCGAGAAATTTAACTCCCTGATTTGAGTATTTAAAATTTCGGTAACGTTTATTTTATTAAATAATGATGATTTTATTTAAATAAAGACGTCGCTGGAACAGGCGAATGAAGCTGCCATAACCACTTGCTGCATGACCTTCAATTTATCACAATTTAGCACGTGTACCAACAAAAATAAGAAAAGCTTTTAGAAGAGCTTTGAAGGCTTGTCTCGGTACAAAAAAATCAGCCACTCAGCCACTGGGAAGCTCTTGTTCCGGGCTATATAAAGCATGCCAATTGTCCAAAGAAATCAGTCAAGTTAGCGAACTTGGACGAGTTAGTTGGGAAGACAAGTTTTGGGTAAGTACTGGTGCAGCGTGTAACTCCCGCAACAGTCAGTACTTGGCACGCAGTGTACAACTCTTCGCGCTATTCGCCATACCATTTGCTTGGTACACCGTGTGTTATGTCCCAATACCATTCGTCCTAAGTCCTTATGTTAAAGTCGGCGTGTAATATTCCGCCTTAATATTTCCTTGGTACGCCGTGTGTTAATTCTCCGTACCTTCCGCCCTAGCTCCCCGTTTTAGGGTTGTCGTGAGCTATCCCAACTTAACATTTCCTTAGTACGTCGTGAGGCACATCTCCGTAATTTGTATCCCCTCTCCGAATATTGAGATTAACGAGATATTTCCCGCCTCAATATTTCTTTAGTACGTCGTGTGAATATTCCCCGTACCTCCTTGTTCAAGTCCTGAGTTTTCCGTGAGCTATTCCGGCTCATCACCTTCCTTTGTATGTCGTTTAATATGTATATCATCTGTCCGAAAAATTCCCGAGTTGACGCTCGTGCGAAGTATCCCACCTTAAGATTATCTTCGTATTCCGAGTGAGACAACCCCGTACCATGCACAGTTTTCCAAGATAAGTGTGTGAAGTAAATTAGAATTGAAACACTCCATCCTCCATTTTTTTCCGTTTAAAAAGAATAAATTCAAAATTAAATACGCTGGAACGCCACACGAAAAATCACCGTATCTCCACTAAAAATATTGAGGGCTGTGTGAAATATCTCATGTGAACAGTATTCTTCTGGTGCGTCACCAGTCTTCTTCTCAGATTATAGTGGCATGCCGTATTAAGTTACAGAGGTAAGAGTACCACTGTCTCTGTACATGTAATAGAATAGATGAAAAGTAGTAGGTATAGAAGATGATAGTAAGTAGGTATATATTAGCTTTTGCAAGAGCTAGGCTATTTAATATGAAATAAATAATAATAATTATAATTTTTGTAACTGAAGAAGTTTTATTTTCAGAAACCATGGTTCGACGAGCTATTCGCAGCCATCCCAGCGGAACCCCGTTACACTTTTTAGCAACACCAATTTCTTAAACAAAGAGTAAACACTTAGTTCTTATATTCTACGAATTTCATGTAGGATTTTATTATTTTTAGAGAATGTTTAATTCTTTTGGAGTGGGGCTTATGATTTCTGTACTTGGGTTAATTATCTTTGGAATTTGGATGGACTTAATTTTGGAAATCTATATATTTTCCATTATTTATGCACTTAATTTTTAATTTATATATGTATCAAGGCTTCCACTTCCACACGACATCCAGGAGTACAATACTCCTAAAAAATAAAAAAAAAAAACAATAAATTATCAAGAAAATCAATAAATTATCACAAAGTTCACCATAAATACAAATTGACATTATGTTAAACAGATGTTTCGCCGCAGCAATTGGCACAAACATTGCTAATGCCATACCGTGCGGAGTATAGCATATGAACGATATCGGCAGCAATGAAATCGTTGCGAGCCGTAGTGAAATCACCCATTTCCCAACCAGAGTTGATCTCATAATGTACTTGGAGTCTGTTGTGAGCAAAATCCGAACCAAAATCAGAAGTTAATTCTGCATCACAATGCATAAGTTGGTTCTGAATACCCGATAATTTAAGTTTAACTTAATTCTTAAAATCAGCAGTTGATTCTGAATATTGAAAATTCGGTTAATTCAAAATTCCCAACATAGAAGTTAATTCTGGACAACCAAAATTGATATAAACTCACTCTCCCATATATGGTAGTAAATCGTAAATATTATACTAATTGAGGATAACTCAAGATGTTCCATATAGGAGTTAATCCCAAATATTTTACAAATTAAGGCTCAAGTAATTTCACAAGGGGTAATCCTGAACACTTCAAAATCAAGGTTAACTTTGTACAAAGGTTAAACCTAATATTCTACCAGAGGTTAACTCTGCATTAAACAAATATAGAATTTTATTCTAAAAATATAAAATACTCCTGCACACGTGTAGCAGCAATCCAATTTACTACACCTATAAGTACGCACACGACAAACTTCATAAGTGCTACTATTTCCAGTCCCATACGCTTCAGCAGACTTAACTGCACGCAAGTAGCAAAGCCATTGCTACACCTCTGCAATACACACGCAGTAGTAATACCAGTTGCTACCCTATTAACATAGATTCTATGTTACTAAATCTATGGCCCACACGTAGCAGTATGCGCTACGTAAGCAAAAAATAATATTACTGGAGCGCAAACGAAAATTCTTTCATTATAAATCAGCCTTTTATGGCAAGTAAACTTACGTACCTTCTACTTTTTCTTTTAAGGAATACAAACATACAGAAATAAGACACGCAGCGCCACGCCACACTCCAATTGGAACATGGAATGAACTTTATATTGAATTTTGAATAGTGAGTTTGTTAAATTTTTATTGATTTTTTATAGTAGTAATAAGTATGGATTAATACACTATTGTGATATTAGGCTTAAGAGAACAGAATTATAGCACATGAATAAATAACATTTTATATTTCTGAACTGTTCAAATTGAGTTGCCTCGTAAACCCGACAACGCTCCTTACGTATTACAGTACACGGAATTTTCAGACGCAATATAGCGAGAATAATTTGATATTATTTGTGCTTCTACAAATGAACCTAGAGTTCACAATCTGCATAACGATAGAGAAATGTATACCTTACACCAAGACCCACAATCTCAGTGAAACAAGAAATGTGGTTTGTGGCTTAGAAGATGGCTTAATAAAGGTTATTCTTTTGTATACCAATGAAGTAGTAATAAGAGAAAATACAAATTGAATACACAGAAATGCTCTCAAATCAACGTTAAGGTGATTAATAAAGCATTTTACGAAATTTCGAGTTTAACTGATTTAGATAGACAATTACATATCTTTAAATATTCTCTTCGATTCATTATATTCTGGAAACAAATACCTGACTACCAGGAAGCTTGTGTTCAGTTCTCTCATCTAATCCATTTCACAATACAGATCAGTGCGTATATAAAAATGCGACGAGCCGCCGTCGAAACCACCAATCTTTTCTCAGAGTATTATCTGAAAAGATCACCCACCCAGAGTCTAATCTAGGTTTTTCCATTCAAAATAGAGAAGTTTAAATTCTGTTTCCTTTAACACAGGAATTTAATTCTGGCTATAAATTCTTCTATTCAAAAGTTTAAGTCTGGGTTTAACTATAAAATCCACAGAAGTTTAATTCTGCCTCCTTTTGCATGGAAAATTAATTCTGTTGTCAATTGCAGAAGTTTCATTCTGTTTTTACTTATTCAATTGTGGAAGTTTAATTCTATCAGTTGATGTTAATGGCAGAAATACAGAGGTTTAATTATGTTTTATTAATACTAATTTATTGAAGTATAATTCCAACATAATAACACATATTCTTTTTTTTCTTTCATCAATAAAAATCTAAAGAACGAAGAAAACGCCTGGAACTGAATTTTTTAATTTTAATTGCCTTAGTAGACTTAAATTTCACCATAAAAAAGATTTTGAATTGACTGTATTAGGTTTATATTTTTGTCATGGGATATTAATATTTAATTTTGTTTTGAGGACTTAAGCGGGAAACACAATGCTACGGTCATCAGAGTTCATCAGCTCAGATTTCAATTTATTCCTATATATGATAATAGAATAGAATGAAATTTGAGCTGATAACCCTGATGGCCGTTGTATTGTGTTTCCAGCTTTAGGGTGGATCCGAATCCAAGTCTTCGTCATGTTAGTACAGCTAGTGACGTAAAATCGAGCCAAGCTCTATCCGAATCCATGTCTATGCCACCGAGCTTTGCTACTTTGTATAACAGTTTAGACATTTGGTTAGCTTGATCATCGAGTTAAGGTTCGAGTTGACTATTTTAAATAGACAACATATTTTGAGGTTATATTTATTCGCTAGCTATCGAGATCAAGCAAGCTAAGCAAACGAATTCGGACAGGTTAGCTTCGTCTTGAGCTTGATTGCATTTTGACATTATGGCGGACGCAGAAAAAGTAAAGTGTAAATATTGTGCATGCTTTTTACAGTTGTAGTATATATTATAATATGATTATCTATTTTAGGGACAAAAGAACTTGTACTTAAATTAATAAAAGCACGGGGGAGGATGGTAGTCTCCTATTTAAAGGAAAATCATTCAACAATCAGGCGGCATGGAAGTACGAGTGCTGGATTCTGATTTGGTTGATACGTCACAATCTTGTATTTGAAATCGAATCAAAAAGCATTTGACATTTGTATTCTAATTAATTCAATTGATTGAATTTAATTTAAAATATCAAAGAAAAGTGGCATATGAACCAAAATAGTTCAGCTAAAAAAACTAATATTGTTAAATTTAATTATTTTAACTTACAGGAGTGTTAAGGAGTGCTAGGGCACGGAGCATGGGATAAAGGCCATTTCAAAGAAGTGGTCAAACTTAAGACAGAAATATGAGGTATGTCGCTGACCGATATATTCTTTTTATATGTTAATAATAATAATGTTTTGAATTAAAAACACTAACCTTTCTAACAAATTTTTGCAGACATTGAAGGATCCCCCAAGTGGAGTGTCCACTGAAAATGGGGAGGAAACCGCTAGTTCGTGGCCTTTTTATGTCGCCATGGATGAAGTGCAACGGATGCAGCACACAATTTCTCCCCCCATATTGATTTCCTCGTCACAGCACATACCCCGCTCCACTGACAGTACACCACCATTAGCAGCAGCCACTACACCTGCACCAGAGCCTGGCCCGACTGTCCGTCGCAGGAAACGCAGCCTATACCAGCGAAATATTCAAATGAAAAAATAGCCCTCCAGCAGAATAATCGAATGCTGCGACTATTGAATGACTTCGTTATTTCTGCTGGTGGAGGGGGTTTGCGGAGCGAAGTTGAAGTCCCTTTAAATATAGCGAGCTCCGAAGACTCAGGTAAAAATTGATATTATGGCAATTTGTTTAAACGCATTTATATTTTTAGACTGAAGACTGAAATAACTATTGTGATGCCAATATTTTTTATTGAAGTTTTATTTTAAGTTTTTATTATTGTTTTGTCTTTGAATTTTTTTTAAGCTTTTCATTGGATTTTTGTTTCACATGTTTACATTAATGTTATTTACTATTTAAAAATAAATGGACTGATTTTTTAAATAAGTCACAAAAATAAAGCTTTTATTCTCTTAATTCCCTTAATAATTCCGCACACAGCTCGTCTCTAAATTGCACAGCTGATGGCTGTTCAGGACTATCATCATTTTCAAATTGATTTGTTGGTGTAGACACTGAGGGCTCGTCTAACACATCTCCGTTTGTTACACAAATATTGTGTAATTCACAGCAAACTGCAACAACTTTAACTGCCTTTTCTATTTTTAATTCAATTGGTCTGTCACCAAATAAATATCGCCCAAAACTGGCTAGCAATTCGCATTATAGCCATCTCGGTCCTTACGTCTCGTGCTCCCCTCATATCTACTGTTTTCTTTCAATTTTTCAGTGCTAAATAAGCAGTTATATATGTACCAATTAGAGATAATTGTAATACATTTTTATTTCAAATTAAATTTAATTTTAAATTAATTACATTTATTAATTATGACAAACAGTAGGAACTGGCTCTAAACGTCAAATATCAAGCTAAGCACACGAATTCGGGCAGGTTAGCTTCGTCTTCGTCTAACTATTATAATAGCTGAACTTGTTGTATTACGTCACTAGCTGTACTAACAAGCCGAAGACAAAGACTTGGATTTGGATCCACCCTGAATAAATTTTTGAGCATTTTCAAATCGGCACTTCCCCTCTCTGTGCACAGATCAAACAGCTTGAGTGCCGAGGAGACAAAACCTAATCTTACTTTCGAAAATCTGTATGACGGACTTGAATTGGCAAAAGAATTGGAGACGACCTTGACAAATAGGGATCTATCAATGGAACAATCGACGCCGTTTAAAAAGAACATGGGTATGGATATCTACCATATAAAATCCACAATAAAAAAATCATTTTACAAAATTCACAGCACAAAACCCACAAGCGCAAAATTCACCAGAACAAAATCCATTACAGCAAAATCCACCTAAATTAAATTGATTAATTTTGCCGCAACAATAATCAATTTTAATAATAAATAAAGCCATAAAGCAATGCCCAGCGCTCAGCTCTCCGGGCTTCACCTTCGGCCGTGGTTATTATTATTATTGCTGTATCCAGTTATTATTTAAATTGAAATTATCTCCTTCTTTAATGCAAGTCCTCTTTATTTTAAATAATCTAGTTTTTCCCAATAAACGTCTGTTAATTACTTTCATAATCCGTCTGTACGTTGTTTGCAAACGTGTTTTATTTATTGAAGGAGTCTCTGCAGCTTTTAGTCTTTCAATTTATATGAGCCTGCATTTTAGTTCCTACGAGAACATTACATTCGTGATGCCAAGCCTCCACATTACTTTGAGTCCTTGATAAACTTAGGGCCAACGACAAATTAATCGCATAACCCAAAATTCAAGTTCATAGCTGGCATGCCATGTTGGTTGCTAATATAATTTTTCGGAACCACGTACTAACTTTATTCACATCTTTTTCTACAAAACTATTTGTTAATGTGCTTTCCTCATTAATATCTCTACCGTGTACTACATTTTGTGTTTACTGAGGTATTTTTTGTGATATGCATGGTAACATTTGCTCTTGTTTCCTATATATTAGTACTCTGTATACTGTATATAATGGCTTGTAATTTCATATGAGTTAACCGTGAGTTTTGGTGCAGCCTGTGTAATTAAATAGAATAAAAATTATTTAGGCTGCCTATAAATACGAAGCCAAACAATTTTTAATTGTGCTGGCTATTTAAAATTCATAGTTGAAGAAAAAAAATATTTTATTTCTTTAAAATATTCCTTGGTGTTGGAGTCAATATATAATCTGCAATTTTTCACTGCAAAAAAATTGATTGGAGTAAACGATTATTGTTTAGAAAGGCATATTTTCCTTGATGTTGCAATTTGTTTGAAACCTTGCATAAAATATATAGTAGGCTATGTTACATTTGTAGTAGGCCGTAGCAACTAACCTGTTAGTTTTTATATTTTGTCTTCTTAGAAGTACAGTAATTATATGTTCCTGGGTTTTTGAAGCCGCTTGTATATGATTTTCAAGATTTAAACTGGCAGAGAAAATTAAATTTTCGGCAGTTATCTTTGTTTTCATTCTCAACAATTGGTTCTTCGAGCCGGATTACCGAGAAAATTGAGAATTAAATCGTCATTACCAAGTTCATCTCTCTGATAAAGCGTTGGTCATCATAATAATAAGAATAATAATCGTCTTTGTAAATTCATTTACTCGAGACTCACTCGGTCTTTTAAATTTTCTTTCGGTGCATTTGGAGTATTCATTCTCCAACACCTCTAAGCTGGACCATATCTAATATGGTATCTAT
The DNA here is from genome assembly GCA_963930735.1 of Dioctria linearis. NCBI lineage: Eukaryota > Metazoa > Arthropoda > Insecta > Diptera > Asilidae > Dioctria > Dioctria linearis. The sequence goes on along the minus strand of OZ005742.1, from coordinate 76,530,273 downwards.
TAAACATATACTGTTCTCTGGCGTAGATCTTATTTAATCAAATCATCTCGAATCATGACTGAAGAACTTGATTTGAGTATAACATCGCAGTTGGGGCATTTAAAGAACCAACGTAGGGGCATGAAAGGAAGAATAACATATTTTAAAAATCTAATTGAGAAGAAAAAATCTGTTATCACTGAGTGCGAACTTCAATCGATTCATAAGAGATTTACTTCTTTATATGAAAAGTATGACAAAACGCAATCAGAACTGAAACTACTCGATCAAAATCAGCTGGAATTCGCCATCAGGGAACAATTCTAGGAAGAAAATGGTGTTTTAGAATCACTTATTCTCGCCCTCATAAAATCTAAGCAGAAGTCAAACATAATTATTGCTGACAACTCAGCCTTGAACACAAGTGGCAGCTCAGCACAGCCTACAGGTACAACGCAGTTAGCAGTTGGTAAATTACCAGACATTAAATTGCCTGCCTTTAGTGGTGAACGGGAAAACTGGATTGAATTTTGCTGTACCTAGTTGGATTTGATATATAATAATACAATTCTTTCTAATTCATGAAAAAATCATTGGCTGCTCGCTTGTCTCTCAGGAGGAAAGGTTCATCATTTTATAACAACATTACGTATTAGCTATGAGAATTATGAGATCGCGTGGAAAGCTCTGGTCAAAGAGTACGATAATGAAATTCGAATAATTAAAAAACATATGCGAAATATTTATGAGCTTCCCAACGTGCAAGAAAATTCAGTTACCTCGTTACAAGCCTTAGAATATAGAGAGTACAGGAAGTGTGACAAGCCAAATTTGGTGTAGACAAATTCTGATTGTGTTAGAATCTGTTGCCGCTGTAGTGAACGCTCAGTACAGCCGTGTAGTAGAATCAATATAGAGAGCGGGGCAACAAGATATATGGTTGAAAATATTACGTTTGCTCCCATCGAAAATGTTCTTATTCGCTGTCACTACACCACATACCTAAGGAATTTCGCAGCTGTCACAAACGTAAACAAATCTCGGTGGAGGAAGAATTTTTTCGACAGCTAAACATAGATTTGTCTCTTTCTTCAATATAATGCTGAGCTACTTTACGGCATGCTGAAAAATCCACGCTCATGCACACGAATTTTACAGGTATCAACACTTCTTGTTGTCTCTATATTTTAAGTTACAAGCCGTTATCGACAACTTTTGGAAGAACTTTCGAGCACTCACTGCGCTTTTACTAACACGTCATTTATCAATAAAATTAGATACCACCACAAGAAAGGAAAAGGTTTCCCAACCATCAAAACGATCCAATCTAACGTAACGTTATCACAAGGGCAACTGCCCAAACCCGACAAGAAATGGGATCACCCAGCTGCAGTACTAAGCAACGTAACTACAAGTCCGTTTCGCAATATGTTAGAAATATTATTATTGTTTATTATTAGATATTTCACTAGTTAAATATGTACGTCTTCGGTAGAGAAACACACAAAGATAGCTGCATAAATTTTTATCGGTGATCTTCTACGAATCTCTTGTGTTATGAGCATCGAGCCAAACAAATCCACTGCAATATTCAAAAAAATCCTCGCGGGTTGAATGCGAGAAGCTGGTAGGTCCCATATTAACTGAGAAGGAATAACTGGATTGTTACGAAAACAGCAGATACAATTATGGATAACATCCTTGCAAAGATTACGTCCAGGGATGACCCAAATCCATGTCACTGTATGGTTTAATAATGCTAGAGGTCCTGCACATAAATTTCGACGATGTTAATGCCTCACAAACAGAGCTGTGAATTGATGTTTTAATTCGAGTGCTATGGGAAACTTGAGTTCAAAGGAAAGCTGATCAGTGTTTTGAGGTCGACTTCCAACGCGTATTATACTTGAAGAGTCCAATATGGCATTGAGATTAAATAATTTGCTGCTTCAGCTAATTTTCTTCTGCGTTTCTAGATTTCTAATTTCCTCAGTAAACATTTGATGCTGCATAATTATGACGATGCGCTTTGAGGCCATATCGATATCTACTGCTGTTATATCCTTTAGCAATGCAGTTCTTCCTTTATCCTTAATCATTTGGAAGTATTTTAGCCAAATGGCAACTCAACGGAGCAACTTAATAAAATTTGAGAATTTCCTAATGAAATCGTAGTTCGGAACTATTGTCACGGAAACTGCTATATATACTTTTTTATTGTTTATGGTCATAGACTCTAGCACTTTCTTCCTCAAATCCAAGCACTGCATTTCTGGTGTACGTAACTTCTGAACGTGCCACAATATCTCGTCCTGCGTAATGAACTGAGGACCATTTCACCACCGTTTGGCCATCCCAGACAAGTATTCTTGTTGTAGTATGCAAACCGGGTTTTTAGGGAAGAAGTGAAAAGACGCAAAGAAATATCTCTTTCCGTCTTTTCACCTCTTTCCTAAAAAAACGGTTTGCATACTGCATCAAGAATACACGGTATGGCGGGCGGAAAGAAGACTGTGAAGCACAGGGCTGCCAAATGTGAAAGCGGTATAAGAAGAAAGCATGCATCATTGATGGTAGAAATTTGTTGCTTTGATTGGAATGGTTTAAATTGATGATCGCATTGTACCTCCCAGAGTGGGCACTGTAGTAGCGTATGAATGCAAGGAGGTCTTCATACAAAGAAGTCAAGTGTTCACAAGGCGAGAAATTTTGCGAAATAAAATAAGATTGATAAACATGGCAAAGATACATCAGTGAATTTTACAATAACTTATTTATTATTTCTATTTCACACAGCATTCAGTTAAATCCTGCACTATGCAAAAATATGTGGATTTTACAATAGCATACACAGAATTTGGCTAAATCTTGCACTCTGCAACTTTTGACTTTGTATGTACCGTAGTAGGGTATAATGGCGACGTGCGTTACTGTCTATTATAATCAATTTAAGTACTAATGAAAGTAATAATAATAATAAAATCTCAAGCACACCCTCTTGGGCAAGGAGCGTAGAATGTTATTGTTGATGAATAAGTTGGTGAATAATGGAAATCAAGTATGTATGTATGTTAGTAGTGCTAACAAGGTTTGTATGCATGGTCTGGTCAGCGATAAGATTGCTGGTGTAAATCACTAGCCTCTCCAGTCTTGAATCCGGGCGTATCTTAACTTCCTCGTGTTAAGGTTGTGTTTTGCCTGTAGAGTATATGTACAATCTTTTTAGGCATCGCGAATAAGATCGTAGCCCGAATAGAGTAACCGGTCTCATTACTACAAGGATATCTACATAAAAAGATACCACTGGGATACTTATAACCTTTTGGTCGTGGGCTACGAAGTCATACTCATTGAGTACCCGACATTGCTAGCTTGGTGCCACGAGGCCAAGGAGCCCCGAAAGTGCTGCAACATGGAGAAGACCCCCTTGTGGGAGCATCATCGTGGTAATGGTTGTGGTAGCTCATATGCGCGAAGAGAGGGATTGTCTGAGCCTGCATGATTTAGGTGGATATTCTACTTTGAACAGGAGAGTGTGTGCTTTTGTATAATTGCATACTGCGTTCGAGGATTTGAAGGATGGTCGGTCGCTTATTAATGCATTCATAGAGGATTGGCTTGCATCGTGGAGTTGCGCTGAATCAACCGGGTGCTTGTTGCGCTTGGCATGGGCCAAGAATGCACTGACATAAACTGGTACTCTTGTGACAGAATATAATATTCTCTGCCTCATGAGGGCGTTGATTGTCGCTGGTCTACTAAGCTGTGCATTAAGGCTGACGTGAGAATAAGGCTTAATAGCTAGGTGCATACGTTAAACTCCCGACAGATTTCTGTAGGAGTCTGTAACTTGTATGCACATGTTCTTCTACATATAAGTATATCCATGACTGCAGTACAATTACTTCATGATGTTCGGCATAACAACGTAAGTTGTGGATATATTACCAATGCTCCTTTTTCCATTAAAATTTTCATCGGAAAGGCCCCCTATGAATCTTAATCTTCGTAAAATATTAATTTCGCTGAGCGTTTCCAGCTACTTCACATTATTCGCTTTGTTCCTGGTTATTTCGGTATTCTGTGATTTGTCGCTTGATATATAAGGACGACATTGTTCAGGATACTCAACAATCTGACATGGACCCGTTGTCGTTGATTTGCCCGTCTCTTTAAGTTTGTCATTGGCTATATTGTGTAGTTTCTACAAGCTTCTGGATAATGCGTATGTTCAGTTTAAGTTAGATGTATTTTACACAGTCTATTCCCTTTAACACGACCCTTCCAACTATTCAACTTGTATTTTGCACACAAACAAGTATAAATTTTGCTATCTTAATTGTTAAAATCGTAACCGTACCGTAGATTAAAATTTGTTCGTCTCCTTTGCTCGATTTCAACACCGATACCTCCATTTTTATTGAATTTTCTTCAAATTATCAATTTATTTTAGTTTATTTATTGAACAAAATGGAAAGTCATCAGTGCAATTGTTTAACTGACAATTTTGACAACTCACATCCGTTCATTAAAAGTTTTTTTCATTGGTTGGATTTCAAAAGCGATATCTCTATTTTATTTTAATTGCTGAACAAAACGGAAACCCAATAGTTCACTTGTTTAATTGATAAAAACTGACAGCTTTTGACTTTTTAAAAATTAAAGTAACAATTTCGATACATATATAACACCTCTTGCTGTAATGAATTATGGCGAACAAAATTGCAATTTGTTTAGATTCACATTTCGAATTTCAGTTTTTTCATGGATTGGATATCGATAATAAATAAATTTTGGTATGGGTGGATTTTATACCAGATATATTTTGTCTAGTTGGTTTTTGTACGGGTGGATTAACAAGATGGTTTTGTGCAGGTGGATTTCTAAATTCAGAATATTATGAAAGGATGTATTTCATTCTACGTGCATTTTATGCTGTGGGATTTAGTGGCACTTCGCCTTAAATTTCAAAGATAATTCGGATCAAGCTATGAAAACCTATTAACAACTGAGATTTCAATCAATAACAACCCACTAGAAAATACATATATTAGAAAAAACGATATTAATATTGAAAGTTAAATTGAATTAATAAGGGAAAGCAAACAAATTACGCCGAAACGAAGATTAGTAACTGTTATGGTCGTCTGTGATAAAAACAATTCAGAAATGTCACACACGCAAGTTAACGCGTGACACTTTCAACTGGCATCAAAACAATTAATTCTATGAATTCAGTGAGGTGGTCAGAGAGGGGTCGACTAATGAAGTTAGTCACATTACACGGACGTGGACCAGCAAGCGGAGCTGAGCACCATCCGCAGTGGGCAAAAGAAAAAAAAATTCACAGGACCGTACGGCGGTGCAATCCGGAGACCGCCATCTTCTTGTATAAAGTGCCAAGACGTGACAGCTAGAACGCTCGTTTTCTGTCGGTACAAAAAAAGTTGAAAACTATAAGCTCTAGCTTACGCAAAGTTAATTGGGCGCATCCTACAATTGCTGAGGGCGCTGGAGCAAATAATGTCCACCAGAAATAGAACTTAATCGCAGTAACGAAATTGAGGGAAATTATTATTACAAGTAAGTAAAATCAACCAAAGAGGCACGCTCCTTTCTATTGACTATAAAGTTCTTCTTTCAATACAAAAATAGAACAACTAAAGCGCGGAAGAAGATCCCCGCACCACCCCAGACAAGAAAAATAGGAGAAAAGGGGAAAACAAAAAGCATTCAATCACCATTGTTAGGGAACGCAGCTAACATCCACTCGCATAACCACAGTAGATGAGCATCACCATCCTTCTGTAAATTTTGGACTCACTGCCTCACAGAGGTTAAAATATCGTGGGTGGACACGACAATCTTTGTAATAATAGTGACTAACCCCTGATATAAGCTATCACAGCGTCTGGTGTATCTTATTTTTTCAACGCATTCGGCATCATTGTGGGCCACTGCTTGAACCTCAAATAGGGTCGATCCTATACGAGATGATTAAGAAACTCTTTCATTCCTCAAAAGCAACATCAATAAAAAAAAAATTAATAACAATAAACAGATATACGAACTATAGAGGGTCTCCCCTTTCATAAACCATGGTCTGATAGTCGTAATAAATGGAACTGTAGTAGCTAATGATTAGGGATGTCTTATTGACGGAACTTGTAGGATCAGTTAGCGTATAAACCCCAGACGCGTTAACTAGTATATATGGAATCCCGTCCTCATCCTCAATGAGTCTCTGTGGGATACGTATCCCAATATATATATTTATATATATTGTAACAGAATGCCTTACCTCGTCCTTCCCTGTTTCTCAGTTACTTGCCTCAACTGTGATCCGCTTCCATTTCTTATCCCATCTCTGCCGATCTCAAGTCACGGCACCCTATACCACAGCCACTACGATGCTCCCATAAAGGGGCCATCCCAAGTTGAGGTGGATAAAACCTTGTTATCCAGGGCTCCTCTAACCCCGTAGTACCAAGTTAGCCAATGTCGGGCCGCCCATTTAGTATGGCTTTCGTAAAGCATGACCAACGGACCATGAATACTCCCAGTTTCAATCTTTCATGCTAGATATCTTTTTTAAACGGCAATGGGAACTCCGTTCGGGCCTAGATCTTATTAGCAGCGTCAAAAGAATCGTACTTGGCCTATACAGGTAATACAACCCTTATGTCGCTGTCAGAGGGGACCACGTGAAGGTTAAGATGTGCCCAATTCAGTCTGGATAGGCTTCGTGATTCACCATTTGGATCATATAGGTGACCATGCATACTAACCATATAAGCACTACTGACATACATACCTGATTTCCGTTATTCATCAACTTATTCATCATCTCACTCCTCGCACCACTATGTCTGAGATTTTATTATTCTGACTTACATGAGTACATAACTTCAATTGCATCGTGGGCCATCTGCCTAGCATCTGCTAAAGTACTACAGTACCCACACAGCCAAAAATCTCAATTTCAATTTCACTAAGGTAAAGTTACCTCGCTGTGAGAAGTACCAATTCGTGCCCATAGAACTCAGCTAACTATACCACACTACTGTACTCTCGTGGGAGATGCCAAAGCCATCTACAAAAACATCAAAATGCCCATACCACCATAAACACCAAATCAACAAACCAACAAATGATTCTTGAAGGCTGGGTGGAGTAACACAGCAGGCGAATAGATTAATTGATTAATAGTGAAACCCGGAGTCAATTCTTACAACTCCGCGCGATATCTAGTCTACCCCAATTGAACCACTAAAGCCGATTTTACAAGAGTCAACCTACACGTGGGAGCACGAAGCGGCAGAATATTGCTGGACTTATGCCTGGAATCACTATAATTTTCCAAATGACTATTGTTTTGATTTCACACAGGCGAGTAAAGATGTGGACTGTATAAGGTTGAGAAAAAGGAATTATAAGACTAATTTTATCTCTAAACGATTTATTTAAGCAAATTACACATAGATGTTATCACGTCGAGAGCCCGAACAAGAAGAAAGAATGTAGCGCAAAAGACTACTTGAACAGATTATTGATAGATGTGAGATCTAGTCTCGTTCGTGAGGGAGGAGAGCCGGTTTAGAGGATAACTCAGTTTTTTTGATTTCAAATATAAAATTTTATTTAATAATTCAGTTTGCTTAATCTAATATCACAAAATTCATAACAATAATTCAATATAAAATCAGTATAAAAAACTAACCTACAAACTAGTAAAATTCAGTCTAAAATTCAATAAAACAAATTAAAATTAAAAAAAACGATACGCTCTTTTGATGGTCTCAATTCTGAACGAAAAAGAAGAAGAAGATCTGAGCACTATATTCAAATTAAATTTTAATGTTCAGTCAATAAAGAAATGCCTTTGTGCTGCGTGTGGGCACAAGGAAGTAATCAGACACTCAGATTTATCTCTGGTCCGAATTACGGTACGTGTGGGCTCAAGGAAGTAAAAACCTTCTATGAAGAAATTCAGACTCAGATTTATCTGACCAGAATTACCTTCTGTGTAAAAGGATGTGAAGCTCAGGTTATCCCTGATCAGAATTATCTTGTGTATAAAATGATAAGAAGCTCAGGTTATCCCTGATCAGAATTATCTTCTGTATGATAGGAAAGGAAATTCAGGTTATCCCTGACCAGAATTATCTTCTGTATGATAGAAAAGGAAATTCAGGTTATCCCTGACCAGAATTATCTTCTGTGGAAAAAGGTAGGAAGCACGATTCTTTTTACTCAGATTAGCTCTGATACAGATCAACTCTGTCAAAAGAATGGTGCCATCTACAAGATCAAGATCAAGATCAAGTGTGTTTGCACCGTTTTCTATTTACGTTGTCGTTGTTTTCCTCGATGCTCTCGTTTTTGTCTTCATTTTATCCTTGGGGCTCATCTTTAGCCCTCAGTTCGATTTCGTGACGTCGTTTGTCTTCTTGTTGACAGTTGTCCTTAGTATTTTTGAAACTTTGCGTTTCGTTGTCTTTTCTTTTTCCTTTACGGGCGATGCGCTAAATCAACCGTACTGTATGTAGCTCTCTCTTTGGAGTTAGTTGTGTTAATGGGAGGACGGAAGAAAGGGAAGGATAGGATGTGGATTATTGGGACAGTTTAGAAATCGCTGATTCCTAAAAATTGGTGTACTGCAGAGACATATTCTCTAAGTAAAGGTGGCTGAATTGTGATTACCCACGATAGTAATCACCTTTATGGTCGTGGAAACTTATTCTACCATCATGTAGACGATAGATGTTTCTAGCCTCGGGCTTTATTAGGAGCAGGGGTGAAAGGTATTTAAAGTCTTCCGGTATGAGAAGATCCGGCAAGCTGTTTATAATTGGGTTAGGGTGAGTTGGCACTTTGGTTCATTGCTTCTCTGCAAGTTCGAATAGATATTCCTTGATGGGGGTGACATTGGCCGCCTCGTAAACTGGCTCTTCTATGGAGCCCTGTGCAAGCTCTAAGTATCTTCCTTTCAAATTTGCTAAGACGTTCCATATAGGTGTGAGAAATCGAGTGCCATATAGGAAAGCAGTAGGTAATTACAGGTCTTATAAGTTGCTTGTATAGCAGAAGTTTGGTCTTTGTTGAGAGTCCGTCCCTGATGTGGATTATTGGGCTGAGCAGGTTGTAAGCGATATTAGCTTTGTTAATGGTCGCCTTCGCGTGATAATTGAACTTAAAGCGTTCCTGGAAGTTCACACCTAGGTACTTCGCCTTTTCTGAGGGTTTAATGATTCCAGAGTTGTAAATAGCCTCTATGGATTTGGATTTAGATGCTTGCCGGTTTCGTCCCATTGTAGGTTTCCAAATGCAAATTAGCTCAGATTTTTGGACGTTTATTTTTATCCCCCATTTTTTATGATAGGAGTCCAGCTTATTTAGGTGAAGGTTGACTTTGTTTATTGGAAAGTGTGGGCAACGAGATTGGGCGTAAGTAAGGGAGTCGTCTGCATAGAGGAGTGTTGTCCCATTTTCGTTTGGAGGTTGATCTGAAGTGTACAGGTTGAAGAGTGTCGGTCCTAGGATAAAGCCCTGGGGGACGCCTGCTTCAATTGCCTTGAGTGGTGATTTGTGGCTTTCTAGTTCCACATAGAAGTTAGGAAACTGTGGATAAGCCTATTGAGGTGTGGAGGGAAACCGAACTGGTTTAACTTGAAGATGAGTCCTGCTGTCCAAACCGAGTCGAAAGCTTTTTCGACATCAAGAAAGCAGCCTACTGTGCATTCATTCCTGTTTAGGGCTCTGGTTGCTCTGTGTGGAATTTTAACAGGGGGTGAAATGTAGCGTGCTGAGGCTTGAAGCCGAATTGTGACTCCTGATGTATATTTTTGTCTTCACAGGTATTTATGACCTGTTGTTTGATGACTTTTCAAATAGTTTTCCCAGATTTTCGATTTAGGAGATTGGTCTGAAATCCTTGATGTCTTTCGACGAAGATTTCTTAGCTATTGGGAAGATGCGTGATATTTTCCACATTTCCGGAAAGTAGGAATCGTTGATGAAATTATTGAAGATGGTTGCTAGAAAGTCGAGAGCTATAGGCGGTAGCTTTTTTATAATTGCATTTGAGATTTTGTCAGGGCCACTTGATTTTTTTGAGTTTATTGTCTTTGTTAAGACGAAGAGTTGTAGAGGGCTCGTGAAAATATGTTGCTCTTCTAGATAAATCGCTGGATTATCTGAGCTGAAGAAGGTTTGCGGAAGTGAGTCGTGTAAGGTTAGACAGGTATTGATAAACCTATTTACTTCAGAAGCGAAGTTTGGGTCGCTAAGGCCGGAGTTGTCCTTGAAAGTTCCTTGGAAATGTGATGCGAAGGCATTGCATTTTTCTTGAGGGAGAACTAATGTATCTTGGTTGCTTGTTATAGTTTTACGGAGTTTTGGCTTCCTAGAGCAGATTTTATTTATATTTTCAAAGGTTTGTGGGCCGGGTTTGATATTTTCGAGCCTCTTTCTAAACTGTTCGTCGCAGAATAGGTTAGTTTGCTCGCTAATAATTACAGACAAGCATTTTACTTGGGATAATACAGACTGATATGCCGCATTTTGTGAGTTCAAGGTTCTGTCATATATGCGGTTCAAGATTTTCCGTAGTTTTTGTCTGTATTTGTACAGGCTTTGGAGGCTCGCCGGCAGATTTTTGTAGCTATAGTTCTTTACAGGAGCTGCCCGCGAAAAGTGCTCTATATTGCTCTGTAGACAATTTGTAAATAGTTCAATTTGCGAGTTAATCTCAGCGTTTGTAAGGTTTCTGCTATTAGCTGGGAGGTTTCCTTGGTAGAGTATCGTCAACCTATCTTGAAACTCATTCCAATTTATATCTGTTAGGGTAGGCGTGGTGGGAAGGTTCATTGTTAGTATGTTTACCGGATGGTTAGGTTTAATTGTTAGGTCTACTGCTAAGTGGTCGGAGGGAGCATGAAGTGTGCTGCAATTGTAGTTCGCTATTTGTGGGAGGAGGTTTATAAAACTTGATGGGACGAGATAGAAGTCAATGTATGAGCCTGATCGGGGGTAAGTTGGGGTGGTTGATGAGACAACAATGAGGTCATGACTATCCTGGTTTTGGTTAAGCTAATTTGCTATGGTTTTGCCTGAGCCGTTTTCTCGTGGATCATTCCACATTGAGTGCATGGCATCGAAATCTCCTCCAATGGCAGTGTAGGTGTAGTTTGTGGAGAGGTTATTTAAGAATTTCAGATTTCTTTTAATCTGAGCGGCCTGTGCTCCCCATCGGTTGTATATTGAAATGAGAAGTAAAGTTTCCTGAGAAGCTAAGCAGACTTTTACTGCCGTACATTCCATATTACAGAGTGGCTTGAGCAGAACTTGCTCAAACCTTAGCCCATCCCGTATTAGTACTGCTGTTCCGAGGGTTGAATCTGTTTTGTCAGTGCGTATGGTAGAAAATTTTTCAAAGGTAAGACTGTGTCGGGAGTTAAGATGTGTCTCCGATAGGAGAACGAAGTTTGGTTTGTGTTCCGCGAGGAAAGAATTAAGGGCTATTCTCTTGCAATGCCGCACAAGTGAGTTGCAGCTTAATGCAATTATCTTCAATCTGCTTATTTCCCTAGACATAGGCCGAAAGCAAATTGAAGATAAGCACTTTGTCGTTCCGATAAGCAAGAGAGTTTCCTGTATACAGGAATAAAATTATTGATTTTACCCATGATTATGAAAGATCACACCCGAAAAGGGATTTTGCCTCTTGAGTGCAGAAATTGTCTGCAATATTTTGAGTGGGCCTTCCGGTTTGCGTTAACCTAGGGGCTTGTGCTTGTGTTGGGGCTAGTCCTGGAGCTATAGAGGCTTGTTGTGGTTTGTTAGTATTATATGGGATATTATTTGGTTTGTTAGTAATTACTTGTGAGAACGACATACCTGGTTTGATATAATTTCTTACCGATTCCCGAGTAAATCTTTCTTTTTGCTGCTGCTGCTCCCGACGTTTGTTTTTTATGGCGTTGATTTCCTTATATTTCGGGCATCCACGGTAATTCGCCGGATGTCCTTCCTGCTTGCAGTTGACGCAGTACGGCTTCGATCCTGCATCGTTTTTGATTCTTGGGCATTCTCCTGGTCCATGCTTCTTGTCGCATTTTACGCATCGGTATAGCTGTGCACAATTGCTGGACACGTGTCCAAATCGTTGGCATCTTTTACACTGGGCTATTCCTTTTGTGACGTGTTTTTCCCAAAACACGATCTGGTCCAGTAGTCTGTCTACCTTTATGATCTCGCTCGTATCATATTTTCCGTCGAAGGTTACGATGAAAGCGTCCATCCGCTTTTTTGCTGCTTTGCTGCGTGCAGTTTCGAGCTCCACAACGCTATTTATTTTGTAACCTTGGAGTTTGCCTTCCAAGGCTGCCTTGACGTCTCCTACGCAGAAAGTGTGCTGGACTCCCTTCAGCACAAGTGTGGTCTTTCTGTCATCCTTTGGGGTGAATGTGTATGATTCCACATTGACCTGGCATAGTAATTTAAGGATCTCCTTGCGATCCTCTTCCGTGGATGGTTTGAAGGTGCATTTGTTTCCGCTTCCATGGGCAATTATTGGTGGGGGCCTACTGGGCTTTTGCTCCGGTCTCGGTTGACCTTCTTTATCCGGTATGAAGAACCGATTGTCTGTTTGTAACGCCTGGTAGTAGTTCTGCTCTGTCTTGGGTCTGTTGCTGTTGCTTGGGTCTTAGTCAAGTCTTCTGGCGGGTTTTTTCGCGGCTTACGTTTTCCTTCGACCGTTTTGTAATCACTTTCGTCAGTATTTGGTGTCTCCTCTTCATCCTGTGACATGTGTTCTGAGTCACTTGTTAAGTCCGTAGATGCTGACGAGTAACTTCCCGATGCTGCTTGTTGTTTCCCCTTAAGCATTCTCTCGCGAGAAATTCTATAATGTCTTCCGGAACGTCAATAATGTTGCCGGTCTTAAATATTTCCCGTACGTTTGCCTTGACGGCGTTTATCACCTGCTCTTCATTAGAGTTCATTTTGTTCACTTCTTTTTTTTTTTTTTAAACAATAATTTGCACTTGAGTCTTTTCTCACTTTTGCTTATATATTAGTGTCTATATCACTTCACTTACGGAACACCGAAAATGCCGTCGGCGAATTGTCTTTCCTTCTGCTAACACATATTAACACATTAATTGTCCTTTATTTAAACACAAAGTTCACTCTCCTACTAACACACGCGCATGGTAAGCGGAATGCCGTCGGTAAAAATCACTTTGTGTTTTGGTTTGTTTGCTTGCTTGTTCTATGAGATGTTGCTCCTTTGGCTGTTCAGCATCCAGTGGGTGCCATCTACTGAAGTTCATCGGCTTTATATAGCTGTTCGAACCAAATCGGTTCGAATATAATTTTCTTAACACACAACTTCTGAAAAGAAAACATCCTGAAAACAAAGCATACAATTTTTAATAAACTTATCTCTAATCTGATTACTCTTAATAATAATACAAGTGCACAACCCAAAAAAGCTATGTATTTGTCTTTTACATAGCACATTGCACGAATATAATACAAAATTATAGCCTCAACGAGCGGATCAAATAAAGATTATTTCCATTTGTTTAAACCAGTTAGATCCATGCTAAAAACTATTCCTGAAAAAAGAACATATTACAAAAAATCATGCTAAAATTGAGATCTGAAAATAAAATAAATTCAATCTAATTACAATAATAACAAAAGCATTTCATGTAGCATACAATGCATGACACAAATATAATCAGATCAACCCGATCAATTTGCAATTCTATCATTATCTTCATTGCAAGTACTATCCAACGGAAATTTCTTCGCTACGTGATAAAGAAAATATTTTTTGCAAATATAATTCAATTTAACACAGCAGCATGGGTTGCTATAATTTTCTTGTTGCCATGCATTTTGGTTCGTTGCTATGCATATTATCGCTAGTACCGTATGATCACAGCTGCACTGCCAATTCTTGCAATCATGCGCCTCTGCCATTCCATCAGTCGTGTCGTGTGCAAGCAAAGGCTATATAAACGACAAGCTGACTGATCTCGATCTCTTTTTGCACTTAGCATCGCTTGGGATAGGTTGACTAGGTAGGAACTAACATTTTATATCGGGTATCGACTGATATAGAACTTTTATTAATAAATCATTTTATTTTAGGCATTGACCGAAGTAATCATTTACTAACAAACACTTTATTTCGGGTTTTGACTGAAATAAAGAATCTTACTTCGGGTCTTGACTGAAGTCAAGATAACATTTAAGTCGGGTATTGACTGATTTAAAGAGCATTATTTCGGGGATTGACTGAAATAATCATTTACTAACAAACACTTTATTTCGGGTTTTGACTGAAATAAAGAATCTTACTTCGGGTCTTGACTTAAGTCGGGAATTGACTGATTTAAAGAGCATTATTTCGGGGATTGACTGAAATAATCATTTACTAACAAACACTTTATTTCGGGTTTTGACTGAAATAAAGAATCTTACTTCGGGTATTGACTGAAGTCAAGATAACACTTTAAGTCGGGTATTGACTGATTTAAAGAGCATTATTTCGGGGATTGACTGGAATAATCACTTACTAACACACACTTTATTTTGGGTTTTGACTGAAATAAAGAATCTCACTTCGGGTTTTGACTGAAGTTAAGACAAGACTTTAATTCGGGTATTGACTGATTTAAAGCATATTGTATCTCGGGTCTTGACTGAGATTAAAATTATTAACATTAACACTTTATTCCTGGTCTAGACGGGAAAAAAGAATTGTTCTAATAAAGTATTAGAACAGAGGATCTTAACATTAGCTTAAAGCCAACCTTCTCAAATGCCAAGTTTAGATCGGTGAGTACCAGCCACTTGTAACATTTTAATACTTATTCATATATCTATTTAACTATATTTTGACTTATACACATATATATATTATACATTTCATGTGCATATCTATTTTACACATATTTTTATTACATTTTTTGACGATCTTATATTATAACTTGGTGCTAATAAGTGTTAGTGTAATACAAATTCTCAGACCCAAACTTATGTACAACAAATCTATTTTTGGAAATCGTGCATTACAAATCTATGTTATTAAGTGTGTTTTCTAGTGTGTGTGCATCTCTGACCTAATTCCTTATATTTAATCTGATCTGAATACAAGTAGTGAGAAAATCCAAGAAACAAGTGTCAGTTTAAGGAACGTTAAAAGAAGTGGACAGTGTTTTTGTAGTTATAAGAAGATAGACCACTGATCTTAATCCATAATTATCAGTGCATTCATTGCAGTCTTCAGTAAATTCAAATTTGCGTGTACGTTTTAACGACGGGCAGTACAATAGCCGCTGTAAGCAGTTACGTCTTCTCGCCTCTTGGTGTCGCCCTAGCAACGATTGATGTGCTGTCTGAATGTACCACAGACAGCTGGTTGACGTAATGTCACTTTATATCGACAATATCGACAAATTTGTAAATATACGGAGGTAAGTAGACTGTGGTATATTTTATGGAATTGTGTTGTTTAATTAATGATTTATATATATATTGTTTTAGATAAATGGTAGAGGAGGAGCAGCAGCTTTTTATGGATGAATAATCATTCAAAAAACGACTTTCGAATGCGATCTGATGTGCTGGAGGATTTAATTAGATAAGTATTATTTTTATATAAAATAAATTTGAATGATACTTTATGTCTTCTTTCTTCGTTTTTAGGTAGATTAGGCATCGATGGAGTATTACTCAGCTTGCTACCTCAAGCTTTATGAACGTCTTGCAAGTAATAAATTCATCGTGGATCTTACATATATGTGAGGACTGAACAATACGGGAGCACCTAATACTCTCGTAGCGATTTGCTCGTATCAATTTTCTCGTACGACATTTGCTCGTATCAATCTCCTGGTGAGGCCATTTTCTCGTATCATCTTTCTCGTAAAGCCAATTTTTCGTATCAATTTTCTCGTAAGTCAATTGCACGTATCAATTATCTCGTGTGCAACCTTGTAAATATTTTACTTCGAGTATTTCATAGCAAACAACGAATACTAAAGCAATGGGTCTTGTATTATGTTAACAGTAAATTGTTTGGAAACTAAAATAAGTGATGTGAAGCAGTGCACTACCATTTCATTAAAAGTTTTAGTACTGATTTGAATTTCGAGCTAACAGGTACCTAATAGTGATTGGTTATGGAAACTATTAAAAGTTCTCGTGGTAATGAAAAGGTTGTGTTTGAAAGCTACATTTTTATAAAAGACTATTCGTATGAAGAAAAAACTTATTATAAATGTGAAAATTCGAAAAAATTTAAGTGTCGTGCAAGACTTCACATTATTAATTCCAAAATAGATAAGGTTGTTGGTGTACATAACCACGGTGCTGATAAAGCAAAACTTTTAGCGGACGAAACCATCAATGAAATAAAATTTCTCGCAGAAACTACAGTCAATACGCCATCACAAATTATTTGTCAAGCATCAAGAAAAGTTAGCTACCCGATCTCAGCAAAATTACCATCTATCCCGTTATTGAAAAAGACAATTAATAGAAAGAGAAAAATTCGGATGTACCCAACAACAACATTCTGAATTGAGCTGATATAACAATTCCAAATAATTTTAAAACTACACTGAAGAATGAGCTGTTTTTGTTATATGACAGTGGAAAAACTAATGATCGGATTTTAATATTTGCAACAGAAAATAACTTGAGAGTCTTAGAAAACACTGAGCATTGGTATTGTGACGGTACTTTTGATGGCGCGCCGAAAGTTTTCTGCCAACTATTTACAATACACGGAATTGTAGGCGGGTTTATTATTCCACTAGTGTTTGCTCGTCTGCCAAATAAAGCAGAAGAAACATACAGGGAGGTGTTGGATGTATTAAAGAAGAAAAATAGGAACTTGAAACCAAAAACTGTCATGACTGATTTTGAAAAAGCATCTGTAAATGCATTCCTAGTGCTGAAAATCGGGGCTGCTTCTTCCATTTTAATCAATCCATTTACCGAAAAATCCAAAGCAACGGATTAAGTAAGCAATATTCAGAAAACGAGAACTTTGCGCTTTCGCTGAAAATGTTACCCGCATTAGCCTATGTTCCCATCGAAGATGTTATTACTTCTTTTGAAATATTAATTGACACTGCAGAATTTCCTGAAGAAATGCTACTAGTAGTAGATTACTTTGAAGACACCTGGAAAGGTCGACCAGCACGAAAAGGATATCGTCGTAAACCAACTTTCCTGCTTGAAAATTGGAACTGTTACGAAAGCGTTTTAAGGGATCTTCTTCGAACAAATAATAGTGTGGAAGGTTGGCATAGGGGATCTTCGAAATAATTAAATCTAATCCATCTACTTGGAAATTAATTAATATGCTGAAATTAGAGCAATCCAAAAATGAAATGCTCATTGATCAAGTGTCTTCTGGTGCAGAACCACCCATTAAAAGAAGAAAATATAAAGATTTAGACAACAAAATTAAGCGAATTGTTCAAATCTATAATAAAAACAATGTAATAACTTATCTAAAAATAAGAAGTATTTCCTTTATTAAAAAAATCTTATATGTATATAAAATGATTTGTTTCTGTTTTAAATTAAATACTCATCGAATAATCCAAAACTCGTGTGAACTTATCTTTTGAAGTAATTGGTTCGCTTGCGCGACGCGAACTATTTAATTCAAAACATAATTTTACACGAGCAAATTAGAATACGAGAAAACTGATACGAGACAATAGCATTACGAGAAAATTAATACGAGAAAATGGCATTACGAGAAAATTGATACGAGCAAATTGACTTACGAGCAAATGTTCCACGAGAAAATTGATACGAGAATATTGGGGGGAGCCGAACAATACAGTTATCAAAATTAAAGAGAAGCATTACAGAATGCGTTTTAGTTACTTTACGTTAAGTGACTCTCTGTGAAATATTTACAAATACATTTGTGTGTAACTAGAGCAAGTGTACAATTTATAATTTAGGATGACTGCGGCTGTATAGTGTTGATTATAGTTGCGGACGTAATGAGAGTTACTTGTCTGCTTGATGATATTTTGTTCAACTATTTGAATATATCCCAGTAGAAAGGTAAAATTAAATGAAGACTTTGGGAAATACTAAAATAAAATCGAACGTTTCACAGATATAGTAAACTAAAATTAAATGAAAAGTTTGACAGGTATGGAAAATTAGAAATAAATGAAAGTTTTGACATGTATGAAGAGGAACCGTATTAGAAATAAAAACTAATTGGAATTAATTTTTACACTTAGTGAACTTTAGCATACACCAGTTAACAAAAAAGGAAAATAAAGACCAATGGAGAATTTTGACACTTAGCGAACTTTAGCATAAACCAATGAAAAAGTATCGAAAATTAACTTAAGATTAAATGCAAACTTAGAAATTGAAAAACCATTAAAATAAACAATTAAAACAGATGCAAAGTTTAAATTAGATAGAAAAACTTGTAAAAAATTAAGATTAAATTTCAAAACAAATTTGGACTTTAAATCAGAAAAACGCTTGTGAAAACGGAAAATGAACTATCCAAACTGATATTAACTTTCAAGAATAGATGTCGCCAAATAGGTTAAGAAAAAAAAAAATGTATGCCGCCATTCCGGGGGAGATAACCTAAGCTGTCTAAGTTTTGATCTGCTCAACTTAAGTTGTTTTCGAAGGTAGCCAAGAAAAAGATTTTTGCAAGAAGGTCGTGTGTTATGAAAAAAAAATAGTAGTAAAATCGAATTAAATAGCCGCAATCAATAGGCAGATAATAAAATTCATAAAGAAAGTTTGTGATAATCCTGTTGTTTTAATTGGAGAGAGGAGAATTTTACCCCAAATCCCACGAGGAATCTCCTCAGATAGAGGACGCCTAGATCTGAGGCACTGACGACTGTTTAAGATGCTATCCTAGAACACTTTGTTAACCAGACGAGATTGTTGGCACTCGCATTCCTGCTAAACTTGATAATCAACACGAAAGTTTCTGTCTCCGCTGGCGCACAATTGGAATGCTGAGACCACTGGTTTAGTTCTTTTTGTAATTCCACTGATAATCGCTCGGCCAGGTGGAAAGCTGGATCAGCAAAACATGTAACAATATATATACCATTTTAAATTCAGGAAAACTCATCAGCATCATTGGTGGGGCACCTCTGCGATGGACATACAACTATAAGTACATAACCTTTTCCATTTTCTTATTTTCTTGTGAAAACAACATCAATTCTCGCGGAGAAAATCAGTCGGCTCTACCATAGATTCAGATCGGCTTCATAGAAATTTAGTCGCATATTTAATTTATACCGGAACTTAGGTTCAAGGACGTATTAGAAACATAACATCAATTCATGTTCTTTTTTTTTAAGAACTTGCGTCCCCATTATTTAGATTTTCCCAGTGATGTGCGTCTACGCGTTTAATGTAATAATCGACATATTTGTGTAAAGTATGTGTAGAGTATGTAGATTATGTACACAATGTAGATTATTACGTCACAAATCATCTTTTTCCTGTTTATGCCTCACTCTACTTCACTGCATTTCTTTGCAGCTGTTCTTGCCTCACGCAGTTTCTTTTCATTTTCATGATTCATTTAAATAACTTTACCATCTTTGCGAACGGGGGTAATAACTACTGATTTCAAAAGAAATAAACGATTGCAAGTTTTGTAAATAAATTTCTTAGAAGATAATGTATAACATAAAGAATTCTGATGAGCTAGATTAACTGAAACCATACCAATATTTGTGTAGAGCTCAAGTTTTCTAGTGTGAGAGCACAGTGCAGTTGAAGTGTATAAAAAACGTCTAACAGATTCATGAAGGAGCAGTCAGGATGAGAGTGGAAATTTCTTGAAATTTGTACACGCTGGCATTGATTTAGCACTCACTTGTTACTGGTTTTTTGTTTGTGCTTGCATCTCATTCCATTCCTTTCACTCATGTATACGAATTTTACGACACCCCCATTTTTTTTTATTTATATATACCATTCTAAAGAAATCTCGTTTTTACATGATACCGTTGCTTCTAGTTATAGCTCTGTGTTCGTGTGGTGTTATTTTCATTTCACTTTTAAATAATCTAAAGCGTGGTTAATTTCGCGTTCTTAATAAGATTGATTAACATTAAATTTAGTAAAAATGGGTGGCGCTGGTAGTCCAAAAAGTGAACTTAAATTTAAAATTTGTCGGGGCAGAAACAATAAAGCCGAAGCAGTTTGTTCGATATGCAAAAGGACACTCAAAAATACAGCAGTGGATAGGCTAAATGGCATAGGTGAGTGTTTAGGTGTTTTTCTTTTTATCCTTCCTTAAAATTTACATTATTATTTCTTTGGTTTCCAACATTTACAGAAATGTGTGCAAAATTGTGGTTGATCAAAATGTTAGCTCCGATTCAGGTGATATTGTTATTTCTTCGGATGAAAATGATGACAATGTTCACTAATAATGTTGCTTTTGATGAAAGTCACCAAATTTTGGTACAAAACGTGGAATTTGATTCGTCAGGATATGAAATTGATCGAGAAAATTGTATAGGTTTTGCTGTTATTTTGAATGTTTTTTGGAAAGAGTACTTCAAAATTTATTTTAGATCCTTGAAAATGAAATGAACATAAACACAACTAGAGAAAGCTCTACATCTACGCAGCAAAATTTAGAAATATCATCTTCATCATTGCGCGGTAATTTACATTTTAAGATACCGGATCCAATACCAGTACCTCAAAGCTTTGTGGTAGCATCTACAAGCAGGTCTAGCATAAGTTCATCTGAGGAAAGAGGAGCAAGAGGAGCTATACAAAAGAAAGGGACACTAAAAAAATCTGAGGCAATAACTGAATTTTTCGATAAAGTGTCTTCAAAAGAAGTGGAATCCTTAAATGATGCCATCGGAAAATTCTTTTTCGGGTGCAACATACCTTTAAGCATAATTGAATCAGATCATTTCAAAAATATGTTGGGAAAATTAAGGCCAGCCTACAGGAACATATGCGAAATGTATAGAAATGGCTGGAAAGACGGTAAGAATCTGTCATTCTTATTGATGGGTGGAAAAATACCTCGAGCAATACTAAAACTGGCGTGACTATGCTACATAATACTGATGGGAAGCCTGTATTACTAGATGCATGGAATTGTACGATACAATTGTGTATGCCATTGTATCCGACAACGCTGCAGTTATGGTTAAAATGGGGAAGATTGTCGATTTGTGGCATAGTACCTGTAAAAGCTATATAGGAAATCTATTACTGAAAGATCTTGTGAATAAGGAAGTAGCAGCGAAATTTACAACAATATTAAAAGAATTTAGGCCCGCAGATTTTGAAGCAGCTCTGATTCAACGAGGAGGGACTCGTATTAAGAGATGGTACTCGTATCGTGACTCTTTTGCTTGCCTTGTTAAAAATATCGGCACAATGAAGTAGCTGATCCTAATTTTAAAGAAATCAAGCAAATAGTTTCTTTACTGTTGTTTGATGACGAAGTTCTAGAAGAGGTTGAAGAATTGATATTTTAAAATATTTCATTTAACTATTTTTTTCCTACAATATTATTTGGCTCTTTCTAAAATAATACTGTTACTAAAGTGGAGAAGGAAGAAGTGTGGAAAGAGGTGTTAAGAAGAGAAAAATCGTGACCACATTTTTGGGCTGTGGAAAATTCGAGCTTTGGTAAGTAATCTATAAGTTGGATAAAAATAATTCACACACCATCATCGCATTCAGTGCGTGTTATCCGTGCCGGCTTATAAAGTGCTTTTCATTCAATATGGGGCATCTATATTAATGATAGTTCCATCGAGTACATTGAGTCAACTATACGATTCAATATTATGGTGAGCTGCAGTAGAATAAATTCTCGGTGTTGGAGAAGATATTTTAAACAATATTTCAATAACTTCTTAAAAAAAAAAAAACAAAAAACCGTGACAAGAAGAATTGAAGTTATAATGAAAATGAAATAACTGGACTGTGGGTATATATACTGGTTACGTGAGCTCTAATGCTTGTGACAGACATGGGTATGGAATTCTAGATACTCGAAATACCCCGTTTATACACAAATGTGTCGTCAAATACTCCCAATATATCCAGAAAACTGCTGAGTGTGGGCAAAATATCTAGATATCAATATCCTCAAAAATTACTGTGTATATCCTGATCATCAGCACTTCTTACCTTGCGCAGCGACATTTAGTTGTTAATAATAATATGATAATGTGTCAAATTAAGCAAAAATATATCTATGTTTTCCAAGAAAGCGAAAAAGAAGAAGATGAACCAAACACATTTTGTGAACATGGAAGCTGTGTTCTTTTGTGTACCTTGTTCTAGAGCTCCCATACATTGGAGAGAAAAAAATTGTTCTGCCGATTGAAGCGAACTATTTGTTAGTTCGCTTCATTTGAATCTTGTATGAAAATGTAGGGGCGCTGTTCTCCATTTTTTTAGTTGCAGAAGTTGGTCAAACTCAGCTGACTGAAAACATATTCTTGACATATGTAATTTTTGAACTGTCACCATTGAATAAAATAACTAATAGTATTATATATATATTATATTAATAATATACATATACAAAATTTATTCAATATCTGTCAAGGAAGTTGTTAATACTGTTATTTCGTGGTTAAATATTGCAGATGAAACACATTTGGCTCAGCTGAAAGAGTGAGTTGATGTCAATGAATACTACATAACCATTGCTTTAAAAATTCAACGGGAATTAAGAATGTAATTTCGGTCCTTATCGTAATATAATATTTCCTCCAAATTGTATAGTTTCGGCTAGAACTCTTATTATAATTATTCATAGCTTCTTTATTTTGGATACAGCACTCAACAAATAGTTCAGCGTGATTGTGAAAATTTAGAAAACGTCTCAAAACTGGTAAAATAGTTTAATCCGATTAAATGTTTGACCGCAAAATTGGCATGGTTCTTAGACTAACAAAACAACTGCATCTGACGAATTCTTAATAAAGCCTATATTTGACTTAAACTTTATGTAGTTATAAATTATCTTTCATTTTAGATACACTTAAAGCAATCATGTTCTGTTGAGCCCTGGAGCCAATCTCCTTGTGAAATTCACTTGTAGGCCAGAAGTCAAGCCAAACTGTTAGAATGTTCTAATAAGAGTAGTATTTAAATGTGATATTTTATGCAATATTACGGACAAATATATTAATGTATTTCGTGTGAATCTCATGTACCACCATTTGTATATATCTAAACTTAAAAGTAGTGCCAACTGCTGGATATAAAAATGTTGTTCTCTTGAAGCATTCATTTGTGTTTCTTTTGTTCTGCTCTGTTCTGCGGACACAAAAGAACACAGCTGGAGTCAAAAGGGCCAAAATATCCACTTACCTGGAAAAATAATGAAAAAAAAACTTATTCCATTACAGTTATGTTATTTTTAAACAAACCAATAACTGCACTTTTCTTTCTTTCGGACAAAATTGTGAATTGAGACACTACATTCGCCGCCGATACATTTTTCACCTCAATCATGATCTGATTAGAAAATAATGTTTTCTCTCCAAGCCTTGTATTTGTCGTATATACAATTATTATACAATTAATTGTTGCCATTTAGTTTGCATTAAAGCTAATATATTTGCCAGTTCCATTCCCCAAATTTTTTCGCTTAAAAATCAACTGAATTGAAATGTCAAAGTAAGTTTTCTCACATCAATGGCCCCTTTTATGTCTGTCAGTGTTTATTATCTAGATATTCGGAACATCTAGACATAGATAACCCATGTCTGTCATAAGCATAAAAAGTACTCCTGCATTTTTATAAATTAAACGTTTATGAGGGACTTATAAAAATCTGCTATACTAATGTGAACAAATAGAAAGGTCTTGTTGGAAAAATGTAATTAATATTCATCTCCTGGTCAAGAGATAGCTATAGCCTATAATGATGGGCCGATGAAAGTTGACTCAACGGAAATATGGTACCCCTGTACAAGTAAGAGTGACAATTTCATTAAAAGTTAATAATAAATCAAAATAATTATTGTAAAATACAAAGGATGAAAAATGGAGTTTTGTATTAGAAAGCGATTTGCTGAAGTTTATTTGTTGGAGTTGATCCAAGTTATTCGAGTATATTCATATTGGAAAGGTAAAATATTACTTAAGTGTACAAAATGTTGAACGTGTATGAATTTCTAATAAGTCACAGTTATCTTTTCTATGTTTTCTCAGTATTATTTTTCTCTGGAATTATTCTGACGGTACTTATACATTTTTCTCCCGGAGAAAAGTAAATAGCGTTTAGTGTGTAGTGTGTGCTTAAAGATAGTGAACTGAACTTACGGAAGC
This sequence comes from Dioctria linearis, assembly GCA_963930735.1. Lineage (NCBI taxonomy): Eukaryota > Metazoa > Arthropoda > Insecta > Diptera > Asilidae > Dioctria > Dioctria linearis. Next base: position 76,505,916 of record OZ005742.1, on the reverse strand, counting down.
AAACAATGAACGCTGCAGGAATAAACCTTCGGTAAGTAAAATTTAATATGGTTATTGTTTTATTATTATTGTTGTTATGTTAATCTAGTATTATAACAACTGGAATCTAAAAAAAGTAAAAACTGGCAATCTCAATCTTAACAACTTTATTCTACAAGAGTTATAATTCAAATGAACAATGAACAGTAAAAACAGATTATATTTATAGAAAGAATTCAAGTGGGGTAGAAGTAAATAAATGTTATGTACATAAGGTACATAACCAAGTTGACGGTTCGTAGTCAGGGATGTTCAATATTCTCCAGTGGTGGCGTTACAGTATTAAATTAATAATTAATTTCTTCGAAAATTGTTTTTAAGTAATTAGTGTATCGAATCAATTTGAAATGCTGCGATAACGCTACGCTGGGTATTGACTTACATTTCCGCTTTTATTTTTATAGAAAGAATAAATTAAAGTTGTGTGAAATTCTGGAAGCGCTGGAGTCATCAGAATCTTTTATACCGGAAGCTATTATCATTACACCACCGAAAAATGCATACTGTACCGATGAAGATTGTAATGATTCAAATAGGTTGCACTCGAATCACTTGCTGGCAGAGGTTGTGGTTCAATTGGATTGTGAAGAATTTCAAGAAGATGAGGAGCAAATACCGAACGATGTAAATGGGGATATTTTTTGTCATCATATGAGAAAATTACACAGGAATGGACAAAAGGAAATGAGGAATGCTGTCATTAGATTCGTTTACAAGTTGAAGTTTTTTGAGCTCTTCATTGATATTGAAGTTATGAAACTTGTGGCTTATTTGACCAACAGTTTCTCAACAAAACAGAAAAATAAAACGCTTTGTGTAACTACACACAAATTGTACACATTTTTTGGAATCCTCATTCTAACGGGAAATATTCCAGTTCCAAGACGACGAATGGTCCGGGAAGATCGTGAAGATAGCAACAACCTTTTCGTAACAATAGCTATGAGCAGGAACAGGTTTGGTAAAATATTTACAGCCATACATTTTCGTGATAATGATAACATCCATGCATCTGATAAAATGGCTAAAATACGATCTTTCATTTATTTATTTTTTTTATATATTATTAAGCCAAGCTCAGGGGATACCATATGATGCAAAGCACAGCATGGGTTGAAGGAGATAGGGAAAGGATTAGGGGATATGAGGAGAGTGGCGGAGGTGCCGATGTATGTCGCCCTTAAAATTCCGCAGATTGTATGCCGGAGGAGCCAATTTAGTAAAAACTAGGCAGTTCTCAAGTTAGGTCGAGCTAAAATGCTCCATAGGAAGTGTATAGGCGCGGTGCGACCCAGCGCGAACTCGTCCGCACTAGTCCGCCTTGGGCCGTGAAACCACGGGCCTAGCTTGTGCCTATCATCCCTTTCCAAACCGGGAACCTCACACGAAAATCTATGAACTCAATTGTTGACCTGTTATACCCTTTACATGCAGTAAGGAAAAATTTGTATATTGTTACGCGCAAAAAAGTGACACAAGCGACATCTGTTGGAAATAGAAACAACTTTAAGCTAGTGACATCTTAGCAAACTTTGTGTTCGGAGAATAGAATTTACGGGAAGGTTCTAGGAAAAATTGTAGAGTATAAATGCGATGTTTCTCACATCCAGGAGGCGAGTCTTATTTCGGACAGTGAAGTGAACGAAGTAAACTATTTGGATTGTGATAATTAAAAGTAAAGTACTAGCGATAACTAAAGAGTCGATTTGATAATAGTTTGTGAATAGTGAGAGAAAACAGTTTAGTTAAATATAGAAAGAACTTTTGAATAATTGTTGAAATATTGTTTTTAAATAACGGACAAATTCCACGCTCGTAACAATATGTATATACATAAATTCTGTCTAAAACCACAGATCCATATTAAAACTATACTGATACAGAATAAGCACGATAATTCCTAACGAATTACAATGCTATCAATTAATTCTCCCCTGGACCTTCGCAGCTACTAATTCACTGTAATCAGTAGAAATATAACATTAATTCAATGCAGGTGTTTGGAGTTCATTTTCAACAAAGAATTGGATCAATGATGAAATGAAAACTTCTATTCGTGAAGGGAATTTTGCCTATAAACAATGGAAAAGGATCCGTGGTGAATTTCTATGGAATAATTATCGGACCTTAGAAATGATTTGTGCTTTAATTAGGAAGGCTAAAACTAATTTCTACTCTAAAAGGCATGATCCAAGTTTACCTTCCCACGAATAACATTCGTCAGCTTAATATCGCTGAAAGCAGCAAAGAATGTGTAGCTGATCCTGACATACTTAATGAATACTTTACCTACGGCTTAGCCTCAGTGGTATTAGATAGTTCCGATCTCTCTATTCCTAATGCTACAAATGATTTCTCTTTTTGGAATATTTGTACCACTGAGCATTTGAACGCCTGGTTTTGAAATCCGTTTCCTGAAACTATTATTGACAGCGTTAATTAATCATATTACGCGTATACTTAATACTGCTATCATTACTACTTCTTTCCCCTTAGCTTGGAAAAAAGAACTTATTGTTCCTGTTAGAAAAAAGACCAATGTATCGTCCCCGAAAGCTTATAGACCTATTACCATTTCTTCCGATATTGCCAAAGTATTTGAAAAAGTCTTATACAAAAAAATTATCGACTATGGTAATATTAATAACGTGATTAGTTCTATCCAGTCTGGTTTCAGAGCCAAAAACAGCACAACTTCATCGTTACTACTTCTCACGGATACGATAAAATGTAGTATGGAAAATATGGAAGTAACGCTCCTTACCTAACTTGATTTTTTGAACTCGGTTGACTCTGTGGATTTTAAACTATTGTAGATTTTGGTTTTACTGGCCTTGCGGCTAAACCCATGTATGTTTAATTAAATAATGGGATGTTTTCGTTGTTTGTAACTCGAAATCTTCTAAGCTCTGTTCTCTCTATTCAGGCGTGCCTCTTCAGTCTATACGTAAATAATCTGTAAAATAACTGCAGTTATATGCTGATGACGTACAGCTTTATACATTTGCGCCCATCAATGATATCCCACGCGCAATTACTGAGCTAACCAAAGACCTTCAATGCATAAGTAGGTGGGCTGAACTTAACAGCTCAGACTCAACGCATCTAAATCGCAGGCTATGCTCATTTATTATCTCAAATTAACCTGTACTGACTTTCAACCAGTGATTATAAATGATACGATTATACCATTTTAAACTAAGGCTTGGAATCTTGGCTTTATCTTCAATACTCGATTATCTAGGAGTGACCACGTCGACGTTGTTGTAATAAGATTTATAGTGGACTAAAGACTTTATGGCGTCATTCAGTATATACGCCACAAACTATACGTGTTCGACTTGTTAAAAGCATACTACTGCCAATTATCAACTATGCTGATGTTGTATACTTACTGACATTTAGATTATTCGAGTCGTAGAAAATTAAATGTGGCATTTAACTCATGTGCTCACTATGTCTTTAATATAAGGAGGTATGAACATATAACGCAGTACTCGAGGAGGATCCCCGGTTGCACCTTTGATAGCTATCTGAAATTCCGTATTTGCTTTCTGATATATAAGGTCCTTAAATTGCATTACCAGGATTACCTTGGCAGTCGACTTCAGTTTTTGCATTGTGAAAGAACGCTTTTGTTGTAAACTCCCCCATCGTAGACTCTCGATTAGCTCTCGATCTTTCTTCGTCTGTACTGTCACACTTTGGAACTCACTTTCTCTAACCATACGTTCACTTCAAGTCATTGGGAGACTCAAGTCAGAATGTTTTAAATATTTTTGCAGATTAATAAATTAAGTAAACCTTTTTGTTTTTTATTATTTTTTTAGTAACAATACTTTCTTTTTTATGTATCTTTAATGTTGTAAAACCTATTTACTTATTTCTACTATATTCATGTATATTTTTATTTTACTCTTTTCTTCCTTAGAGACTTATTTTTTTCTATTTTGTTTAACTAGTTGAAGTAGGCACATACTTAGGAGTATTTATAACTCACTTGTGCTTCAGTTGTAACAATAATAAATTGCAGGGTTTAGATAATTTACGTGGCTGGGTGCAAAGAACTCAATTAAATAAAACGCGATTCCTTTTGTTCTTCTCTCTTCATTTATTTTTTATCAAGTCCGTGACAGTTCGTTTTTATTAACCTAAACCCACTTCGATGTAATAGACTTTAAATGGCATACTTTGTTTGTTAGTTTGATGGTGCATCGACAACTACGACTTACAACTCGGCCATCCTGACGCATAATCGCCTCGATTACTAAAACTACTAGATGTTTCATCAAACCTTACAGCAATCATACAAAACATGTTTTTCAACGAAGTGAACGAGTAAGAAACTAGTGCTTAACAAAAGTGTAATATATCAATTAACATTAACACTATGATCGATGGACTGGAACATATCGTATCATCCTTATATAAAAATGTCCACAACCATTAATACTTCTCCTGAATTTCTTACGAATACGTATGTCCTAAATTACATAATAATATAGTACGTTACAAGGACTACAGGGCTATATCGATAAATAATACACATAGAGTTGCGTCCAAAAAATGTGTCTATAAAAGCTAAGTAAGCCTCACCCAGAATAAGTACATACATTTACATAAGTCCTACCTTAAACCCAGGATAGGATGGATAACCCTGTACACACCATGCTCTTCATAACCATAACATAAAAGCTTCATCTACTTAACGTTTAAATTATCATAAAAATAGAGCATTGCTACCTACATAACCATAAAATTCATAGCACAATATACCAATAACATAATTATGAAGTTAAGATTTAATTGCCTTGTCCATCTCAACTTTTGCCAAAAAAAACCTATGACTAGAGTCTTCCGGCAAATCCCAGCAGTCACACCACCCCGCACATTAACAATTATTATTGTGATAACTTTAATTACATTTTATCGCATAAGGCCTCATATTAGAAGGTGTACAAATACCTTCATAGGGTAATGTCGAAATTTGCAAGCCCGGCACATCTTTAATAACATACCGATCATTTGGTAAGATTTTGATAATCTCGTACGGACCCTTATATTTCGCCAGTAGCTTCTGATTTACACCTGGAACAGTCACCACATTTCGTATGATTACGTAATCACCCTACCGAATCATTCAACTCTTGAAGGAATTCTAACACTACGTCGCACACCTCTCTCTTCTGGTTTACGCCAAACAAAAGCATACTAGGGCTGAACCCAGTACTTCGGCAAACTGTGTTGTTCAATGCAAATTCAATGTTTGCCAAATATTTATGCCAGTCTCCGCAAGTACCGGCGTTACCAGATTTCGCAAGCACTATTTCCACTTGACCGTTCGATTGCGGGCTTTGCGTAGTCACCTTAATATGCTGGATATTATTTTGAGACGTAAAGTCCTGGGAGTCCATTGAAACGAAACAGCTACCACGGTCGGAAATAATCTTACCTGGTCTGCTATAGGTATTAAAGAAGCTAACTAAGCAACCTACAACCTCCTTAGTGGCAGTAGATGACACGTCGTACAACTTCACAATTTCGTAAACGCATCTATAACTATAAATAAATACTTTTTCCTTGTCTTGTATCACCTCAAAAGGTAAGCTTCCTTTAGGAATACTATGAGGAGTTCCTTCCTTCTTTCCGAATGCAGGGGAAAAACGTATACACTTAAGGCAACTTACTATATAGTTCTTAATTTTCCCCTTCATATTGGGAAACCAATACGATTTTCGCAAAATTTCGTAGCACTTATCTACGCCTAAATGACAAAGTGCTTCATGATGAATACGGATAAGTTGTTCTTCCATTTTACTGGGGACATAAAACAATACTTCCTCTTTGAATTTCCTGTACACCAGCCCATTTATTAAAGTGAAACTCGGGTCATCTTTATTTTCTAGTTTACCTGAAATATTATTTATAATGCTATCTTTATGTTGAGCTGCGGCCAGTGCGTATTCAAATGAATCGTCGTCTATCAGTAAAATGTTAGTACTCCTACTCAGACAATCAACGTGGGTCATACGCGCACTTGACCTGTGTTCAATGACGTAATTATATTCTTGTAGCTCTAAAACCCAACGAGGTATCCTAGGGTTTAAGAGCTTTTTACTAAGGGTCAAAGTAAGTGACTGGCAATCAGTAATTACTTTAAATTCAAGTCCCAGCAAATAGACGCGAAACCTTAATGCATAGATAATAGCTAACGTCTCTAGCTCGTAGCTATGGTACCGGGACTCTGCAGCAGATGTTCCTTTGGAGACATAAAAGACCGGATGAAACTTTTCATCTGTCTGCTTCTGCATAAGGATGGCACCGAAGCCGAAACTACTAGCATCGCAGTGGAGCTGAGTTTCGTTATGGGGGCTATATATCGCTAAAAGGGGTGATTCTATCAATTTAGCTTTCAATTGCTTGAATGTCGCCAGCTCTCTGGAATCAAACTGAAAAATAGCACCACTCTTCAATAAGTCGTATAAAGGTTTAGCTAACACCGCGAAATTCTTGACAAATTTTCTGAAATAGGAACACAATCCTACGAAACTGTGGACATCCTTGACGTTTCTTGGTAAAGAAAAGTCTGCTACGGATCTGATATTTTCAATATAATGTTGAATACCCTTCTCATTTATTAAATACCCTAAATAATTTATTTCTCTATACATAAATCGGCACTTGTCATACCTGAGCTCCAAACCGTTTACTTTTGCTATCTATATGACTTCGCGCAACGTTCTTAAATGCTCATCGACAGTATCTGTGGTGATCAATATATCGTCCATGTATATGAAGAGCCTACCTGCTTGCACTAATGACCTAAAGATTGTGTTAATAAATCTCTGGAATATCTTTGGTGGCGTCTTCAGGCCGAAAGGCATTCGAAGGAATTCATATTGCCCCATAGGGGTAACAAAAGACGTATATTTTGTATTATCTTCGGCCACTTTTGCGTGGTAGAAACCATTTTTCAAATCTAACGTGGTGTAGTAACTTTTATCACGAAGCCTGTCTAAAATATCCTCAATAAGCGGGAGTAGATAACTATCACTAATTATTAGCTTGTTCAACACCCGAAAATCTACACATAATCGCAATTGACCGTTTTTCTTTTTCGCTAAAACTATTGGCGAAGCATAACGGGAAACACTTTCTCGGATTATTCCTTGTATTAATAAATCATCAATCATTTTCTGAAGCTCAATTTTATGAGCGTATGGCAACCGACGTGACGCGCAACTAAACGGATGTTCTTTTGACTAATTTATACGCATTTCAAAATCAATCTTTTCAGCGATATGACTATGATACACAACATTAAAAACTATGTCCGAGACATTATGCTTTACATATGAAGGTAATTGCTTATTAATGTTTAAGTCAATTTCTTCGTCATCATTAAATAAATCTATTTCATAAATATCACTAGTGTAATTACCCTCACAAAACTTTGACGTCTCTTGTTTTACTTCCTCCTCCGAGGTGTGACTGCCCAGATCTCCGGAGACACAGCTATCAAGGAGCACACTCCTGTCTTTGGCAATGAAATCTCTTCCCACTACTAGCGGATAACTCATAGTATTGTCATCAACCACTAATAGCCTAAAATTATCAACATTATTTAAACTAAAATTACAAATAACAAAACCACTTATCCTAAGGATGCTGCCGTTGATTCCACAAAGTCGCTGATCGCCTACATCTTCTGGAAGAACGAAACAGTCCGGAACAAATTGCCTCTGCACAAAACTCACTGGGCTTCCTGAATCAATTAGGCCCATCAAGGTAGTTGTACAGCTGTATTTCTTGCCATCATCAACGAAGGTACATTGTAATTGATGCTCAAACTTTTTTTTCCTGTGACAATTCTTCATCTCCTCAGTAACACTCAAAACCATTTTTCCTGGACACTTATTTGCGTAATGCCCATGTCTCCCACATTTGAAACAGGAACCTCTTTCTCTTGGTGGTTTCTGGCATTTCGTACTGATGTGACCACTTTCATTGCAATTGAAACAACGGAATGTAGACAGCTTGTCCTGGGCATCACGGTGTCGCCGGTATGACGGTTTGCTTCTCAGGAAGAGCAGATTGCGCAAACTTTTTTATCTTCTGGTGTTGTGTCCCAAAAGCAATCAATCAATAAAACCAAATAATTAACCGCGATAAAACTTTCTTCGAATAAAACAACGCTCGAATTTCGTGCACGTTATAAATCTTTATTTACTAAAACTTGACCTATCTTAACAATTACTATGTACGCCGCACCGAACGGAAACTTGACACCACTATGCAACGCGACGGCTCACTGGAAGAATAGAATATTACAGGCACTCGCCAGTCCAGTCATTGGTCTTTTATGCACCAATATTCGGAAGTAGACTTTACTTAACAACGCGGATGTAAACAAACGACAACAACCTTGCCGTTTGTTCTACCGGTTGCAGCACCTGAGTCGCTCAGTAGTAAACAATCGCTTTACATAATAATTACCATGCGAAGGTTAATTATTATTGTAATCGTCGATTGCTCCACTAAGCGCTCATCGCAGCCAGCTGTTAAGCTAATCAGCAAAATAACCGACAGTTGCAGAACAGTACAATGCGACGTTACTGTTTAGCAATTGCTAATTATTTCACTAAAATGCGCCCTTGGCTGCTGGAAGAATCTTCCGTATATTGGGCCATCACATCCCTCCCCCCTTGGAAAAACTAGTTTCCGCAGGGAACTAGATCTGGAGAGTGAAACAGTCTTAATTAACAACTGAGAATATTTTGTTTCTCGTTCGGTTCAGATTGTTTACATTTTCTTTACATACCTACTATCTAAATTGTCTTATCTTCTTTTTTCATTCCTTACATTTTTTATTTTTACAGCATTTCTCTTTTTATTTTCTTCTTACATTTAACTTCAATACTTCCTTTACATATTTAATTTCTTTCTTACTTTTATCTCATTTCTTTTTTATTGTGTTCTCACAACATCTCTATTTTCTCTTTTAGTTTATTTACTGTTTTTTTTTTTTACTAATTAACAACAATATAAATAACTGCATACTTGTGTTTTGTTTACATTCTTCTATTATATTTCTTTATTCTATTTTTTTACTTCACATGTCTTTTACTTTGAAACTTTTCCCACTTATCGTAATAAGTTATTTATTTCTATTACATTAAAATTGTATGTACCTATTGGACAAGAATTCATTAATTCATTTACACGTATTATCCCGTTAGAAAACATTGCTTACTACCTATAGGTATAATGACAAAATAACAAAAATAACAAAAATTACAAGTTTTCTTTTTACAAGTGTTTATAGCACTTATATATAACAAAATTACTTACACAACAATTCTATCTAAGAGTATACTTTCTACGGGTGCCCAAAACTTCTCTAATTACAATACTATGGCTACTCTAATTGCACCATCTGCTTTCCGACGAGGGTAAATTTACTGTTTGCAGGTTTGGTATTCTTGACATGATGACTATATACTGGCCTCTGCTAGCTTGGATAACCTCTGATTTATTGACCCTTTTGATGGTTTTCCGATGAACGCTCGCACTTTTCACTTTTCGAACGTTTCAAACGGTACACTCTTTCTGATAATGCTGCTGGCACTTGATCTCCTTTAAATTTCAAATAAGATTTTACGGTGAAATGCTACTTTATCCCATTAATTATTTGGTAAGAGTAATTTCATCTACATTGCATTTCAGGAAACCATTACATCAGTTTGTAGGTTTTAAGATGTGATCATCATTTCAAGAAACATCTCAATGGAAATCGTTGCTCTGAGGGTCGGTGGTAGGACGGACTCATCAAAATGGTTTTTTTCAAAAAAAATTTCTTTTAAGTACGATGGAGTTCTCTCAATTATATTGAGAGTCCACGTGTACTTAAAGATTTGTTTTTTTTTTATATCTCAGGCTGTAGATTAGTAGGTATATATATATTACAGACCTCTCAGTATTAAATTATGCTCTCAGAGTTCCGTCAGGTTTCCTGATTATAGCTTTCCATTAAAAGTTTATCTAAGATGTAGCTATATTTTGGGACTTTTTCACTGCTGCTCCAAATTCGGTATCTATGGAGATAATATATGTGGACTTCACTGTTACAAGAATAGTATATATCTTATTCATGTTCAAATGATTATTTCACTCATGTTCCGAGCGTAAATTTTCCGTGGATGTAACTATCCGAAGCTCAAAGACACCAGCGTACATATCCTTATCAGCTGCATCTTACTAATTTCTCGTTCTTCGCTCATACCCTGAGCTGCAGTAATGTTGATCCGTATCTACTATGGTTGATATATTCTTTCACTGATCCTTTCGTTCTGCTACCGCCTATGCTCTGGAAGCGTTGAATATGTAGATTTGACGATCTTACCTATAGTTATTTAAGCTTTGGCAACCACTTTTATTTTTCTCTATTCTACTATATACTATAATATATGTTTTAAATCTTTTCTTATAACTCTTGTTCAATTTAGCATTTTTTTTTAACTCTTATTATATATATTTTTTTTTAAACTTCTCCTTAAATCTCTTATTCCTTTTAACTTTTCAATTTTTTCTTGACTCTTATCTTTAAAAATCTCTTCGTTTATTAATCAACATTTTTTAAAATATTCTTTTCCCTTATTTTCATTACTCTTTGGGTTTTTTTTATCTTTCTTATGCCTGATTGTTAGCTTTACATTTCTAAGTTTAAATCTTTATTAATTATCTTCACACGTTTCTTATTCTTCTAACTTTTTCTTTCTTGGTTCTTTTTCAAATTTCTCTTTCTTTTACATATCTTATTTATTTTTTTCAAAAAAAAATCTCTATTTCTTCCTTTTTATTCAATTTCATTCTCTTTTAAAATCTCTATTTATTTAAAATTTTCAAATTTCCATTATTCAATTGCTCTCTCTCTTTTTTCTTAAGACATTTCCTTACCTTTGTACCTTTTATTTTATAGATTTACCTTACATTGGATCCACTTGGTTACCTTTTTATATCCTTTCCATATTTTCCGGCTCATTTTAAACTCCGCTCATCGAATTTCTTCTGAAATTGGAGGGAATTTTTTTGACATTTCTGTGGTTAAGCTCCCCGATTCCTGGGTCATAACCGTTACCTACCTTGTATAGACTGGCCAAGCTAGGCGTGATATTCTTCATATCGGTCCTACTTCGCACCGGTGCTATCGTACCCGTTTGCAAGCTATATTTTTGTAGCTTTACTTTACCTTTTTGCGGCAAGATCCACTGAGATCGCCGTCGGCTGTAATTTTTCTTATGATTCCATGCAGGTCGTCTGTAAAATTTGCGCGGTCCTATTTGCCCGTGCGAGGAATCAGGATTTTTTACAAAATAGGCTGTTGCATTGGCGATTCTTACGAATGCATGGTCATCCTCCAGCCTATTTCTACTGTACCCTTTATGTTCCGGTTGTCTCCTCCCCTCACTAAATTCGTCGACACTTACATTATGAAATAACGCACTATCATAAGCTGTGGACAAAGTCTTCTCCCATAATTGTGCCCCGAATGGCTCCTCCAATATGGGTTTACTTTTCTCTCTCTGTCCTAAAGATTTCTTTGCATTGCTTGCCGGACTTTTCGTTTTGAAGTGTCGGTCATCAGCGCAAGATGCGATGCTTTCCGCTATTTTAATGTTATTCTCCTCTATCCTGGCCTGAAACGGACTTCCTTGACTGCTACTTTGCCAAGCTGTGGGTCCCACACGTGCACAAGCTGCAACACTTTTACCAGAGGCACTTGCCTCGTTGCCTCTTCCAGCACCTTGTACCCAAAGTTTCCTATTTACACAGTGAATAATAACTCTGTCACTGAGGAAATCCATTCCAAGGATACCATCAGCTGGAATCGAGTCGGTATCACCAATGACGTTAAAATTGCATTCTTGCTGACCGTTGTCTATGAACAACTTCGCCTCACAGGTGCCTGTGGAACTCCTGGTAAATCCAAAGAGTCCCCCAATTCTTATTTTCTGGTGTGTATTTATAGCTGTATCTCTTTTTATTCTAGCGCCCTTGATTAAGCTACAGGTGGAACCAGTGTCAATGAGAAGTCTAAACTTACCTTCTACCGCTATGTCAGATGGCACTGTGATCACAAATTTACTTCTTGAATTCAATTTTTCACTTTTTTTCTCTGCTAAATATTTCTTAAGGCAGTTCTCCGTGTCGTGGTCCCATGTACGGCAGAATTGGCAATAAAGCCCCTCTCTTCCTGAATGGAGTTCATCTTGAAGGCTAGCTGCACAGTTTGCCACTCTGACGTGATGAATTCGGCAATTGGATTCCTCGTGTCCATATTCCTGACATTCAGTACAGGAGGGTACTTGTTGGCACTCTCCCGCAAAGTGTCCACGCTGTCCGCATTGAAAACACTCAATAGATCTGGGAGGTGTTCTCCTTGTCGAAGATGCTTGGTATCTTCCTGATGACACTGGCCCTGTTCTGTGTAAGAATGGTCTCGAATTCTGTCTAGGCTTTTCGCTGCTATATTTCCCCGTTGCCCATCTGTTTGATGCATTTTCTGTGCTCGGCTGTCGGTTTTCTTGCCATATTCCTAATTCTCTCACTGGAAGCCTTTTGGCATCCTTTTCAAAATAACTGGCTTCCTCTCTCACTTCTTCCAGTGACTGAAATTTACGCCCTGTAAGGTACACTTGCGTGAGTCTACTCATCACACCCGCTTTGAAAGTAGCTACAATATCGGCCTCCAACTCGGTTAGTAGTCCCATCTCCCCTCCCGGGTATTTGGCCGAGACAGCCTCCTTAATTTGATCGCGCAGTTCTTTCATTCGATCTGCAAACTCCCTGATGTCCTCTCCAGGCCTCTGTCTACATGCAAGCATTTCAATCCGCAATTCACTGAAAGATTTTCTCGGCAAGTATGCAGTTCTTATTGCTTGCTGCAAAGATTTGAAGTCCTTCGGCTCCTGAGAACTTATCAGGTAACATGCATTATCGGATAAGCGGTACTTTATGCATTTAATCAAAATGCTTTGCTCCGCTGGTTCCAGCCTGTCGTGCAAGTCCTTACTGCAGCTGAGGAAGCGAAATACCTCCTTTGGCAACTTTGGTGTCCTTTCTCCCGAAAACATGGGAATATATTTGGACACCATATCCATGATTTTCTCAAATGTATCTGCCATTTTTTCCACTTTTACCGATTTCTTATATTTTTATCAATTTCGAATCTACTTTGATCTGGTAATTTCATTAACTTCGAAACTTACTTTTTCTCTAACTACGTTTATGCTTCATTCCGACAAATTTATACAACACACTCTAGAAAAAATCTTTTCGCAAAACTCAAATCTTTATTAATCGAATACCAATGCTCTATATAACCTTAAACATGCAAAACTATAATAAATCTACCGTACTTCATTACTCTGAATTCAGCTATTATTCGTACATACAGAACAGACACGCTTTCTATAAAATTTTTTATTTGTTCTTACTCAGATGTACACAATCACAAACAAACATAACTAACCATACGTTACTTGAACCCAAAATTATTCTCGTAAAAAACTAGTCTAGTAAAACAACTAACTAACGCAATAAGTTAAATAGACGCGCGTATCATCAACGCCTAAGCCGACACGACGTTGAAAAAATTTCTAAATCTCACGTAGCTAAAAAATAGATTCTCTTAAAAATTTTCAACATTACAACATTATTTTATTTTAACTTTTACGCCTTTTTATCTGCATGAAAGAAGCATTATCTTAAACTCAATCACTCAATCAATTACTTTAGGCTGAAAAGTAAATGGAGTAGCTAAAAAATGATGTTAAATAAATGGCGAAGCCAAATGAGGCTTTGCACCAATTTAATTAACGTATACCTTGTTTAAGAAAAAATGGAGCAGCTAAAAAAAAAAAAGCATAACTCCCAAAAATAATAAAAAATGGAGCAGCTAAAAAAGCATAACTCCCAAAAATAACAAAAAATGGAGCAGCTAAAAAAGCATAACTCCCAAAAATAAAAACACAACAAACACAATACCTGTATTACAGCGACACTTAAACTTTTACCGGCTGCGCCAAATTGTCGTGTCCCAAAAGCAATCAATCAATAAAACCCAATAATTAACCGCGATAAAACTTTCTTCGAATAAAACAACGCTCGAATTTCGTGCACGTTATAAATCTTTATTTACTAAAACTTGACCTATCTTAACAATTACTATGTACGCCGCACCGAACGGAAACTTGACACCACTATGCAACGCGACGGCTCACTGGAAGAATAGAATATTACAGGCACTCGCCAGTCCAGTCATTGGTCTTTTATGCACCAATATTCGGAAGTAGACTTTACTTAACAACGCGGATGTAAACAAACGACAACAACCTTGCCGTTTGTTCTACCGGTTGCAGCACCTGAGTCGCTCAGTAGTAAACAATCGCTTTACATAATAATTACCATGCGAAGGTTAATTATTATTGTAATCGTCGATTGCTCCACTAAGCGCTCATCGCAGCCAGCTGTTAAGCTAATCAGCAAAATAACCGACAGTTGCAGAACAGTACAATGCGACGTTACTGTTTAGCAATTGCTAATTATTTCACTAAAATGCGCCCTTGGCTGCTGGAAGAATCTTCCGTATATTGGGCCATCACACTGGTACTTCACTAGCGCCAACTTCAGCTCTTTGATAGAATTAGCGTTGTATAAAATCATTTTATTACTCTCCGTATCCGGAATTCCTTTCATAATAAACTGGAGCAAGTCTGCTTCCTCCACGTCCGCAGCGACAGACATCTCAACCATTGACAGCACATATTGCTGGAAGGTTTCCTCAGGTTTTTTTCTTCTTCCCCGCAACCTTTCGTAAATCTCTGCTCTTGTCGTTCGAGTGTCAAACTCCTCCGTTAACGCCATCCTAAATTCACTCCAAAACCCCACCAACACCGTCCTTATGAACAACTTTGCAGTTTCCGTTAATATTCTCCTTGCAAATAGCAAGCGAGTGCTTCGGTTTAGACTAAACGCGTCCGCTGCTTCTTCAAAGTGCTGGATCCACCGTTTGACTGAGTATCCATCGTCTCCCGAAAAGCCTGGAACGGAGTCTTCTATATCCCTGAACGCATACGGCGATTTATCGTTCGTGTTTTGGGAGTTATTCGTCTCATCCAGTTCTCGAATTTGTCGTTTTAACTCTGTAATTTCTTTCTTTTTCGCCAACTGCTCTCGCAGCGAATCTAACTGTCGAGTAGATTCGAGAAGACTTTCTTCATTAATAACCTCCGAAGGGGTTTCTTCTTCACCATCTTCCTCATCGTCACCTCTGTCGGCCCCAGCGGCAAGGTATTCCACGTGCTGCTTCACTTCCTCTGCCGACATTACACTCCATGCCTGCTCCAAACGCAACCTCTGCGCAGCCTTAAGCCCATATGTAGACATATTAATGTCAGCTAGCTTCTGATTTAAATCCTTAACGGTAGCTGAATCCAGAAACTCTTTTACCTTCGCCGCGGTTTCTGTACTCATAGTACTAATTCAGTTGCAATCCCACTTCTGAAAATTGTAGGGTTTAGATAATTTACGTGGCTGGATGCAAAGAACTCAATTAAATAAAACGCGATTCCTTTTGTTCTTCTCTCTTCATTTATTTTTATCGAGTCCGTGACAGTTCGTTTTTATTAACCCAAACCTACTTCGATGAAAAATAGACTTTACATGGCATACTTTGCTTGTTAGTTTGATGATGCATCGACAACTGCGACCTACAAAATTGAATTGAAAATATGGATTTGCTTCAGTTCCGTTATAGTATCAGATATAACTATTTCCTGCTTAAATATTAAATTTGGTATTTTGATCTGTACTTTTTAGCATTGAATGCTAATATATTTTGGGGAATTACCTAGTATGCTCTGAAGTCAACGCAGTAGCCGCTTAACTGCAGCCTAGCCTATAGCTGAAGTCTACTGACAGGTACTAGTTGGACTAGTAAAACGGGCGCTGAGGAGTAGCTGAATGCTTATGCTGGATGGTACCAATTGTACCATATGGCTTGAGGATGTCGAAGTAATTGAGAGGTGCGAGCAATGCCTCTTAAGGTTGATATGAGAAGAAATATTATCGTCTATTGGGCTGTGTTCAATAGTACAGCTATAGCAGCTTCTATAGCATAATAAAGCAACATTTTGAGAACCGTCAAATTTAGCCATAGTAATACAAA
The DNA here is from genome assembly GCA_963930735.1 of Dioctria linearis. Lineage (NCBI taxonomy): Eukaryota > Metazoa > Arthropoda > Insecta > Diptera > Asilidae > Dioctria > Dioctria linearis. Next base: position 76,489,649 of record OZ005742.1, on the reverse strand, counting down.
GCAGCTATGTGATTTTGAACAACCAAAAGCTGCTTTTATGCTTTTCAGTCTGTATGTGTGAACTGTCAAAATCCATTTTTATATTTGAATTTTCAAATAACACAGATCAGTGAAATTTATATAAATTAATTATGTCCGAGCAGAGATATTTTATATATTATGAAAATAAGGGACCCATTTAGTTAGCTGCAGAGCGTGGTGGTAAGATTTCAAAAAACATATGTTTTTTCCGATTAATACAAATAATTTTTTTCTAGAACCTCCGTTATTGAATCCTAGTAAGCTGGTGAAACAACAGCAGTGACGTTTAACAAGCTGCTCCCAGTGAAGATGCGGAAGAAGAGAAGAAAAAAATATGGCAGGCGTGTACCAGACAGAGTACAAAGTAAAAAACATTTACAATAAAAATCGAAACAAACATTTAATTACAATTTATTCTAGATTCAAAATGGAATGTGAGCGAAATCAAACCACATTTGGAAGGGTACACTAATTGCTTGGATGAAATGCAGGCTACCTTATCGATAAATGATGAGGTTTGAGAGAGAATTTTTGAATTTTTAGAGACAAATGGAATTATGAGATTGGCAAGTCGCTGTAAATTTAAATTCCAGCATTTATAACGCCAGTATATAGCAACAAAGGATCACAGCTTTAAAACAGATGTTCCTCCAAAATTCTTCAAATGATGATTATGATTATGATGAATTTGAGGTCCTCATTGGACAAGATCCTGATTGGCTTCTCCATTGGACCAAATGTCAGCTGCGAAGATTATTCAGTAGAACTGAGTCTGCGAGCCTTGTACCATCAACGTCAAAGAAAAGAAGACGAGATACGTTTTCATGGCTTCTTCTTAAGGCATACCAGATAAACCAAAACTCCAAAGAAGAATGGGAAGAAAAATGCCTGAAACTGTTAGAGGAGCAAAATGCAACTATGAAGAGATTGGCTGATGCACTGGATGACAGCACTAGCACCCATCAAATGGTTATGGAAAAGCTACTCGAAAAGATTTAAGCAATTTTTTGTTTTCTTTTTCTTTTACACACATATAATGGTTATTTTTCTATTTATTTTTTTAAGTACAAATTAGTATACAATTAACATACTTCTGTACGCAATTCCTCAGCCATTTTGTCCCTTTCTCGGCTTTTCTCACCAGTTGTTTCCCTGTTTGATTGTCTATACTCAGGAGTATTCTTTCTGACATCTTCATTTTCTTCAGGAAACTGGATGTATTTATTATGTAAAACACATGCAGATAGAATGGTCAAAGGAATATTTTTGACGTCTTTCATTTCGAGGTAGTGTAAACGTCGACTACGGCCAAAAAGAAGAGCAAAACATCTATCTATTATTTGACGTGTAAATACGAGCGCTATATTAAAACGTTTTTGAACATTTATCAGTATTTCAAAGTTCTTATAAGGTAGAATACACCACTTTAATCATGGATAAGCTTTATCCCCCAACATCCTTCCGTCGCTTAAAAAAAACTCCATATTTTCATTGGCTTTCTCATATATTGGTGAATTACGTACTGAGCTTATGTACTGAGCTTATGTAACCAGCAAAACAATTTGTGAACACCATCTTGTCATTAGATATTGCTTGCAGCGTTACAAAGTGAATTCTTTTCTTGCCTGTGTAGCAATTAGGTTTGGCAGATGGAGCACTTATAGGACAATACGTAGGTACCATCAATTCCACCTATTATCCCATTTATCTTATTTCGTCTATAAAACACATCTCTTATTATTCCTGCTTCTTCCTCTTTGGACCATTTTATAAATAATGGAGCTAATACATTAAAAATTTTAATTATTCAAAACAAACACCAACTTAGCGTAGAGTTCGCCATCCCGAGGCGATCAGCAACTGATCTGGAAAATATAGTATACGAAAAGATAAGTTTATGTGTATTTATACGCATCGCAAAAAGGTAACGCCTATAACTCGCCCTATTTTCCAAAATCCAGATAACGGCTAATAACTGCTTATCGTTGGATAATGCAGTACAATATATAAAAAATACTTTCGTTACGTCTGCCGGTAACAGTTCGTATGCTTCTATATGAACGCGGAAATAAATTATCAACCACTCTTTCATCGACATTTTTGATCCGAATTGGTATATTTGCCCGTCTCAATAAATTATTTAGCATAATGTCATTTTCTAAATCATGCTCACTTTCATACTCAGTAGTATTACATAAATTTACCTAAATAATCGAATTAACAATAAATAAATACTTTGTCATTTCCCTGCGGGAAAATAGGGACTTAGGTTTACTGTAAAAACCATGTTTAGTAATTAATACATGAATATGCTTTACGTTGTACTGATTTAGGTAGGCAGGCGTGATATATTGATGCTACTAGAAATGGCAGTGAGGAAATATTTGATAGGCTGATCCTAGTTAAGAGGGATTGGGTGATATTTGTGTACTTCATGGGATCACTCGAGGTTTAAGCTATTGCCCTCGAATAAATGGTAAAATTTTTAATAACCCTGTCTTCCAGGTATGAGTTCTGAGTACTGTTTTTTGTCTAGTATAATTAGTGAAAATTTCTATTAGTGTCGCAAAAACTAAGAAAATTGTGATATCCTGGGAAAACTTGTGGCTTTCAAAAAATTGAAAAACTTCAGCTTTTAAAATCCTGTTAAGTTTGGAAAAGCAGAGTTCCGAATACAAAACCCAGGATTACTGTATCCTGAGAACGAGCTTGGCTTGCATCAATTTAATTTCTTGCACTTTTAGAAATTGGAAATTCCAATAATTTGCGATAATTTGTATATGAAAAAGTTGGACAGAAAATGAAATTCTTGGACAGAACAAATGTCAAAAACCAACTAAGAAAAAGCAGCTTTCGAGGTACTTTGGACAGGCAAAAGCATACGAAAGCAGCAAAAAGTAACTGTAACAGTAATATTGAACAGAGCCCGGATTACTCTTCAGCTGAATATGGTGTCTGCAGTAACCAGGTGTGGCTAGACCCTGGAACGCTCGATATCGTCAGTGCTAAGTCACGTGGTGTGGATGGTAGCTAGAGGATGGTAACTGGTGTCAACACCAGGCCGGCTAGAGCTGAAAAGGAATAAAATAAACGTGACTAGAGAAGTACTAGAAGATAAAGCCGACCCTATGTCCACTTGACAACCGGTCCAATACTAACTGTGATTTAAATCGAGGTAAGATCAGGCGTCTATTTATTGGTTCAAGTGGAACTGATGTCCACTTACGAGAACTGGCCGAACATCCGTAGCTCTGTAGTGCAGTCGGCTGGGGAACCCACTCGACCCTTTTAGTCGGCCAATGAGTACACGTTACCTGTAGGAATTCTGTAAAAAAAAGTTATTTTGCCCGGCATAAAAGGGGCGTCGGTAAATTGCCTTCAAAGGAATTGGAAATGAATAAATTCTGAATAAATCCTTCTTTGTGAACTGATTTTTTGGCTCAATATTGTGAACTCTTCTTACATAACATAAAACATTTTGTTTTCCTTAAACACCATGACTAACTGTCATGATACAAAGATAACAAGGTATGGCCGATTCGAGAGGAATTTTTTGTGTTGCTACGTCATGAGGTGACAATGTCATTTCCAGCGAATTTTTTTGAGTTTCTCTTATTTTATCGACAGAATTACGCTTTGAATATATTAAAATATTTAACCAAACATGAGTTTCTTCGTTTAAATCACTTCGGGAAAAGTAATTATGTGCTAGTGGGAAAGCAAAGAAATTTCCAAATAGAAAATTATTTTCACTGTGATTGAAGTTGAGACGAACAAATTTCTGACAATTGTCGCTAAAGGAGGCAAACAATCAATTGACAGATTTTGGCCATACCTTGTTAATCTTTGTATTATGACTAACTGTATTCCGGTAACATTAGGGATTAATTGGAATTTTTTTTTATTTTTTCGATTACAGACTACAAAACGCCTACCTAGCTAAACCTCCATTGGGTCGTCAGCAAGGTATCTCAAGGTATTTGTTCTGAAATTTAATTGTAATCTATCGAATGTGCAGTCCGGAACGAAAGTGTCACCACAACTTTACCAAAATTAAAAACCAATATGATGATTTTTTCTACATACTGGTGAATGTTGCAAATTGTTGCACGGGTACTGATCTAAGATGGTGGATGTAGTAAACTGTGAAAACAAATCCTGTGGATTCGCAAACTATATAAAAGCTTGAAATAAATTATTTTTATTTTTCTATGAAATTTTAGTCGAACTCATAAAATCTTATTCAGTCTAGTTCTAAATTAATGCTAAAAATCTAATTTCATCAAGCTGAAGCTACCCAGTTATCCCAGTCCTGAATTTCATTATAAAGTTCTAGGCCTGGACTTTGTGTTGCAATTACTTGACGGCCACCGAGTAGACGATATCTTCTATCAAGCTCACCACGGTTAACTCCGCACTGTAAAAGTTGTTTGGCCGCATTAAGAGCTGCTTCTGAAGGCAGCTTATCTATAAATATAAGTATAAAACTTTGTTATATAAAATTTAAAAATTATATTTCAGTATTAAAACTTGCCATTGAAATTTCCAATAAATGCAATTCCAATTGATTTACTGTTATATTTTATAGTATGAGCACCTATTTTATGCCATCCGATACCTTCATAAATATTTCCATCATTACCAATAAGAAAGCTTGAAAATTTTTGGAATTTATTTCCATTGAAATTTTAATTAATTTTGATCGAAAGCTCACTTGTATCCAATATCTGACCATCCTAAGTTTATCATGTGATAATCCTGGATAGCTTTCACTTGATCAGCACAATCAGAAAAAGTTGAACAAGGTGACGTCACTGTGTGATGTATTATGACATACTTTACGGGAATTATTTGATAATCCACTGACAAAGATGCTGCTCCACCCCATCGTTTTTTTGTCTTTATTTCAGGACATCCATCAGTATCTATATGAAATGAACAAAAGTAAAATAATGTATTTATTTTTTGCTACTGCAATGCATACATAAGTATAGAGTATAAAAAATAGTATTTATTACAGCTGATAATTGCATCCGGATTTACTATTTAATATCCGGATCTGCAAACTATCCGATTCCTGACATCCGGATCCATGCTATCCTAATCGGGATGCGAACTATCCGGATCTGGATCCGAAATATGTGGATCCGGATCCAAACTATCCAGATATGGATCCGAACTATCCGAATCCATTCAAATTGCATTGCTTCATTGGGAAAATATAAATTTCCATTTGCCCAATGAAACAATGTAATCTGGAAGAAATTCAGAACCATTTTTGCTTAGTCTGGATCCAGTTCCGCATATCTCGGTTCCAGATCCGTATAGTTCGGATTGGGATACTAGGATCCAGATTTTCTGGATACCCGGATTTGAGAAATCGGATCCATATTATTCCGGATAATCCTGATAGCAAATTATCCAGATACTTTCAGCTCTAATATTTATGCTTTGTTGTATTCAAAAGGATATCATTGTACAAATGTCTCATTTCAACATTTCCTTACTCCGTATATACTACATATAAGGCACAGTATATAAAATGCAATGTAAGCGCTAGTGTAAATCGAATTGCACCGTCGTTTTTATTTTTGACAATGTGTCTAACAAAGTGGATCCAATTTCAAGGTGGTTGCAAATTGACAAGTCAAAATAATTTTATTCTGTTCTCTTTTACGAACAAATGGGCAGGCAGGGCCATTTCCATTTTTTTTATAAATAGTCAAAATAATAATTATAACTGATCCACAATTGAATTTTTTTTTCTTTTTCGATTATAATAAAACTTCCCCATGCAGCTCAGAGGTATGACAAATTAGACCAATGACTAATTACATACCTAATATGGCTATAGAAATAGTATAAATTTGGCGCAAAGACAGGTTTATCGTCGTTATTAGGAGAATATCAGTTGGCATAGTTAACATTCTCATCGTGGACGCCTCTTGACGTCCATCTAATGTCTCCCATGTCGACGTAGGTGTACCGAACTATTATTAACTAATTGCGAGCGTTGTTGGCTGAATGAAAATAAGCCGATATCGATGATATGAACTAATATCAACCTCAGATCACTCAAGGCGACGCCGTTGGCCCCACCAACAAACAACCTAATTCGAACGTTGGTTTAAGTTATTCGCTATTCTTACTCAAATATCAACCTAATGTTTCATAGTGCAACTAATTTTATACTAAATATGCAATACGAGATGCGATTTTACTTTTTTTGACGCTTATAAAAAAATAAGTGTCATGAGGACTGTCCCAAAAAGTGCTGCACGGTTTTGAAATATTAATAACAAACAAAATACACAGTAGGTATTATTTTAATTTTTGTTTGTTTTATTTTTACTTATTTAAATGTATAAAATTAAATTATTAAATTATATACTCTTATAGTATTTTTTATACTTTTCTGACAAACGCTCGCATCATCCGTTTTACCGGCGCCATTAATTTTTTAACAGTACTGTCCTCGACTTTCTTGCTGGTCATATTTTTGCAAAATTTTTGTACGAAGTTGAACATTCAACTTCTTTTCGAAGAACAATTTTTACAGGAGCCCAATCACGTTCAATTGGACGAAGCTGTGACGCATTTTGTAGATTGTTCAATTTGTGCACAACATTTATGTTTGTTCTGTTGATACCACGTTATTGTCCTTGTGGCATAGTTACTTGTGGCTAAATCTGGCCAAAATAATATAGCCACATTGCGTGACGTAATAAAAGGCAGCAAACCTTTTTCTAAACATTCATTGATATAAAGATCTGTATTTATGAATCCTTCACAAAACAAAGGCTTGCTTCTGCGTCCACATTGACAGATGGTTTGCCAAGCCAGAACCTTTTGGGCATATTTTTCTACGAATACGTATTTTTGATACCTCTTTTTTTCTTTTTGACGTTTTCGAATTTGCGTTGTAGTTTCCCTCGATGTTATTTTTATTTATCCTCATTTGTTCGTTGGGCTCATCTTTAGCCCTCAGTTCGATTTGATGTCGTCTTTTGTCCTCTTGTTGACAGGAGGTGTCCTTTGTGATTTTTTAATTTTCAGTTTTATTGTCTTCTTTTAAATTACAGCTAATGCGCCTTATCAGTCGTACCTCATGTCGTTCTCCTTTTGGAGTTAGTTGTTAGTAGGATGATGGGGAAGGAGATATGAGAGGATAGGATGTGGATTTTTATGAGTGTTTAGAACACAATGATTCCTAAGGCACCTTGCCGATGAAGGCTAATGAATGCATTTTATATTTAAAGTAGGTAGCTGATTTTTTAGCCAGGTTTCAGTTTCAAGGATTCAGGTAGCAATAATGAAATTTTATGATTTATTAAAAACCGTGTAGTACTTTCTGGGATAGTCCTTATTTTGTGTATTCTGCTTTTGCTGTCGAAAGAAAACAATATTTAAAATGAATAATTTATGTGCGCGAAGCCAATTTCAACATACAGCAACGTACTCTATAAAAGTAAAATTTTATATGAGAAACGCCAATATTGCGAAATTTTTGCCTTCAATAACATTGTCATTGCCATTAGAGTGTTCATAGAAAGAATCGTTTCAATTGTCTCAAGAACAGTTCCAAATTTTATCATCGAGAAAACCTCTCATTGAATCAAATATTGTAGATTGTAATTTATCATCGAATAACAACTTTTTCTGGTTCTTCTTATTTGGCTCGCTATGGACATTAGACTTCCACCATCGGCACTCCTTCATCGGCTTTTGCCAATACACAACACCATTCTCCACCCATTTGTAGGGAATTGGTTCTACCTCGTCCAATTCCAATAAGTGGGCTATTTTATAGACTTTCATTTGATTGAAGACAATTACTACACACAACATTTGATTGCCATTAAAGTATCTGTCAAGCAACAGGAATTATTATATGCATTTATACCAGTGTATACATTTCAGGTATATGTTCTCATACCAATTCTAGACAGTATGCAGATTTTAGGTACAATATTCTGTAGTAATAATATATACAGTTTTAATGAGCTGTGTTAGGCAATATTTGCTGTATCTATAACCACCTATATCACAATTAATGTACAGTGCAATTTTCATTCAAATTTCAATCGAAGTACATACAGTGTTGGTGGGGCTTCTTACACAAATTTTAACTAGGTGAAGAGAACTTGTATTTTTATTTATCAATTTTAGATAGGATAAAAGTTGGTTTAGGTCGCAATTATTAGCGACGCCAACTTTTATAGACGAATTGTAATAATTGATAATTATGATACGTAAAAGCTACTTACTTTAAGCATTTTTCCAATGGTTTGTGATTTGAATGGACATGTGGATTGTCTACAAATAGTTTGGCCTAGTATTTGACGTTTCATATTCACAAAAAAATTAAAAATATTTTCCGTCTAGAATCAGCTAGATTTTTAAGGGGTTTCCTTCTTTTTTCGCTCTATTTCTTTAATATTTAAACGTTTTAATTTTATCCTATCGAAATACTGGAGAATTAAATTTTAAAGTAATTTGCTATGATTTTGTATTACTATATCATTCGAATACAAAATTATATACACAATATTGCAATAAAGTACATAATTTACTACCAATTAATAAAAATCAATCAATTGGCCCATTCAAAGCATATAAAATTTAACATAGAAAATGTATTGTTCATCAAATGAGGTATACTAAAAGTATAACACATCTTGTACAAAATTGTCAATCTAAAATGTATGTATATGTTCTTCTATACAACGATTCACGTAAAAATATATATAAATCTATAATTTAAGCATAGACTAAATATAATATAGACTGGAAAAGTCCACTGATTATATTGGTGCAGTTTCTTTACAAATCGTGTAGGTGAATTCAGCGCGCAATGTGGCAGTTAGAAGAACTAATAAGTTGTGTAGCAATAGAATGTAAGAACAAAATTAAAACTCCTAGAAGGCAGGCAAATTACAATAAATAAATTGTGTTTTAAATCCAATCCACTCGCCCCTATAGTGGAGTGGCGCTGAATTCACATAATAAAATTTCTTCGTTATTCCGGTCTATACTAGATCTATGATTTAAGCGACTTATATTGGTCAGAGGCAATGTCGGATCGACCAGGTTTTGTGTGCCCATTTTGGTAAGAAAAAACTCAGTCAGGCTGTAGTGGAACCGACGTTGGTTGCTAACCAGTAGTCACTTCGTCTATGTCGGTCAGACGTCGATCCGACTTGCCTTGTGCTACTTGCCTTGCGAGAAATTTGCCTCTCTATCTGAGACACTATGGGTTAGGATGGAACCTATGCATACAGGAATATTTATGTCAGTATTTTTTATTTGGCTGCCCTGGGGATTGATAAGTTGGTATACCGGGCAAAATAAAATATGGCACAAAAAAACAAAAAAAAAATTTCTTAGCGTTGCGCAAGCCAAATGACGTCATAATTAAAAAATTGCTTGCGCAATATGAAAACAATTTAAATATAAAGCATACAATTTTTAGGTACGTTTTACAACTAAGTAATTCTTTTGCACCCCAAAACCAGTGGCGGATCCAGGAGGGTCATGATCATCCTAAATTTAAAGTAAAAAATATTTAATTGAGTTATTTGAAAAAATATATTTCTTTTATTTATGTATAATTCGAATTCAAAAAATTATACAAAATATTTTTATTCTAAAACTTAAACAAAGCAAAATTTTTGGAACCCCATTTTGGGCGATCCAAAAACCTCGGAAAACCACTTCCCAAGTTGCGGAAAAGACTACCTCACTACCACATTAGAGCCCTAACTTAGTCTTAACTTCTAATATTCTAAAATATTTGCAGCGTACTTATGTAAAACCGCTGACATGTATAGTATGGACTGACTACGTCCATAGAAATACACTGCAGAAGGTGGGCCCAATTCTAAGCACCAAGTACCAACTGAGAGAGAACTGTAAACCAAATAAATAAGTGATTTCATCGAAATAAATGTATTTTATTTGAGTTAATTAGTGATAAAAAGTGTTTTACGAAAGGCAATATATTCATAGATACTCAACAGAAATTCGAAAGGTTTTATTAAAATCACCTTTCAACTTCTTGCCAATGGTTTTTTCAACCCCCCCCCCCCCCGCCCCGTAAGAACTATTTTTGACACACAAAATTGTACCCCCATGAAATAGCATATCGAGCACTCAGTCCATATTATATATGCCAGTGTGTAAAACTGAGAAAAGTTTGGTTTAAATAACTCCTGCAGTTTGCACCGTAAACTACTATTCTATTAAAAAAATGACGTTTTGTAAATAAACATACTAAAAAATTACATACTTTCTACACCACTTAATGCGGAAACCTTCCTGGTACCTCACTGCAGTACTGCGGTGCTAAACTAAGCGACTTACGGCGCTGGACAACTTATGTTTTTTTTTTTAATTTTAATTTAATTGAAGTAATATGATCCCACCCCCCTATTTTCAATGGTAAATCTGCCCCTGCCCAATAACTGCCCTAATTAATCCTTTAGTTTTCTGCTAGTGCTCGTAGGGTTTGATGATTTTTGAAACAAGAATTTGAAACAAGAATTTTATTTACCTGCCATTTTCCTAATACAAATTCTGTCTTTATTGAAGATCTGATTTTAAGTATTCGTCTATAAGCCAATTCTCGAATAGTTGGAATTTCGTCATACATTACATTATTTATGTAAAGCATTGCTTAATTTGGAGATAATTTTTAGCCCTAAAAGTCCATTTGACTTTAAAGACATAGTTCTAGTCGATAATACTCTAATTATAACTTCCACTAAACCCCCAAAATCCATTAGGCTTCTAGGAGTTTTCTTTGAGATAAGAGTTAATAAATTGAACCTGCAAAATGTCCTGCAAGTTTATTAGACTGTGAAGTTAAAATTATGTCAGTCATTTTGTAAAATTATTGTTAATTTTTTTTCAAATTTTGACTTTCGATTAAGCCCATTCTTTGTCTTCAAAGCCCGTTTGACTTTGAGGTTAAATTTTGGGCATTTACTTTAAAAGTTTCAACATAATTTGTTCCCTAATTTCAACCATAAATTTTATCGGACCTTTAAGACTTTTTAGAAGTCAGAACTAGAAAATTTTTGCCGTATTCAAGGACTTCACATTCGCATGGACTTAAAAGTTCGAATTAGGTTCACAATCAAGACATTTTGTTTTATGAATGTTACTTATTAAGTAATGTAACAAACTTTAAAGTAAAAAATCCTTGAATAGTAGACCTCAAAGTCCTAATGTCGTTTTTGGACGAAACAAGGCAATTAGAAATTTTTTTATTATCTAAATTCAACTTAGAAGGAAGAACCATGTGACGTTTAGTGAAGCACAAATTGTGTCGGTGATTTATCGACAAAAATGCCGAATCAAAACAAAGTTAAGCCATACTTTAAGCCATACTGGTTCACAACAAATTACTACAGAAAAGTGAAGAAAATAACTACGTAGAGTAAATAAAGAAGTTGAAAAAAAAAAACCGAGTGCTAGTGTCTCTACAAATAATGAAGTGATTGCACATAGTTAATCGAGGGTGTCAATACCTGACGACGAATTACATATAGATGATAGTCCGGAGGTCGATGAATATGATAAAATCGAACAAAAATATTTTGAAGAAAAACTGTCATTATTAGATGATTTGGGAAATTGGGCGTTAACACATAAATTGAGGTTAATTGCATTTAGCAATTTTTTAAAACTGGTAACAACTCAAGGTATTGGAGACTTTCCTATAGACGGTAAAACACTATTAAAGACACCAATTAGAATTGAAATTACTGAAATGGTATCTGGAAAATGTTGGTTCAATGGAGTAAGCCATAATTTATTAGCAGCCTTTCACATATTCAGCAACCAGAGTCAATATCGTCAATCATCAATGTTGATGGAATGTCTCCATTTAAAAGCTCGTCATTGCAGTTTTGGCCCAACTTAATTTTAATAGACAATATGCGCCATTTATCACCAATGGCTGCAGGTATTTATTATGGTGAAGGTAAACCTCCTTTACAGCTATATTTTAGTAGTTTTGTTGAAGAACTGAACGATGTTTTGCATAATGGATTAAGTATAAATGGCCATAAATTAACTGTAAAAATCAAATGTTTCGTTTGCGATACACCAGCTACGTGTTTTATCGAAGGTAATACATTAAGTAAAACAATGCTTATTTCATTTATAGCCGTCCATTTTTTCCAGGAACTCCGGGTTCCAACTCTGAATTAAGTAGTTGTATTAAGTTCACTCTCACCGGTGAATGGGACAGAAAGGAACGACACAAGAGTTATCCAAAAATTGATTGTCCACGCAGAACGAATGAAGGTTTTCGACACAAAATAGACGAGGACCACCACAGAGAAAATACACCATTAACAGATCTGACTATTAATATGATCGAAGATTTCATCATTGCAGACGCCCTACATTTATTTGATTTAGGTACAAATAATTTTAGTTCTAATTATTTCAGTTTTAATTAGTAACATAAACAAATATTATAGGAATCATGCGAAAATGTTTATATGGATGGCGCGAAGCCAGTTACAATTTTCGTACAAAGCTTTCAAAAAATGAAGCAGAGGAACTTTCAGAAATGTTACAAAACTGCAACATGATGAAACCGATGGATATTCAGCGGGCCATAAGAGGTCTTAAGTTTCTAAAATACTGGAAAGGTTCTGTATACCGAGTTTTTTTTCTTTACCTTGAAATTGTTGTTTTAAAGGACTTTTTACCTCAAGAAGTTTATGAACATTTGTTAATGTTTAGTTGTGCGGTTACGATTTTATCTTCCAAAAGCTATTCTATATATATAAATATTGCCTGTAAATTATTAGAAGATTACATCGAAAAATATATTGATATTTACGGATTGGATTCAATAAGTAGCAATGTTCACAATTTATGCCATGTGGTGGACGACGTTAGATAGTTTAGTCCATTGCCTGGGATAAGTTCATATCCCTTCGAAAACTTTCTTGTTCACCTAAAAGTTTTTGTTCGAAATGGAAATTTACCTTTAAGTCAAATAAGTAGACATTTTATAACAAAAAACAACCAAGAAGCAGACTGTTTATGTCAAACCACTGATTTTAAATGAAGATCACAGCTTACTAATGTGTAACAACGTCTACAGGGAAATTCACTTAAATAATGATTTTATTTTAAACTATGATAACAATAATAAATATTTCTTAAGGACAAATGACTTATTTTAAAAGTAAGTTACACATATATGGTGCCGGTTTACAAAACAAATATGATTTCTTTATAAGTTCGTTCTGTTCATCTCATATAAATATATATGCTACAAAAGGAGAACAACATTCAACGCTTAATGGCATTTCTTATAAATGTAAATATAAGGAACCTAAACTATATTCATTAAGAGAGATAAAAATTTAATGTAAAATGTTCTGCCTTTAGTACCACACTGAATTTGTCTTTCTTCCTTTAATTCACACTGTTGATTTGGAAATAAAGTATGAATAATTATTGTTGTTTTATTTATTATAAATCCCTGTATGTTTTAATTATAATATGATTAATATTATTCATTATTTCATCAATTTTGAAAGGAAGCGCTAAGTATTACAAGACAACACAAAAATAAAACCCTTTAAAAAGATTTTCTGCATCTGCCTAATACTCGTGCATAGTACCTACTTAAACAGAGTTCTATCGAAGAAAAATTCAATTACATACTTCTGGAATTTCATAAATAGTTATAAAATGAATTGAGGAGTTTGACATAGCGGAGTGGCATCAATAAAATCATCAAAGTTTATATGTTTTCTAAAAAAATATATTTCTTTTTTTTAATAGGAACTCGGAAACTTACAAACTTATATAAATCTTTGGAAACAAAATAAATTCATTTAAATAATTGCATAAAAATCAAAATTTATGATGATTCTCACTCAAAATATTTTCATTATATTCAGATATACCGGTCCATGAAAATGATGTCAGAATAGATCTAGTGAACAACATTGATAACATTTTCGTGGCAACACACTTTCCGTCCTCATTACCTCCAGTGCCACCAACTGAAGAAAAATGTTCAATCTGAAACTTATTATAATTTAATCTAATTCATGAATAGTGTAAATTATCAAGTAATACCAAATAAGATTTGTAGTCATTATTATTACAAATGTACTTCTCAAATTTCAATATCAATTCTACAGAACAAGAGGAAATATAAATTGTTCGCTGAAAATATTTTGAGTGCTGTCTATTGTTGGTGCTGTTGCGTTGTTCTTCTTTTAACATGCTATAAAATGTATCCAGTGTTGTTTTCATTTGTAAGAATGTACTATCCAATCTTTCGGTGATCCTTTTTGACTAGCCTCTATTCTTTTTTGTGATACATCTATTTCGTCAATTTTCTGTTGCACTAAAACAATATTTTTTAAATACCGGATGTAACTAAATCAAACCAACCTACTTCTGAGAAATTCCTCTACTGAAAAGGAAAATGTGACTTCCTGAATTTCTATTTCACTTTGTTCAGTAGATAAACCTCTAGACTGTAGAGTATCGAACGATTTCAGGGAATTGACAATCTCCTGCTCTGCAACAGTACATGATTCTAATGGTTGTGGACTGGCAACTATGTTTTGGTGTGGGATTACTTCTTTCCTTGACGCTATTTTGAACAGCTCAGTGGAAGGTATCACTTACAGACAAATTATTTGATTTTGCCTCCGATCTTTTCCTTTTAGGAGTTATTGTCAAGCTAAAATTTTATACAACTTAATAAATAAATTTGTAGATAAAATCTCCACATTACTTTTCTTCTGCTTCTGTATTTGAAGCATTTACAAATTCCTCTTCCCATAACTCCGCCTCTTCAAATCAATGTATTTGATCTTTCTTCATTTTACAGCTATACTGAGTCCAAACATCTTCAGGAATGCTGCAGGGATCTCGATGTGATATTGAGGCATTTGTTTTTGGCCAATACAACGTTCCATTTCGCTCCCAGGTACTTGGAACATATGAATATTCCATCCTAGTTGAAAGCCCTCTTTTTTTCAACGCAGCTACAATTCTCCATGTCTTACTATCTTCCATTTTTCATATCAATTAATACCAATAAAACTTTTCACTTCAAACTACACTACGTGATCTATAAAGCACAACCAACTTTTGGTAATTTCGCGGTTCCTAGAACTAACCAGAATCGACTGTGTACACTGAAAGCTGCTATGCGTGAGTACGTTTGACAGCTGCTTTCTTTACAACTAAATAACACGCAATGCCCTAATAGGGCATTTTAAAGACAATTTGTCCTAATAGGACGATTTCAAGACGTAATGCCGAAATATCGCCCTGTATGGACAAAATTCCCTAATAGGACAGTTTAGAGACAGAATGCCTTCATAAGACTATTTACAGGAAAGAAAATGTTGATAGGTTGGTTAGTTTATAGTCAAAATGTGCTCTAAAGACATTTATTTTCAAAGAAAAAGTCCTAAATAGGAAAATTTGACTTAGAGGACATAAATTGTAAGTCAGAAACGTTTATAGGGCGAAAAATTAGGAAAAAGAAAATTTTTAAGACGAAAATGAAGAAATCGCCATATTTGTTATCGAAAAGGAGCGCCCATAAAGAAAAAAATTAAAGCCGAGTTTACGAAACTTTATTATGTTCTATAATTAGTGAATTATTAATTTAAATTAATATCAATAGTTTATTTTCCAAACGTCCGAAGTATGAAAAATGTTTTTATTCATATACACTGAAAAAAAAAATATCACAAAAGAATTTTATTAAATGCATATTTCTTAAATATATAAAATTGGACAGGCCCGGTGAAATTTTCTTTGATACATCTGTAATATTTACGAAAAATTTTGTCTTGTAGCTATTTTTCATGCATATACAATACGTATAATCGATTTAATAAATGCATTAATCAAGTTAAAATATCTTAGATCTAACATCCATTTTGATTTTTTCCTTATTAAGTTTGCAGTTTGTTACAATTTCCATTATTGTTGTTTCATTCATTCATATACGGACAAATTATCTATAATAATAAACAAAAAACGTTCTGTCTTTCTCTTAAAAATTGGTCAGAATTGAGACTACGGGTGGTCGAATAGACGTCAAATAAACGTCGAATCGATGACAATTTAAGATATTTAATCTTATTATGTCTTGTCCTATTTGCCAATCTGTCCTTTATTACCTTTTATTTACGTCCAAAATAATTCCAGTTTATTCCCCGCATTGGGAATTCGACGTCCAATCGACGTCTAATTCATCAATATAGGTCAGGTCCACTAAAAATTATGCGCTCTTAACAGGTTGAGCCGACATCTTTTCGACCTAAATTGTTAGTTGGGTAGCGATTCCAGAGCCTCAGAGGGCTAATTTGTTGCAACATATAATCATAACACTCGCAGTAGTTAACCACCTTGACCCCAATCTGATTGGCTGTAACCCACAGATATAGCGTAACCCATTTCCAACATATATTTTTGATCAGTGCTGAGTTCGTACGGTTTTCCTCTATCTACTTCTAAAAGCCTAACTACACATTATTAATACATCTATTTGTTGTCCTGGTAGGAAGGCTATAATACTTGCTATAATATTTAGGTCGGATCAAACGATTAGGGTAATATGACCCAGAAAAATATATTGCGGTTCCTTTATTAGCGATATATGTTCCTTGCTTATTAAACTGCGATAGTATTTTCCATCAACAAAGAAAAAATCCATTTTATTTCGACGTTAGGTGGTAAGAGACACATGCCCTTCGAACACAAAAATAAGTTCAACCTTCTAGAATAAAAACTGATACCCTTTATCGTCCCTGGCGATTCGAACTTTTTCACACTTCGCACGATTTCCCTAACTCTCCAAGTATATTAGAGAATCGCGAATGGAGAGTTAGGGAGTGTAAATCGGGAAAAACGAAACTCTCCGTGCTACAGAATCTGGATCCAGAAAGTAGGAAAAACAGAAAAGAATTCACATTCGCACTTTTCTAGGAACTAGATTCATCGAGTTCGTGTGAAAGTCTTTGACTCAATTTACAGGCACTTCCAATATTCAACAGGTTTTAAAAATAGTGGAATAACGAAATTCAAACTACACTCGAATATTACTGTTACGGTAAGAATTTGGTCCACAAGATCTCCTAAATAAACATAAGAATCAATCTTAACAGAGTTTTTAGTACAAAGTTTATCTTTCACGTTATTATGGTTCTCAACTCGAAGTTTTCGAAATTTCCGTTGACACTGGCATACCTTACCGTTCGTTATATGCTGAAGCAATATTTCTCTGGCACGTTGTTGTCTTAATGGAATTCATAGAGCATAAATAATACCCTGGATATTTTTACGCCTCTCGATGAATTCGGATCAGCTCAACATAATATGCTGTTAATTATATCACGAATCTTAAAATAGGTTTGTAAATTGAAATAGTACTTATTATGGGGTCAAGCAATCTCCGTTTGAAAAGCTTTATAAATTGTCAGTTAGTTCATCTTAAATTAGTCATAGTTATGATAACTACCAAATTTTTGAGAGCATTATGGGATCAAACAGTACCAATCTAAATAACTTTGTCAGTATTATTGCATTCCTCATCAGCTCAATACCGATTCTCTTTAAAGTTATTCCGAACGTAATCAATTACTGTTTTGCAAAATAAAAGGTCAGAGAAAATGATGATGGTAGCGCGGCAATCTGACGTCTGAAGTATTTCTGCGCGCTGTCTAAAATGGGAAGCACTACAAATTTAACTTCCGATAATTTAAAACTTGACGAAAGCCGAATAAACTTCGATAGCCTTGCGATCTATGACCCGGAAGTGGCAGACGCTGCACTTTGTTTTTTAAAGCTCCCCTCGTTTTTCAAATTTGAGACCAGAGCACATTGGAGCAGATAGTTTGGTTGAGAAGATTTATTTTTGTCGTACATTATCTTTCAAAATCTACGACATCTAAGATTAAAAAGAATTTCGGTTGTTTAGGGAAAATCAACCTTCGTGGGACGGATTAAGAGCTGGGATAAAATTAAATAGATGATGTGTTATTACAAAGTTTTTTTTATAGTCAAATCGTGCTTTTATGATATATATTGGTATATTCGATTTTGAGTGTAATTGACGGAACTGCTTCCTCCACAAGTGCTCGCGCATTTCTAAATATTTGCAAGATTTTTGTGGGTTGGACTGTGTCTAATTTTTCTCTCAGTTAAATAAATCGAGTTACGTAAATAATTTTTGAGTATCATGATTTCCATCGCCCATACTAAATACGCAAAGATCAATCTAAAGAAAAGTAACCTCACCTCCCCCTTCCCTTCCCCTGAGCAACCTAACAGGGCAGTAGGGCCTACAGTTACGTCATGAAGGGCAAAGTAACAATATGCTAAACAGGATTTTCTAGATCATTATTTTTAGGGGTAATCAGCCATTCTTTCAGCGGGTACCAGGAATCGCCTAAAAGTATTGACCGTGAGTATGACAGCCTGACATTTTCCATTTTTATACCCTAGATGAAATCATAGGGAATACTAAGTTTGCCATTCCGTTTGTAACGCACAGAAATAATGATGGTAGAGCAAAATGGATTGGACACCCTCGCATAAAATTAAAAGCTATTTTGATTTTTGCATGTCCGTCTGTCCGTCCGTGCGCACGATAACTCGAGAACGCGTTCATTTAGAAAGCTGAAATTTTGTACACGCACATTAAAAAAAAAGTAAAATTAAGTTCGAAAATGAAACAAATCGGGCAACTCCTTCGTCGGGATGCCATACAAAAATTTCGTTTTCCACTATATATTTGGACACTACCTGAGAACACGTCGACATAGAAAGCTGAAATGCGCTACATTGTGTTTTCATAGTAATAGCAAATAAAATTTCAAAAATGGATTAAATCGACATTTTTATTGTACTAAAGGCTTCTTCAGAATAAAAAATCCTATAAAATTGGTTATAATCATTTTTTCTGTCCGACGAGCCGTTCTAGAAATATATGCTAGAAACCAATGCAAAAAATCAAAATTGCTCAAATGGGTGACCATACGAAATTTCATACGGGCATTCATCGGGTATCATAAGAATTGATCTTAGACCAATTCTAGCTTTTTCACTTGTTCTATATAGTGTACTTGTGGCGATGTTCACCATTACAGCCGACCTAGCATCTCGTTCTGTCGGATGTGCTCGACACCTCAGTTCTCGAATCGGCCTAAAAAATTTGCAGGTTTTTAGGGCCGAATAGTTTTCGAATTTACTCCGTGATTTCTCGAGGCATCTTTTAAGTAGGCGATGATTTGAGAAATCAAAAACAAAAAAAATAAAATAGTTTAGTTCTTGACAGGAGTTTTAACTACAAAGAAATCGTAATAATAAGTTTTAGAAAATTGTGATTTTAATTGTTTGAAAGGGAAAAAAATTAAATACAAATAATAAATCAATTTGTCTAATTTTATTATTAGCGTATGACTGACTAAGAAGAAAGACGGCTGTGACTTTTCCCAATCACTGAGAAGAGCCCGTGCTTTCAGAAACGTATGTCTGCTGGCAATTCATCGTAACCCTTGACTGGATTGACATGATATACGCCTTCCGAAAGGACTGCAGGTCGTATCCACCATTTGTCGTACAGTGGGTCCTGGCCAAGAAAGTCATTAAAGTCATTAATACAAGTTCTCACGAGCAGGCACAAAAGTGAGGCAGGTGTGTATTTTCAGGTACTCCATATCAGGTATACACCATTACCCCAAATACTATTCATTCCATTTAGAACTGCAATATTAAAAATGTAGGTCGGGTCCACAAACTAATATACAGTTAATAGGATTATTTTCGTGGCGATCTTCATTCGTCCGTGGTGCACCAATGCCAATAAGGCTACCATCAGTACAACCAACAACGCCGGGCATGCGCTACAATAAAAAACATTTTCTAACAACCTCGTCGATAGCATCCGGCCATTTTACTACTAGTGGAAAAACTTTGTCGTTAATTGCACTAACCACGTCCTTGATTACGTTGCAAACGGTCGCTTTTGAAATACCGTGCATATCTGCTATTCTGTGGTACTGGCCTCCGTTCTCTAATCAGTGAAGGGCTATTACTAGCCCCTGCTTTGATGATAGAGCAGAGTTTTAATGTTTGGCAGTATCAAGATAGGGTCCAATTCGTCGGAACCAGTATTTAATACTTTCACTACACCAACACGAAATTTTTGATTAATTTCGTAGCTTATAGTAAGTCCATAATTAATCCTCTGTTCTTCTTCAAGCTTGCCATCACTTCCCGAAATCATTTTCAAACGATTGAAAACATACAAAAAGTTATTTCGAAAATGTCCCAGTTATGGCTAAAATCATAATTTTTAATCCTTTGCGAATGAACAGCTTCATCTGACTAAACACAGTTTTCTTATTAGTCTACTTTACCCACGTATTTGGATTAATAAAAATATTTTTATTAGCTATTAGCGCAGCACTATTAATTATTAGTACAATAGCTTGTATAAAACAGAATCGTCATGCCGTAGTAATTTCCCACAAATACTTATTTGCGGTAGAGTAATAACTTATTACTGTAGGAGGAATATTTATGAAACGCAATTGGACTAATAATTTGGAAAGTATTGAGGTAAATTTGCTAATAATTATTAGACTAAAAGTTTTATGAAATATGCCCTGGAGCAGAGGTTTTGCTTGGATTGATATGTACATGAGTAGATAGCTGCCTACGTCTAGTGATAGTTCTAAATTTACGATTCTGCGAGCTAATTGCAAACAGTCATTGTCCCTTAAGACTCTGAAATTAGCAAACTAATCTACCCCGAGAATCCTTTTAGCACCCATATGTTCAATGGTAAAACATATTAAAAAAGAGTTTAACAAAATTCATAATATGTTTAATTGTTAATAGAGAACCACTAGATTATATATTTCTTGTCACAGAAACATAAGCGTACTCCTGCCAAAGCATCAGTATTAATATTCCCGGGACTACTCGCGGTATAGTGGAACAGTTGGACTCAATATGGGTCATTCAATATCAAATAGGCAACAGGTGCGACATGACCATCGCCAATTTTCTTGAAATTTTACATACTTGGAGGGTTTGTGAAAACAAAAATACAAATTAATTCTACAGTGCGTATTTTGCGAGTTATGGCATTTTCAAAATTTCTCAAAAATGCTGTCTTGGTGTTCTATAAAAATTCGCATATATTTTTCTCTTTATGCTAGAACAGTTAAATATGGCTAATTTGAAATATAGGGTTTCAAGCTATCACAGTCTGTACCAAAAATGTAAGCCTTTCTGGGTTTTTGGCCCTTTTAAGCATATTTACCGACTGGCTCATAAAGCTCATAAAGATAATTGCCTTCTCACTGGCATTTGTTCAATATTTTCGCTGGGTATGCTTAAGAAAAAGTGCAGAAAACGCAGACAGAATTATGTTTTAGGTAGGTTCGTTTTAAAGGGATACTTTTGGGCTTCCCATATGAAAACTTGGTGTTGATGACGTGTTTATGTGATAGATATAGTAGTTACAAAACCGAGTTAACAATCCGAAATTTTAAAATTGTTGAACCATAACTTCAAAACGGAGAAGAGGAGGGGGTCCAACAATTATCAATCAACGAAATTTTAAATCATCATCATAGGCTGCAACGTTAAGAAGTTACAGGGTGATCTATAAAAATATACCCAAATATTTCTAAATCCCGTTATATCGAGAACCGTGAGGATTTTCCCCCACCTACCTTACATATGGGACAACCTGTATAGACACATTTTTTTTATTTGTAGTAGTTATAAATGTATTTTTGTGAAACTTTTTTGATTTCGTACTCCTTGATCCCGTTGAGATCCCAATTTGAAATTTTAATATGTCTTAGTGGATAATATAAGGTATACAATAAAAAAAATGAACAAAATCAAAAGTACATCTTCCAGGATATTCAAAGATAAGGGATAAATGCTTATCCTTAATGGCCCTTTTCACGCAAATTTTTAAGATTCTATTTTTCTTAGATAGATTGAAATCCTATCTTTCAAATAAGTCATATTTCACTGTCCTAGCATAAACAGAAAAACATATAGGAATTTTTAAAGCAGACTAGGGCAGCATTTTTGGGATATTTTGAAAATGCCGTAACTCGTGGAATACGCATTGTAGAAGAAACACTTCTAATTCGTATTATTATTTTCACAAGCCCTCACAGTATGTAAAATTTCAAAAAAATTATTGATGGTCATGTCACACTTTTCGTTATTTTTGGTCGATTTGCTATGAGGGAATGACCCTAAGATAGGAATTTCAAATCGCTGAGCTTAGCGAAACCAAAGAGAAGTAAGATATAAGGAAAAGATCTAAAAGATACCGATAGCATTAATTGCATTAAAATATGTTCCATGTGAATTAGTCACGTTAAGGAACAATGAATTCAAATTATTATCGTCCAAGGTCAGAAATTACATTGAACACTTCACATATTATCACTATTCAGGTTGCTTATCGGACAGTATTGTGCAAATTGAATAAATTTCCCACCTAAAATATCCAGATTGACACAGATAAATACACACAAAAGTTACGCCACCGCCAATTCTCCTGACAGTGATGATCAGGAGTAGAGAGTTTCACATTGTTTGGAACACACAAGATGATGATGAAAACACATTAAATAATTATTTACCTTCCAAAATCAAATAAATATCAATGCTAATGAGAACTATTCAAAAACGCACATATTTAGAAGATATCCGAACCATATCACAAAGCATAATTTATTAACTATAATTTAATCTCCGTTGTAAAAGCTTTATTTAAAAAGAAAGAAGAAACTTTTTAAAACTTCTGCGCATAATTAAACCAAACTACCTATATACCTACTATCCCTGTTTATATTCTACACAAAAACAAAAAACATAAAATCCAGCAAATTCTAAACACTCATTAATGATCTTACCGCAATTAACAAAATTCAAAATAGACAAAATCACAATAATTACTACACCACCGAATTTTTTCATGTTATGCTCTTGCACCTTGAGACTATTTTACTTTCGTAAGTTTGTGATTAATGTTTACAGCTGACTGCAGAGATTGCGCTTCTGTAAGTCTTTAAAACTGCTTGCTGTGATCGCGTTGTAACTCATGATATGAATGGGTCAGCTTGGTCAAATGCCACTGATAATTATTGGAGCTGGTTATGAAAAAGACGTCACTTTGGGATTTTTCGCGATAGTGGAAACTGGGGAAGTCTAATAAAAAAGCATTAATCTTATGCGCATGTGCTATCAGCTTTTCACCTTTTTTTTTGTTTAACTAAGAGAATTACAGGTAAAAAGATGTTTGATTCATCACATGAGAAAAGTAAATAAATCCCCTGTAAGTTAAAAGGTTATTACCCGTCTACCTCTAAGATGATTCATATATCGATTCTGCATACCATGCAATAAAATAAAACTCTTTGCCAGAATAAAAAGTTTTCGTAGACGGTATGCCACGTGTTTGTCATAAACAAATAATTAATAATAAAATAAATAAGCATTCTTACGAAAAAAAAAAATAAACAAAAGCTGTTAGCGCATGCGCTTAAGACTAATGGTTCCTCATTTATTAAAAGCTGTTAGCGCATACGCGTAAGATTAATGGTTACCTATTTATTAGACTTCTCCAGTTTCCACTATCATGGAAAATCCGAAAGTAATAACGCCTCCTTATAATTAATTTCCCGGGAAAATCCCCTTATGAATGTTTGAATTTAAAATATAAAAAAAAGATATTGATTTTTTGCTGACATTTGTTTTTCAAACCCATCAATACCCAGCAGATTTCGTACGCAAAATTATATACCTTAAGCGATGGCTCATTATTAAAAAAGAATTCTGGCGAACGATAAAAAAAAGTTATTTCTTGGATTATCCTACTACTTGGAATTGTTATGAATCAAAATATAGAAATAAATCAAATTTATATAATTGAAAACATAATTACAGTTTGGTTAAAATTTAGATGATTTGCCTCAGAAACACTAGCTATGTACCTAGATCTGCCACTGTCTGAGAACGCGTCGACGTATAAATCTGAATTTTTGTATACGACGCTTTCATAAAAATTGTAAACACAAATTCAACAATTAAAAAAGCTCGAATTCGTCTAAGACCAATTCTTATGATACCCTCCTAGATGAATGCCAGTAATAAATTTCGTATGGTCACCGATCTACGCAAGTTTGATTTTTGAACTGGATTTTCGCATATATTTCTAGAATGGTTGGTCGGACAGAAAAAATGATTATAACCAATTTTACAGGATTTCGTATTCTGAAGAAGGTTTAGTACAATAAAAATGTTTAGGACTGATCGTTTTCACAGTATACGTTAAAATCCTAAATTTTTATATGGCAACAGAAAGAAGGTATTGCCCGATTTAGTCCATTTTTGAAATTTTATTTTTTATTATTATCAAAACACTATGTACCTAATTTCAACCCCACGAAAGAGTTGCCTGATTTGTCTCCTATTCTAACTCAATTCTAGTTTTATTTTTTAAAGTCCGTGTAATTTCAGCTTTCTAAGGGAATGCGTTTTAGAGTTATCGTGCGCACAGACGGACAAACAAACGGACGGATATGCAAAAATCAAAAGAACTTTTAATATTATGCGTGGGTGTCCTATCCATATTGCTCTATCACCATTATTTCGAGGTGTTACAAACGGAATGACAAACTTAGTATACCCTTTAGATTCCATCTAGCGTATAAAAATTGACTAAATCGGGCATCACCTACGTAGGGCTGCCATACAAATATTTAATTTTTTAGTATATATTTGGACACTACCTGGCAACGCGAGTTGGCCGTACTGAAGAGTATCGGTTCCTGCTGATACGAAATACCTTATACATATTTCTATCTGCTCAAATTTTTTAAAAAATTTCATTTTGTAATAGTCTTCATGACTTTTCTTTTCAGTAATATTTTCCTGCGTATTAAACAATTGGCTTCAAAATAAATTTATCAGGGCATAATGAGTTTTGTATATACAAATGCGTAGTGGTACCGTACGATACCACCCTCTAACTACGTAAATCCGTCTATTTGGGAAAAACAGAATATAATAATATGCTAAGCAAACTAAATTGAATACATATAAAAATAATTAAACAGATTAGTAATAGTTAAGAAAAGCAGGAGAATCGACACGGTCCGGAAATGGACGGAAATTGAACGTTGCATAGAAATTGAATGAATGCATAGTTTGAAAGAATTTCCAAAACCAGTCAATCAGTTAGTATATATATATATATATATATATAGTCAGTATATAAAACTTTATGGCAGCCTATTTCGAAATAGATAAAAAATTTTGATTTTGCAGAAAATTTGAGCTTTTCGACCTACTTATCAGAGAAGTCTCATCAGTATACTTATCTCTGATCACCTACCATTTTTAATGCAATGAGCAAGTTCATCGAAATTATTTTCAGTCTTTAGATGAAAAATTGTCCACCTATAAGTTTTATTTGATTTGTTCGAGTGCCACGAGCGGCGATAAGGGGAAAGATCACACAATTTGGAAATGGCAATGAGAAATCTTTCTTTTTAGGGTTCATCTAGGGTATAATATTATTGGTCTTAGACCAATTGTAACTTGTTCTCTTGTTATAATTACATGTTCGTATTAAAAAATGCAGCTTTGTTATATTTTTGTGTTGTTTTTTTTTTTATAAGGATTGCCATAAAATTATTTAAATCTTGTGATATATAAATATACAATTTCAAACTTTATTCAATATTGGGGTGGCGTACGTGCTCTTATTTTGTCGTATGTACCTATATGGAAAAAATAAAACCTTTAATAAGTATGTGTATAAGACAAACTCATTCTGAACTAAAGTAATTATAACTGCTAACTTTAGTAGGAAGTCTAGTTTAATCAGTTTTAGTAATCTAATAATGCGATGTAATAATGGTACAAAAAGAACATAATCCTATCGGGCAGATATTTTTTAATTGATGCTAAATCATTAATATGTGTTTTCTAGCAGTTTGACCAAATGGCATGACAAACCAATATTCGTCCGGCGATATGCTTGCCTATAGACCAAAGTTTATAAAGCTTCTATTGTACTATGAAAAATCCGTATGCGTTAAGAAATACGTAGTCATTTATTTTATTTATCCTCTGGATATTGAAGAAAGCATTAATAATTTGCTTTTCATGTTGTCACGAAATATGAGCCGTTTTTAGTTTGATTCTCTTATACTTTCCATCCACCTAGCATCCATTTTATGGAAATGTAATCTACAATTCCATAGCGGACATTCCCTGATTTGGCGGGTGAATATTTAAAAAAATAGTTCAAGATAAAAGAAATAGGTTTTTATTTTTGAAAAGTATATATTACGACAGTTGTTTTCTGTTTAACTTTTAACGATAATATCGACCGATTGGCGACCTGGGTGGGAAATGCAGATATCGGACCGTACAACATCCTTTATTACCTTCTTCAGGGCTTCCAGTGTTCTAGGTCGAACTTTTTAAACCGCAGCCTTGAGGTAGCCCTATAGAAAAACGTTCACAAGAAATCCACATTCCTCACCTGTCCACTGCATTGTGAGTACTGAAAAAAGCGTTATTACCCCGACCTAAACCACCTGTCCCATCCCACTACCTACTTTGGAGCCTCACCAGTGAATTTTTGGAACTAGGGTCTGCATTTTGCCCCACCCTGTATTAAAATGTTTTCCCGGTTGTTAATAGCACCTCATTTGTGCTGATATAACCCTTTGCCTCGACAGAGTCTTAAGAGATCAAGCTGGGAATAAAGTATCTTATTTCGATGTCGGGAGAAAGGTAATTGTTCACTGAGAAAAAAATCTTTTGCTATTTCCACAAAATGGATTGGGGAACTACTATTGCGCAAAATCCAGTAAAAATTTTGCAATGAGCAATAATTTATTTATTTTAAACTAATCTTATTGCGAATAATGCAAACAAATTTAGCTAATCATTAGATATATTAATTATAATCTAAGCAACCTTAGTATTACATTTTTACCAATAATAGTTCTTTAAATATACAATATTTATTGCACATTTGGTTTTCTCTGATGTAATTACCAAATTCCAATAAGGGTTAGAAAATAACATATATGTATAGTACCTATACTTTTGTCTGAATAATGTCACGGACAAATCTAAAACCAAACCAAAGCATTATACATATTTACTTGTTCGATCCTTTTAAGATATACAAATGTGGTATTGTGGTGTGATGAATCTTCTTGTTGATACAGATCTGAAATATATTATTTAACATTAAGCCGTAAATGTTAAGAATTTCATGAAAATACATTATTCCTTGTTAGAACTAGGAATAAAGTTATAATTAATCTGAGACCACTTAGACTAATTATAATTTCCCTAGATGAATGCCAGTAAATATAGCCACCCATTTGTTCCGACAATATGTAAACTAAATCGATAAAAACGCATCTATTATACATATACATATATTATATTTATAGAACAGTTCGAACAGTAGAAAAGTTTACAGCCAGTTTTGTAGGTTTTATATTCCAAAGAACTCTTCAGTAAATTAAAATCGTCTGGGTACAGACGGTTTTCACAGGATGTATTCGTGAAAAATCTGTTAATCTAGAAATTTTTGCATCCAAATCTGATTTTGCCCGTTTTATACGATAATACCATCTTCGGGTACAAAATTTCAGCTATCTAGCTCAACGTCCTCTCAGGCAGTGTCCAATTATACATATGTATGGGAGCGCCGATTGCCCGATTTTATCCAGCTATGAACTTGACCTTACTTTTTACATAAAATTATCGCGAGCAAAACTTCAGCTCGCTAAGTCAACGCATTCTCAAATTATAGTGCTGGTAGACAGACGTACGGACTAGTACAAACCTAGTAACTCTGATTTCATCTAGGGTATAAAAATATATGTTATATGTTTTTGATAAACAAAAACAAATTTCGCTGAACTTTTTTAAAGAAAATTCAATAAACTGGAAACTTTTTGCTCACTAAATCAAAACATTTTCAAGTTGTGTAGACGTACGGACGGCCACACAATCAGAGTCCCACCTTGCTATAATTATAAAATGTGGCTTATTTCGCAAATGCATTGCAAATTCTCCAGTATGGATTTGTGTAAAACCAACCCGTACTGGAGTATTTACAAAACATTTGCGAAATAAGGCATATTTTATAGCCATAGCAATAGTCCGGCTCTGATTATATTTGGGTAGAACTGTATCTTATTTGTATCAGTTGCATTTTCGAGAACTGATTACTGCGTAGAGCAGTGACGCGTAAGCCTAACATACACTATTATTTTTCAACAAGATTGTCAAATCTATGGCTATTAAAATATGGCTTATTTCGCTCTTGTATAGTGAATACTCCAGTACGGGTTTGTTTTTCACAAACCAATACGGGAGAATTTACAATCCATTTGCGAAATAAGCCATATTTTATAGTGATACCATTAGTGCGCTTCTGATAGTATTTGGGTAGATATACAGTATTGCATTTGTATCAGTTGCATTTTCGAGAACTGATTACTGTATAGAGCTGTGATGCGTAAGCCTATATGGAGCCTATAAAAAAGTTGATAAATTGTGGCACTTTGTTTTTAATCGTGGTGCTGCGTGGACGTTAAGTCAGTTTTGGAAAATTTTTTGTGAGTGAAATAGTATGGCCGATTTTATTAAACTTACATTAGAGAGCTGGGGATTTGACCATCTTGTTGAAAAATTCATTGGTAAGTACAGTGCAGTTAATTAATCATAAAAAAAAAATTTAATTAATAAGATATGCATGAACATTTTTGTGATTTTTTAAGGTTGACTTCGACCAAATATTGTCCAATTGGTGGCTTAATATCCTTAAATTCTATTGTGTGCAATGTAAAGTAGTGTAAATAAGATTCTTTTTCTGTTTTCATAAAGCGTTGTTCTAAATACATAGACAATACACAGACCTTAAAATTGGCTTAAATGGTATTGAAAAATATTATTTAATTTTGAATATTAACTATACTAAGTAATTACCGCGGTTATATCCATGTTAAATTAAGTTAGTCCAGATTAAGTTTTGAATTCTGGCTGAGATCTGAGTTAGTTAAATAATCAAAATCTTTTCGTTAATTAAATAAACTTTAGATGAGGAATTTACCAAGGAGACCTTTGAAAATCTCGAATATGAAATTCTCAGAGATATTATACCAAAAGCTGGACCGGGACAAGCATTTTGGTTGCGTTATAAAAAAGAATATAGTAGGGAAGAGGTTGGTATTTCTATTTGGAGTTTTGGGGAGACTACACCTAAAATATATTTTGATTATGTTTTTTGCGCGTTTTATGTAAATAAAAGTTGCCCGTTCGTGATTCTCTCTAAAGTTTATAATTTTTACTTTTTAAGCTTTTTTAATTTTTTTTTTATTTTATTAATTTTTTAATTTTTGTAATTTTTTCATTTTTGTTTTATTTTTGACTTTATTTTTTAAATTTTCTTTAAGTTTCTATTTTATTTTTTTTAAATCAATGGTGTTTAATCAAAAGTAAATAAGTCCAAAAATATATTTTCCCGCTACGTACATTTGAAGTTTTGAAAATGCTCCCATTTGTATGGGGGTTTGATTTTGGACCCATTATTTTAATTACTTTGAAGGGAGGTACAGTTACGTAGTTAGTACAGGATGATACATCTAATTACATTAATTGCATCCTAATTTTGACTATACACCATAGAATTTGTTTGAATTGTTTTTTTAATTTAATGTAAATAAAAGTTGCCCGTTTGGAATTCTCTCTTAAGTTCATACATTTTTTTCTTTTTTATTCTTTTTTAATTTTTTTCAATTTTTTCAAGTTTATAATTTTCTATTATTTTTTTAATTGTTTTATCTTTTTTAATTTTATATTATTCTATTCTTATTTTTTTATTTTTCTTTAATTTTAAAATAATTTAAAATTTTTTAAAACTTTTTAAAATTGTTTTTTAATTTAAAAAAGGCCATGCAGGGATTCGAGTTTATAATATTATATATGTATTTCATACCTTAAAGAATTAAATTAGATTTCGACCAGTGTAAGCTTTTCTGCCTATCTCTAACGAAAGCAATATTATTATTCATTATTTTTCGAAATTACAAATAATAAAGTTTTAATATCTAAATATAGACTACTTCTCTTGCTTCAACTCTCTCTCAACCTTCAAGTGATCTTACCTCACAATCCTCTATCCAAACGAAATACTCAGAAGACTCTTCTGTTTTGATAGAGGACACTCAAGCAACTGATAATATTTCCCAAGAGCTCATATTTGATAATTCAACATTTAACCAGGTAAATAGTACAATACAAGTACAATTAGAAGTTATGATAAAAAAAAATGTAATTTTAAACAGTTTCTTCGGTCGCCAATCTTATATGCAAAGCCTAGTGTTAATTCGATTCAGATGAGTAATGCAGTACAGGAATACATAAAATGCGCCAAAGGGTACATTGTTCAAAACTATTATCAAAAGCATAAGAGACTTACAGGAAAAGAAAGAAATCTTTTGACTAATATCATAATTCAAAAGGAAAATGATTTTTGCAAATTTTTAAATCAAGAATTTAAGATTTCTGGTGAAAGATTTAAGAATATTGTCAAAGAAATTGTTGAAATCTTTCCAACTGAAGACACATGCATATATTTTGTGTCATATAATCCCAAAACCAAGTCAAAATGTTCCGGTAAGTTATGGGAAGCATTTAATAAGCTTAAGCGAAATTTAAAAGAGTGTGCTGATAAAAGTCAACCAAAATCTTCTGAAGACATACCAACTACTTCGCCTGTATCTACTGTTGAAGACTTTCAAGGGAAAATAAAGTTTTTGGAATCTCACATTGACCCTTGGACTAAAGTCGAAAGTTACTGGAAGGAGACATTTTGCTTCAGAAAACATGAAATAAATACAATTACTGACCAAGGAAGTATTTACACTTATATTTCAAAGTATGCCGGGCTGAAAAGATCAAAGGGATATCATCTATTAGCTTATGACTTTGATCAACTTTATCCTTTAGCCACAAATAAACTTTTTACTGAGTGGTCTTCTATTAATACAAAACTTTTTGAGAAAGCTCGAAATAGCAAATTGAAAGACGCGGGAGACCTTTTAGAAAATCAAAATGATTTAACGGGATTCTTTTTGCTGCCGTTTTTCTTGGGAGCTGCATACTCGAAGAAAAAACCGGAAAATTACAAAAGGGTTAAATTTACAAAGGAAGAAATAACTTCTTCATTCATTCTTCATATAACGGTATATAAATATATACACATTAGATAAAAACACGCTAAATAAAAATTATTTTTTAGGACGGAAATTTAATACAAGAAAAGTTGGAAAGTATATGGGATCAACTGAGGCAAAATAGAAGGACATTGCAACCCTTGGTTATTGTAGTTGGTGATTCGTTACGTAAGTTTTTGAATATTTGTCTATAAAATAATACTTAATGAAAACATCTTATAAAATGCAAATGAAATCCTTAACACTACATCTTCAATAAATATTTTCTTCATTGTCGATATAGTAGTTTAAAAGATTATATTTTAAAAAATATGCAAACAGGGTGTCCCGGAAGTCGACGTCAAGCCTGAATCGGGTGATAGGGCAAATCATAATAGTTACCAGAAAAATGTAAAAAAAATCTAAGTCATGTATTTTTCAAATTATAGACATTTCTTTTGTTTTCGAGAAAATGTACACCCTGTGATGGTTTTTTAGATCCTTTTACTACAAATCTTTACTTTTCTCAATTATATTTTTCTTATGTAATCCCGAATTATGCTTATGTAACCTGTTGCTTTAAATTCTAAGCCAACTGTTCCAGCTTGGAAGAAAATGTCACATTTTGCCGAAGCAAGAATAGAAAATTAATATTTCATCGTGGCTTAGAATTTAAAGCAACAGGTTACATAAGCATAATTCGGGATTACATAAGAAAAATAAAATTGCAAAAAAAAAAAAAATTGTAATAACAGGAGCTAAAAAACCATCACAATGTGTACATTTTCTCGAAAAAAAAGAAATGCGTACAATAAATACATGACTTAGAGTTTTTTTATATTTTTCTGGTAACTATTATGATTTGGCCTATCACCCGATTCCGGCTTCACTTTGACTTCCGGGACATCCTGTATATGTATATATACTGTGATTTAATGTGTAAATTCTAAACTTTGAAAAGAATTGGTATAAGTTAATGCTAATCTTGTCGTAAGACTATACAAAATTTATATAGTATTTAAAGTCACTGGTTTCTGTTTATTTTTAGATGAAATATGCTTTTCTTACGTTGCTGTAGAAGACACTTTATATAAAATCAATGACTCACCGCTAACTGCAATAGACATCTGCTTTAAGGCTTTTCATGCGTTAAATGCGAAACAAAAATTCGTTCAGAAAACATATGCTAAAACATTTTACACGCGATATTACGAAAAATGCGTGTGAAGTCTGCGAAATAAATGAAGAGATACACGATGTACCTCAAGAGAATGAAATTCCCTTGCAGCCAAAAGATTTCTCGGAATGTCAAAATATATGGAATAAGCTATTGACCTTATACTTACAAAACTTGGAAAACCATAATGTCGAACTTATCAAAAAATTATATCAAAACCGAAATATATGCCGCCAGTCTATTCAAAATATTCTTGAAGAATTTTCTAATTACTTAAGAGATATCATTTGCGATTCAACATATAATTTAATTTTAAATAGTATACAAAACGATTTAGCTTTGGACTCTAACTTGCCAAAAATTTTAAACGGTATTAAAGATAGCTTGAAATGTATATCAACTGATTACAGAAGACAACAATTGCTAACACAAAAGAAATTATTATTACCTAGTAAAGAAATATCTATTGGAGAACGCCTTGATATTGTCAGACAAAACACGGAATTGGTTATTGAAAATTTTGATGTCAAAGTCTGCACTGTTTCAATTTTAAGCATAATGAAGAAATTTTTTCAATCGCCCAATATGCTCCGAAAATGCTTAGAATATATATACGAGCTCAGAAATGAGAAATCCACAATTTCAAACATAATGCAAACAAAGTTTTGGAAAGAAAAATCTTCTAACTATGATTCTAGCAGTATTGTCCTTCCTTACTTTTTATATTACGATGAGTTCGAAGTTAATAACGCTCTGGGCTCGAGAGCTGGATTTCAAAATTTGGGTGGCGTTTATATTTCACTTCCTTTTATTCGACCGGAATGGCGTTCAAAGTTAGATAATATATTTCTTGTTATGTTATTGAATAGTTTAGAAAAAAAGAGATTTGGAAATCGTATATTTCAGCCGATGATCGATGAAATGAAAATTTTAGAACATAATGGCATAACAATTACTGAAAATAAAATATTTTTCGTTTTAGCAGTTTGTACAGGTGACAATAAAGGGCTTAATTCGTTATTAGGGTTTACGGAAAGTTTTTCGGCAAATTATTATTGTCGATTTTGTAAATCTCATCGAAATGAATCAGCGACATTGTGCAAAGAGCTCCCATCAGCGTTAAGAAATAGAAATAATTACTCTGAGGATTTGAACAGACAGAATCTTTCGTTAACTGGAATCCACTCTGAATGTGTTTTTAATCAATTAAAAGATTTTCATGCTACAGAAAATTTTTGTGTTGACTTAATGCATGACTTGTTGGAAGGAATTATAAACTACGAAATAGCTTTAATATTGAAGCATTTTATTTACTCCGATAAGTTGTTTACGCTTCAGTCCCTAAATAACCGTATTAACAAATTTAATTTTGGGGAAATTGTAGGTCTAAATAGACCCCAAGAAATATCTGAAGATCATTTAAAAAGTGCAAAATTAAAGTATTCAGCATCAGAAACTCTCTGGTTAGCAATGTTTTTAGGCATTCTGATTGGTGAGTGGATTCCAGATTCAAATAAATATTGGGAGCTCTTTCTTCTCCTTAAAGAAATTTTAGACCTTTCGCTATTGGAAATTATAGATGAAAACGTTATAACTAGAATGGAATATCTAGTCCATACTCATCACAAGCTTTTCATCCAATTATTCAAGAGATCGCTTAAGCCTAAGCATCATCTACTAACTCATTATCCGTTAGTTATGAGTAAATCAGGGCCTGTTAGACATTTGTGGGCAATGCGATTCGAGTCCAAACATAAAGTATTAAAAGGAATAGCTGTTTCAACAACATCCAGGGGAAATATTTGTCAAACAATTAGGAAGAGATATCTTTTAAGTAAGCGTGAAATCGACATGAGCGATGATGTTAAAATTGGAAAAGAAAAAGTTTTATTTAATTTGAATGTAAGGGAATGTGCTCATAAGATTAAAGAAAAATATGGTTATGTAAAATTTTTAACCTTTGTTAACCATCTTAAATTAGGAAGTACTTTTAAACTTGAAGATGATTGCTGTTTTCCTGAATTCGGGGTTATTGAAGATATAGCTTTAACTTCATGTAATAAAATATGCATTATTTTTACGTATTATATTGTAAAATTTTACAACCATCATAAATGTTGCTATGAAGTAGAAAAAAGCAATTCTGTAAACTTTTTTGAACTTGAAAAGTATATAAATGTCTTGCCACTTATAAAAAATAACAAAAGGTTATATATTATTTTTTAGATTTTTCCTTAGAAAAGAGATTTTAAGATAGCATTTGCGATATTCCCATATATATATATATTCCCATATTGCTACTTAATGCAATTTTGAATTTTCTTAGTTTAAGAATTAATTACCACCATTTTTTTCCGTAAAACTAAAAAGCTTTCGTTTATAATTCCTTTATATGTAGATATGTATATAGAATATATACGTATATATATAAAATTCACATACTTGAAAAACATTATGCTATGAGGATTTAAGATTGAACAGAAGGTATATAGATACATATGCATACATCTGCAAGATGTTATGTGTCCCTAATGTAAGTGAATTTTATTGTCGTATACCTAAGAGCATAAACAGCTTGTAAAAAAAATCTATGTTATAAAAACATTGTTAATGAATGAATTTAAATTTTTTTTTAATTTATAATCCATGCACAGATAGTCAATATATCCACCAATAAAATCAGACTGCAAAAGTATATATAATATAGCATATTTTACCATCTTGTAGGAATAATAGAAAAACCTAGATGGTGGAGTTGCAATATTATTGGTAATAGTGGGTATATTTTACATGCATTACTCCAAAAACTTGTTGTGTTTTTCGCAATAATATTGTAAATTGGACTATATGTATATTTTACAATAAACATATATTTACAATAAAAATTGCAAGAAGCGATATGTTAATACAGCTCCTATTGAAATAAATATTGTTTTCAAAGACATTCTTAAACCATAACATAATATAAAGATTGGAAATACTGCTTTACAAGCTAGCAAATTGAACCATATAAAGATGACATTAAGCAAAATAGAGAGATCAATCTACAATGAATATTTTGATCTTTTTCAACATCATATTATAAAAAGTCCCTTCTATGTCGCGTTTTATACCATAAGATGTGTAAGAATATATATTTAATTATGGGAGGTATAAAAATATATATTTGCTCGAACGCCATTTAAGAGTGGATCTTGTTCTATAATGTGGCAAAATGTACTTTGTATATTTGACATCTACGTGATGAAAAATAGTGCATTTACCAAAGTAAATAGGTAAAATGACAAGATTTATGTATTTATTAATATGTAAACGGGATTTATAAGACAAAATATATGGAAATATTGAAAATAATTTCGACAAACTTGCGATATTAATTGGATTTTCCGCCATATCTTACAGAAATTGCTGAAACAACAATATTTTGCCTTGTCTATGAAACAATCAATTATAGTTATTTTTGCATATTTTACGGCACAGCTTCCTGTAATTATTTGCAAGTTTTTATATAGTCACAAATGCAATATTTTATTGCTGTCCTCTTTTCGCCTATATTTATTGCTAGTGAGGTACATAAAACCTAGCATATTGAGCGATATTTTTTCTCAGTGTTGTTTTAGAAGTCGCGAATAACAGCAACTATCTCAATATCATATGCAAGGCTCGGAAAAATAGCTCGAATTCTATCAGTTTTTGAATAAGTATCAACCAAAACAAATGTGTTAAGTAAAGTAGAAGAATTGAACGGAGATGTATACATGCTTCTTAAATTCACTTGTTTGTATGTTAGATTAGATAGTACATATAATATCCTTAAAGCTTTTATTTAGCGCATATTATAAACTTGAAATACTTCCATTTTCGATAAAGCCAACCAAAAACCAGAACAAAAAATTAATCCAGTACAGTGGAGAAAGTATATTAAAACTTCTTTTGTAATAGTTCTTTCACGCATAAACTTTACCTTGTGCTCAAATTCTCATTCGCGTAATGTGTACATTTGTTGGTATGCAGTCTAGGTAGCCTCCACCCCCTTATGATTGTAATTCATTTTCCGCTCGAGATTCCTGCCATAATTATTGCAAACTGGAACTCAAGGTGATTAGGTTACCTTGAAAAATGTGAATACATCTCTGAACAGAAATCCCATTTCTTCAGCAACAAATGCATGCTATGTAGGTACGTTGAAAATGATATGTATTTCTGCATACGTACATGTATCTACAAAAGAAGTACTCGTATTATAGGAGTAGAAAATTTCCCGGAATTTTTCTTGCCAGGTGGCACAGGGGATAACTAAAAGCATGTCCTCGCATATGCAAATGTACAACTCGCTTCCAACTAGAAATATCTCACATTTTGCGTGTTAATATGTCGTATAGGGATTACGGGCTTTCCTTCAAGTCAGTACAATTGTCGTCCTCGTATACTTACTGCCAAAGAGGGTGAATGTGGACTGCATACATAAAACGGATAATATTTACGTTTGCATTGAGTGCATGTTAAGGAAATTGCTCTGACAGGGTCACTATGATATAGGATCAAATTGAAATTATTATCCCAAAAATAAATTGCGAAACTGCTGAGAAAAATGAGATTTTTTCAATAACGTGTTTCATATGCAAATATTGTGATACTTTCAAAGGGGGTTATGTTATGGGACATTAAACCGAAAGAAGGCATCATGAAAAATGAGTCCATTCTACAAACAAGTTTTCATCCCTACACAATGTCTCGATTTGGGCAGACCATGCCCAGCTCCACCTAAATCCTGGAAGCGTTCTCAATAACCCTCTGGGAAGTATTATTCGCGATTGTTTGATCCACCCGTCATCGCTACGGCACCAAAGGAAGGCTTTCATATACGGCTCAGGTTATAAATTCTTGTTCATATTTCAGGTTGACGGCCCAACACCCAAATTGAATTGTATGTCACTCGGGCCCATTTTTTTTTTTTGCATGAAGCCTTTTTAAAAGTTCGCCGCGCATAAATCTAATCCAGTACAGAAGACTATGAATGGAATGGGCGCGACGGGTTCTGTACAAACCCATAAATTCATCTGCTTGGAGCATACATATGTGCCATTGTGGGCGGCATGGTATAGCCATCACGAAAGGTCGCTTCCATAATACACCATACCCGACATAAAAATATTTGGATGGGACTTCCCACATGTTGTAACCCAAAAATAAAAGTAAATGAGCCTTCTATATCCACCCGAACTCTTATGCGAATTGCTATTTAGGAGCCTCTTTTTCCCTCTTGACATAGTCACTCTCTAGAAACCCTTCAGAATAATGGCAGGCCGTGTCTTATCTTTTTAATAGAGTCCACGGGTAGTTTCTTGGGCTTTTATCTATCAACTGGAGTGAAAAGATATCACTTTACGATTATAATGTTTGGGGTGAAATTTTAATCATGCGAAGTGAAGAAGACGGCCCAAAAGGGTGCGTAAAAAGTGCGTGTTTGATGTTTTAAAGGGTCATTGGTTATGTAGAGTTGTGTTTCCAAGCTTATTGCTTTCAACGTTGTAGAAATCTCCTTTGGAGGGATGAAGTGTAAAATGAAATTATGGTAATAGTATTAAGTGGGGTATTCAGTGACATGATCTTGATATTTTTTTTTCTAAAATTCTAGATTATAGATAGTTATAGAGTCGTCGCTGAGAGATTTTGATTCCACCAGGATATTGGTAAACAATTTCGGCCATTTTTAGTATATATGTTAACATTCAAAACAGATTTCTACATATACATATGTGAGTGTAGTAGAACGGCGTCGATGAGTTACTTGCAATCTAATCCATCTGTGCTAGTGGCATGCTGTACTCTAAGCGTTTGTATGAATTTCCATCTTGCCTACTATTTGATACTTTATTATATCACTACTACTATATAACTACTCTCAAATTACATATAGTTCGACCATAGGAACAGACTTCAAATAAGAGCGTTATCTCGAGCTTGTTTGCCAAATAGACACATACATAGTTTCAATCTATATATCGCGAAAATTTCCGCTGGTAGTTTACAATGGAGAGCATTCACTAACGAAGCAGAAATAGATCTTAAGTCTGGTTTGATTTCGCATCGTATTCTCAATAATCATTCCATTCCAATTAGTGTAGCTCTGATAATTGGTAATTTTGTATGAAGGTCTGTTATCGTAGCTAAATCATAGCTGGGTTTCGTGCAACCCCTGAAGATGTCACGAGCAGATGAAACGTGCAGGCTATTATTCGTTATTAATCACACAATTACAGCACGATAATAACAGTATCCATCGAGCATACACCGTCACCAATTGGATCCAGCAAGAAAAAATTAGAGTCCTACCATGGTTGGCGCTGTCGACTGATCTCAATTTAATTAAAAATGTTTGGGATGCGGACGGCAAGAGGATTTTTTTTTCAAATAGGAAACCATTTGATTCGAATACACAGTTAATCTACGCAAATAAGTCTGTGTGGGCTGAAATTCATCCAGATTACATCAGAAAACTATTCTCTTATGTTTCCGATTTTTGCTTTCATAATATCTGAATTCTTATAAATCTTGAAGTATTTTTATAGCTTAATAAATAATAATATTCTCTCCGAAGAAGAATTATTACTAAAAATAAAATAAAATATTTATAAAAGCTAGAATTGGTCTAATTGTAAGACCAATTATACCTTAGATAAAAATAAAATTTAAATAAAGTGAAAATCCAAAGTTTTGTATGGTAACACCAGGAAGGGGTTGCCTGAATTAATTCATTTTTTAAATTTTATGCACTATTTTAATGGACATGCTGTGTACAAAATTTCATCTCTCTACGTCGACGCGTTCTCAGCCAGTGTCCAAATATATAGTAAAAAAACCCCAAGTTATGTACAGCAACAGCAAGAAAGCGTTGCCCAATTTGGTCCATTTTTGAACATGTATTTGGATTTTTTAGAGAAACGCCGTATGCAAAATTTAAGGTCTCCACGTTAACGGGTTCGAGGTAGTTTCCAAATATATTGTAAAAAAAAAATTTTGCATGGAAATACCAAAAAGGGTTGCCCGATCTTTTTACGATTTCATTTACTATTACTATAAAAACACTATGCACCAAAATTGAACACTCTACATCGACACGTTTTCGGGCAGTACGCAAATATATATTGAAAAAACGAAATTTTCGTATGGACACCCTACGAAGGAGTTGCCCGATTATTCTCATTTCGAACTTATATTTATTTTTTTTTTTTTTAAAAACCAAGTGTTTAAAATTTCGGTACTTACTCTATCTAATTCAACGCGCTCTCGAGTTATGAAAATTGCAAAATAACTTTTAATATTACGTGTCCAATTTGTTTTGCTCTGCCATCATTTTTTCTATGCGTTACAAACTTAAAGTTGTCATCTATGGTATAAAAATGAATTCGAACAAAACCGAATTTGAACGAAAATGAAAATGAACACAAAAATGATAAGAACAAAGTATTCCACAGAACTACAAATAACAAGGCCAAGGCAGTAGAAGTAATATAAATAAAATGAAAAACTTACTTATTAGTTATAATACAATTCGGTTGTTGCTTATTTACAGAACTGTTCTTATAATACATTAAGAGACTCTAATGCTCATCACAAGTTTTTATTTTGAGTCTATTACGTAAATTTAATTTAGAAAATTATCTCTCTGTAGAGTCAGAGCTATATGACAGCGGCAAAAAATTCATACCCAAACACCAATAAGTTGTCACGCATTTGTGTTTAGCGAATCATGGTCAATCGGTTAAGATAATTTTTATACTCTAGATGAAATCTATAGGGTATAT
The DNA here is from genome assembly GCA_963930735.1 of Dioctria linearis. Classification (NCBI taxonomy): domain Eukaryota; kingdom Metazoa; phylum Arthropoda; class Insecta; order Diptera; family Asilidae; genus Dioctria; species Dioctria linearis. The sequence goes on along the minus strand of OZ005742.1, from coordinate 76,449,333 downwards.
AAAATTTGTCATCCGCTTGATACACATAAAAATTATTATGGTATGGTATGCTTTGATTGATTACTGTGTCAAACCAAACGTTAATAATTGCTGATGATGATGATGAAAATTATATTCTTAATAAGTTTTTGCAACAAGGTGTTGAAATAATTTTCAAAAAGAAATGGATATGCAAACGAAATTAGAAAGGTTTTCACCGATATTTTCTGGTGAAGTTATAGATATTTTGCAATAAAGGAAAACAAGAAACCAGTGTGATCCTGAGTTGTATGCTTTAGCGAGCGCATGTTTCGCAATACATCTAACGCAGAAAGAGCATTTTCTGCTCTTAAACTGATTCTATCAGATTTAACGACCCAGCTTAAGCAAGATCTTCTTGAGGACATATTAATAATAAAACTCAATCGCAATTCCTGGGTTGTTTCTTTTTTTTATATTACGTACTTCGAATTACTTTTTAATTACTTAGAATTATTTATTTCTTGTTTTGGTTATGTTGATACTTTCTTGTATTCGAACACCTATATATTTTCTGAATCACCCAAGTTTTCTTAACAAAGGGACATTGTCTTCATTTTTATTTAAATTTTACCTATGACCGAAATTAGTGTTATACATAATAATTCTTTGCAAAAACATGAGAGTGGAGCAAAGTATTTAAAGCATTTAACAGCAAAGTAAAGCAAAAATTGTCAGAAGTAAACGTTTTTTGAAGCAAATCATTTAGAGCAGAGTTGTCTTCAGAGCAAAGCAAAGTAATGTATAATGCTTAAGGATTTTTTCAGGGTGGAGCAAAGAAAAGTAATTTTACTTTGTTTCAATTAAGAGCAAAGTAAGAGCAAGAGCAAGAGCAATTAAAAAGCTCGAGCATTTTAAACCCTGGACCCAGGCAGAATATTAGAAGTTATTTTGATTTTGGCATGTCAGTGTGTCTGTCCTCACGATAACTCTAAAGCACGTATACTTAGAAAGCTGAAATTTTGCACATGATCTTTTTTTAAAAAAAAAACATAAAATTAAATTCGTAATTGGGCTGAATCGGGTAACTCCTTCATAGGGTTGCCAAACAAAAATTTCGGTTTTCACTATACATATCTCGGCACTGCCTGAGAACGTGTCGACGTAGAGAGCTGAAATTTGGTGTAAAATAGCAATAGTAAAAAATTTTCAAAAATAGATTAAATCGTGCAATCCGTTCATGGTGTGTTTCCATATAAAAATTTAGGATTTTTACGTATACTGTGAAAATAGCCAGTCCTAGATATTTTTATTGTAGGTACCTACTAAAGATTTTTCGGAATATGTAATCCCATAAAACTGGTTATAATCATTTTTTCTGTCCGACGAACCATCTTACAAATATATGCGAAAAACCACCTCAAAAATTGCACACATAGGTGACCATATTAAGTTACATGGGGGCATTTATCTAGGGAAGTGGTGCCCAACCTTATGGTGACTTAAGTCAATTAAGTATTTAAAAGTTTTTGGCGAGCCACATAATAATAATTATATACAATGTCTATTTTCGAAACTTGATCAAACGAAATGTGCGAATACTAGACACCTAGGTAAACAAAAAATTGTATGGCAGGGGGATGGCACATCAACCATTTGGGAGTTACAGGATGATTAAGAAAAAAAGCTAGATTTTCACATAACACCCTTTATCTTAAAAACTACAGGACGTAGGGTCGCATTTAAAAGCTCATTGTTTTGGAAAAATAATAGAAGTCAAATTAAAAAAAAAGTAAGAGGATCCTAAATTTTTATTTTAGACCCTTATAACTCCTGAGACGAGTGGGGTACGGTGCTGGTTAGCAGTCGTTGGAAAGACCATGAAGCTTTGCATACACTGAGCTTAACAGTGACCGTATGTCCTGTAGTTTTTAAGATACAGGGAGTTATGTGAAAATCTAGTTTTTTTCTTACTCACTCTGTAACTACCAAATGGTTGAAGTGGAACTCCCCCCCCCCATGCCATACAATTTTTTGTTTGGCTAGGTGTCTAGTATTCGCACATTTCGTTTGGTCAAGTTTCGAAGAAACACATTGTATATATTGCTTTTAATATTGCAATTTAAACGTATGGGTAAAAAGGTAATGCAGAAAAACCTGTAATTTATCAACGAAAATGCGACCTTTATTATGAATTCAATTACAAATTATATATAAGACAAACACTAATGTGAAACCTGACTGCATTTCTTCTGCCAATTGCTTGTACTCTGGTACGTACGTTGTTATAGCTAAATTCATGCAGTCATTCAGATGTTCATTAGTTATCCTGGATCTCAACTCAGGTAAGTTGATCCAAGGCAGGAGTGTAGCCTTTGAAAAGAGTGAATATTTTGTTTCATTAACGAGTATCCAAAAATCTGTTTGTGATATTCTTGTTTTCAGTTGTAACATCAGATTGAAAATCTGTTATGTCCTGTTTATTTATCATATTTGCAATTTGTTGTGATATTTCAGAAATATTAGTATTAACCAATGGATTTAAAATGAATGAAGCAATTGGCTCAATTTTACGAAAATCAGAAAATCTAATTTCAAAATCATTTTTGAGTTCAGTGAGAGATTCAAAATATTTATTTGTTTCAGTTTTCTGGTATTTCTTAACGTAGAACTCTAAATTTGTAAAATGACCAAAGTTACATCCCTTTATCTGGGCCATCCGCAAATTTTCTTTTAAATTAAATGCGTTCATACTTCCTATTAATTCAATAATAGGTTTTCCTGTTCCCTGAACTTGTAATGTCAGTAAGAAAGGCTAAATCACATAACCAGCTATGATCATTAAGCTCTAAATAATTTTCGATTCTAGACTCTACAAACTGTTTTATCTCTGGAAGAAGCTCTAAAACTCGTTGCAGGGCTTTTCCCTTACCAAGCCACCTAATTTCAGAATTTCACAATACAGTTCCATACTCAGCATCAAGTTCATCGGTCAATTTTTTTAATAACTTTCACTGAAGTGGTCTGGTACGAATAGAATTGACAATTTTTAGAACAACTCACAATGCAGGACTTTTTAATACCTGTTACAGTGGTAGTGAAAAAAAATTGGAAACTCAGCATCGTTTTTACAAAGCGTGATGAAGCCAACAGCAGAACCAATCATGGCAGGGGCGCCATCTGTTGTTATGCATATAAGCTTTTGAAGCGGAAGATAAATTTCTGTAATATGATTTTTAATAACTTGGTATATGTCGTACCTACGTGTATTCCCTTTTAATGGCTAAACTGACATCATATCTTCCTTTGCTGATCAATCGTTGAAACTATCCTTATAAAAATATTTATTTGTGCTACATCACAGATCTGTTGATTCATCACACTGTAAACTTAGAAAGACACATTTTTGTAAATCATCTTTTAACTGTTATCTGATATTCACAGACATTGCTTCTATTCTACGAGTTACTGAATATCTGGATAATTGATTTTGCTGGATAGCTAACATAATTTCAATCTTATTTTTAATTCTTGAAATAATATCTCTGATGCATCCTCAAAGGGATTTTTTTGCATTTCAAGTATATGTGTAATCTTAAACGATGCATAGTAATAGATACTATTTTGGAGGCTGAATATTTCTTTTGTGAGTTGGGGCAAGGATTGAATAAATGCTTGATCGCCGAACGCATCAACGATCTGACACATATCGTTCCACAGTATGATAGTATTGTAATTGGTGGTTATTTTAATATTACTTTTCTCAGTGGAGGTAGTACTACAAACCAGTTTAATGTTGTGTTAATATGTATCGAGTTAACGAACATCCCACTCAATTTTCAATGCACTCTTCATCTCTTCTTGGTATATTTCTCACATCTTGTCCAGCTAAAATTCAATTCACTTGTGGGTATATCTGATCATGACATGATAATGATGGCTTATGATTTTCAACCCGATTATATTCAGGAGCCTAATACCTTTTCATTTTTTAATTATAGCGCAATAAATTTAGATAGATAATGAAGCTCAGTCTCTTCCTTGGAATAATATTCACACTATGTGTAAAGCTGAGGATCAAACTGACTTCAGTGATCCATTATTTTCATGGAAAGTATGTTCAATTAGTAACTAAAACTATATATAACCCTCTCTGTCCATGGTTTTCTGTTAGAATTATGAGCCCCATTCGTCGCAGGAATAGAGCATTTGACATGTGGAAACGATATTGCGCTGACAAACTCTGGGATGACTGTCGTGTTCTTCGTAATAACTAGAACAACATTTGAGGTATTTTTCTTCATTGCTCAATACTGAACTATCATCAAAAAAATTATGGTAAAAGTTACGTACTGCCGGCGTAGTTTGTTCAACTAAAAATAATATCAACAATGATTCGGAAGAACTCAACAAGAAATTCCTTATGGTACCTGCAATAACTTCGAGTTCCTAAAGCAGCCCTGAATTGCCTAATCCTAGTGTTTCTCGCAACTTTTCACCACTTATTTTTATTTTATTTATTTTTCCCGCGGACGGGAATCGAACCTACACTTGTTAGAATCGGTCAATGATGGAGAAATAAGAATTTTAAGAACTTTTATTTTTAATGATTCTAAATCAAATTTATATAAATACAAGAAGAAAAAATAAATAAAAAAAAAATTGAATTTACAATTTATTTGTGCGCTTTCATCGTTACTGGTTAATGCCAGCTGAAAGCAAAACGTGGCTTAGTAGGCTAGTTACAAATTTGATAAATGCAAGAGGGAAAATCATCTGTCTCGTTAGCTCAGTGGTAAGAGCAGTCGCCCGGCAAGCGGAAGGTCCCGGTTTCAAATCCCGGACGAGGCGGTTGTTTTTTCTTCTTGTATTTATATTAATTTGATTTAGAATCATTAAAAATAAAAGTTCTTAAAATTCTTATTTCTCCATCATTGACCGATTCTAACAAGTGTAGGTTCGATTCCCGTCCGCGGGAAAAAAAATAAAAAAAAATTGAATTTACAATTTATTTGCGCGCTTTCATCGTTACTGGTTAATGCCAGCTGAAAGCAAAACGTGGCTTAGTAGGCTAGTTACAAATTTGATAAATGCAAGAGGGAAAATCATCTGTCTCGTTAGCTCAGTGGTAAGAGCAGTCGCCCGGCAAGCGGAAGGTCCCGGTTTCAAATCCCGGACGAGGTGGTTGTTTTTTCTTCTTGTATTTATATAAATTTGATTTAGAATCATTAAAAATAAAAGTTCTTAAAATTCTTATTTCTCCACTTATTTTTATCCGATTAATAGCTCATGACGTTCTCATAGCTTTTTGTGAAATCAATTCTGACAGCACGGGATATGATGGTTTAAACCCGAAATTTGATAAAATGCTCCTACGTTATATTCTTTCTCCTCTTCCACACATTTGTAATACGTGTTCTACGTCATCTCAGTTTCCGAAAGAGTGAAAGTTCTCAAGGGTCATACCTGTTCCGAAAAATTCATCTAATACCGATTTCAGACCTTTTAGTATCATACCCTTCTGTCTTATTGTACTTTTTTGAAAATAACTACTTACTTACTTACCCTTTTTATCTAAAGTAATTGAAAATATTATGTCTTCCCAGATATCATAATTGACTAAATGAAGAACAATCAGGCTGTAGAGCTAAGCATAGCTGTACTACTGCTGTTCTTAAAATAACCAATGATATACGGATTGCTCTTAATGCGGATGAGTTCTCCATGTTAGTGCTCTTGCATTTCTCTAAAGCATTTGTTTCGGTGAATCATAGCAAGCTATGTAGAAAACTGATAATGCAGTTTAATTTCTCCCCCTGGCTGCAAACCTTACAGTTACTTGAGGGATTGGTATCAATCTGTGTATTCTAAAAATTTATATTCATCGTTTCAATTGGTATCTTCAGGATCTTCATCAATGATTTTTTTCATTGTGTTAAGTACAGCAAACTGCAATTTTATGCTGATGATGCTCAATTGTACATCTCAAGACCAATTGGATTAGCTGAAGATGGTGTTTTTTGTATAAATGATGATCTCCATTATATTTATTTGTGGACCATTGACAATATGCTACAATTGTTCATTCCGGTTATAGCTTGGGAATTATCTTCAATAGAACTCTTTCCTGGGACCATCATATGAATGCTCTAATTAGAAAAGTATATGGTGGGCTTCGTTCACTCTGGGCGACTAGTCATTTTACTCCAGAAAAAAACCCGTTTAAAGCTAGTTAGGACGCTTCTCGTCCCTCTTTGTACGTACGGGTGCGAAATATTTGCTTGTCTTGACTATGAGTCTATTCGAAAGCTAAATACTGCATTCAACGCTCCTATAAGGAATGTTTTTGTTCTCCGTCATTTTGGCCATGTCACTTCTTACCCGAACTCCATCCTTGGATGCAGCCTTATGATCTATTTCAAATATCGCGCAGTTATTTTATTGGCTGGGACTCTTAAGAGGAGTCAGTACCAAGATTTGCAAGTTTCATACATTTTTCAATGCGAATTTCTGGTAAACTATTTGTTGCAGAGTATTGATTTATATCTGAAATTAAAGGTGATGAAGAAGTCTAGTAAATAACGAATGGAGATATTAGCTAGGAAACTTGAAAAAAATGGTAAAAATATACGTCATTTAAATCAATTTCCTGTTAGTAAGTATTCCCACTTCTTTAAATTGTGACTATTTTAGAGAGATAAAGCCTAGATCTAGAAAATAACGTCGGGTTTTTTTCATTTTTAGTTGAATTTTTTTCAATTATTTGACTCTAATAATAGTTGTTTTTTCTCCCGATATTTCACCGGCGAGAAATTGCAATATTTCGTTGAAAGTTGTTGCAATACAAAGCAAAATAATAATGTTTAACAATTATGGGTAAAAAAAAACTTAGGAGAGTTAATTCTCGTGAAAAATTTTCAATTTATGTGTGCTGCAAATCTTCATTTTTCGTCTGAATTTGGCGCATGTTGGGTTTCTATCTTTTGCGGTAGATGTCTCTAATGTGCTCCGTGGTCTAGGTCTAGGCTAATTTTATATGAAGTTTCTCACTTTTAGGACACAAACCTACGTATAGTAAATTTCATTACTGGTATCTAAATTGAAACTTTTGCTGAGTACTGATCCTCTTAAGTCACGGAACCCAAGCTATTTGTATAATATACTTCAGATTGCGAGATCAAGTCGGGTTACTAGTTTAAAAATGCCTAGACATAATTGTCTAACATCTAAGCGTCAGTTCTTCATCCAACCCATTATTATTTGGAATTCTCTAACAATAAATTTGAGATTGCTTGGCAATTTTAAATGCAAAGTTCTCGAGCACCTGAAATCAGTCTAATTTTTAGTTTTGCATTACAAATAACTATAAGTTTCACCCCCCCCCCCCCCCTTGTATCTTAGTTCTAATTAATTAGTTAATTTCTTATTAGTCTAGTAGTTTATAATATTAGTTATTGGTTCATTATTCCTATTAATCTTGCACTAAAATAAGATTTTATATCTTTTTGTACAATGCCACCTATAAAAGAGTAAATGAAAATGAAATGAAATGAAACTATTATTCTAGAGAAATGTCTGAATAAGGCCATGTTCTTTAATAGCGGTATTGTATAATATTGTTACAAAAATGTACGGATGTTGCGAGAATGTACGAAAATGTTACCAAAATTGCTTCTTTTCTCTCTGCTCTATTGTACGTTGAGCCTGCTGCGTCGAGAATGTACGATCGCCAGCCCGTTAAATTCGCCGCTTCGACGTTGTCGTCTGGTCGAGCGATTGCCAGTGGGAGGGGCGGCAAGATTCGGGCTATTTGCGTGCACCGTGCTCACCCAAAAACATAAAAAATGGAAGGTTACCTGGAGTTCCGCCTGTCTTGGAAGTCTCGCCTGGGGCGCTAATTTTTGCGTTGCTGGAGGATTCAACAAACTCTGGCTGTCTCCTCGTCTCCTTCTTGCGTTCGTTATTTTTTCATTGGTTAAAACAAAACAAACAACTTCTTACTTTCCTTCTTTAATACTTTTTTTCTTTATTTTATTTCGCAATTAATCCTCTAAAAATCACAAACTTCGACTTCTTAAGATGGCGGGCTAACACACAATCAATCTTTTTCGCGGGCCTACGTGACTTATTCTATGTTTTCTTCTCTTCGATCTAGTCCTACAACTCGTCTTAGCCGATTCAGCGGCCTCTATTTTTACAAAAGCTATTCAGATTTTACATTTCATTTTTAATACAAGTCAAAATTTACTGATTTTTAATTCTTACTAGCTTTCCAAATTTTTCTTTACATTTACCTTTATAATACATGTCAGTACTTTGATTTTTAATTCCTACTACATGTCAAAATTTATTCTACATTTCATTTTCCATACATGTCAGTAGTTTAATTTTCAATTCTTAATACTTGTTAAAATTTATTTTACATTTCATTTTTAATACAAGTCAAAATTTACTGATTTTTAATTCTTATTTTTCTTTACATTTACCTTTACATGTCAGTACTTTGATTTTTAATTCTTACTACATGTCAAAATTTTCTTTACCTTTCAGTTTTAATACATGTCAGTGGTTTGATTTTCAATTCTTGGCGTGGAGGTGAGTAATATTTCACCTTTACGGGATATCTATCAGAGTAATTCTTTTCAAGGGGATTGATATTCGTTCCCTCTATCTGTCAAAGTTTTAATTCGAATTTCAAGTTTCTATATTTGCCAAAGTTTTTCCTTTAGTTCTAGATTTTATCTCGGTCAAGATTTTAATACAATTTTAAATTTCTATATTACGAGGTTTTTCATTCAATTTGAACTTTCTATATCTGTCAAAGTTTTAATTGGCCACGATTATTTACTGACTCATACCTATCAAAATTCTATTTGCTTTCTTGGGTAAAACTGAAAATTATTTACTGATATTCACTCTCTACATGTCTGAATTGATTTGCGTTTGTGTAAGTCCAGCAAACTGCCTCAGCTTTGTGCTGCTACGTGTTGCTTCGCCCTTTCTAACATCGGCTGGAATGGTTGCTCTAAATTGGACTAGTTTTGAGTCTAAATCGGAATTGGGGTAGAACTGGCACATTTTGACAATTCGCCATGACAAGTACGATTTATTGTTTTGTTTCCGAAGTGAGTGCAAGAAAATCTGCCTTTTAGGATGTTCAGTAACAGTTTCTTTACGTGTATGGATGCCGTATCAAATCCCAGGCATTCCTTGTTGTGTGGGAGCTGCAACGTATTCCATCCCGTATTATGGGTAGGAGGCACTTTTGGAATTGTGCTCGGCTATCCATAATGCCATTGGTTAGCGCTTCTGATAATAGGGAGCTATTACGCGACAGCCCTCGATCTCCTCATACTTATTTATTAGGAAACCTAATCGATTGCCGTATTCCTAAACTAATTCCGTCAGAGCGGTCAACCGAAAACGATGTGGATTATCCGCCGCTAACAATTCTTCATGTTTCAAATAGAGCAAAGCAAATTGTGTTAATGGGGAATAACGCTCAAAACAGATCGGCTGTGGAGTCTCAGTTAATGCTCAAAACAAGAGTAAGGTAAGCTGTTTTGTTACAATATATAATTTTTTAGACATTTTATGGCCGAGTTGATAAAATTAACCGAGCCACATTAAAAGTTGCCGCGAGCTACGAGTTGGGCATTCCTGATCTAGGATATCATTAAAATTGATCTTATACCATTTTTAGCTTTTTTACTTGTTTTTAAATGACTTTGTTAAGGAAGGTATACAAATTTGATTACCTATGGGAAGACAAGTATAAATTGGATCCCTTAATTCAATTGTAATTGTCCAGCTTTATACCAAATTACTCGAGCATAAAAAAAACCTGCCCCTGCCCCTGCAGGCAGTATTGTATACCTATATCTACAAATTTTAGGAGGAGCGGGATGTTAAAAATGCCCCTTCCCGCAACCGAAAATGATTTGAGAGCAAATCGTAATCTCTTAGATATACATACGTACCACTTTCATACTTTAGCATGCCCTAGATGAAAACTGCACAAGTCAGCATAATATGTCACTAATTTATAAAATATTTTTTGCTTATTGGTTAGATGGTCATCGGATCTTTTTATTCACTTATCATATAGAGTTAAAAAGAATAACTTGCTTAAAATTTGAAGTTTGTATTCGAAGGGGCTGAGCTTCGAGCATACACTTCAAATTTTAAGCAAGTTATTCTTTTTATTTAAATATCATTTTTTCCGAGAATTCTCCACATTAGTTCTTCATATAAAATTTATGAAACCCAAAAGCCATCATCAAAATAAAATGGAGTATTACACAAAATCTACACTCGAAGTACAACCCTTGGTGCGTTTTTTGCACATTTTCATTTTCAAATATATATCAGAGCGTTCCGAACTGGTAAAAATTGTAAATTTGAATGTAATGCAACCAGTCAAAATGTCAATGATTTTGCCATTGCCAATGTCCAGCAATTGTTTTGAAAATATGTCTTCAGATTGGTTGTTCTGCAACTCGACACGCGTCTTGATACTTAATTTGATTCTCTTGACGTATCTCCATAAAACAGACGACTTCAAACATGCGTTAAGCTCATCGGCTGGCATAGGCCGTGAAATCATTGGACATTTTTTTTCCTCGAAACTTTTCCAGACCATAACGCGCAAAACAAAAAACGAATTACGCATATATTGTAAATTAAAGTTTTGTATGGTAGTCCGATTTAGCCTACTTTTATACCCTAGATCAGGGGTGGCCAACCTTTCAGCTTTCCTGGGCCGCATTGGAAGTAGACGAGTTATATTGGGCCACACATAAAATATACGAACCCTAAAGATAGCTAATGAACAAAAACGAATATATACATACATACTTAGTTAACAATTTTAAGTAATTTAAGCTTCATTAATTCATAAATTTTTTATTATAAAATTTAAGAAAAAACAACATGAAATTGATGTGATATTTGACATTGTTTTTGAGACAATAATGCTTCGATATTTTGCGATCGAAGGTGATGCCACTCTCAAGGAGTTCTCAAGGTGCTCATAAGTTATTTTGCTCCTATTTTTATTCTTTGTGTGCTTCATCTTAAAAAATAGCTGCTCTCAAATGTAGGTGCTTCCAAATAGTGATGGCATGAATTGTGAAGCAAGGGGTAATTTTCTCTGGGAAGATAATTCTTATAAAAGTCCAGTAAAGAGAAATTATTAAATTTTTCTTAAAGTTGAACATCAGATTTCAGCTCTAGCCATTTCATTTGAAAATGTGCTGGTAAGTTTATGTTCACTAAAAATGAGTCGCAGTAAAAAAATTGATGATTTTTTTGGAAATCTTGAAATCTTTTCTCAGATTGCTGTATCAAATCGAAAATCAAGTTTGCATATTTTACGTAACTCTCAGGACAGTATTTAGCCAACGTTTTAAAATACATAAAATTATTTGCTTGAATTTGTGACTACCATAGTTTCAGTTTCATTTTGAAAGCCGCTATAGTTTGAGGGATAGTTGTTTTTCACTCTGAAGACGCAAATTTTGCTCATTTAAATAAGCTGTCAAGTCTACTAAAAAAAGCAAAATCTGTGAGCCTGTTTTCAACACCAAGTTCTGGCACAGATTTTATTATTGATTCCATAAATGACTTGATTTCATTTCGCAAAACATAAAATCTTTTCAGCATTTTACCCCAACTTAATCATCTCACTACTGAAAAATAAATAATGTCCCCAATGTCTTCAGTGTCAATTTGACTAAGTACAATTACACATTGAAAACTTTCTTTGGCCACATTGCGTAATTGTACATTTATTATGTCGAGAAGTAACTAAACTACTCTCATGGAAATGTTATATAGATAAAGAAAATGTTTTATAAAATGAATTGAGAAAGTATTTAAGTATATGAGTTTTGTTGGGCCGCATTCAAAGCCGTCTTGGGCCACATGCGGCCCGCGGGCGCGGGTTGGACACGCCTGCCCTAGATGATATCATAGGCTATACTAAGTTTGTCATTCCGTTTGTAACACATAGAACAAATAGAAAATTTAAGTTCGAATGTGTGCCGAATCGGGCAACTCCTTCGTAGGCTACCATACAAAAATATCGTTTTTCACTATATATTTCAATACTGCCTGAGAACGCGTCAACGTAGAGAGCTAAAATTTTGTACATAGTGATTTCATAGTAGTAGTAAGTAAAGCTTCAAAAATGGACTAAATCGGGCAACCATCTTGCCATATAAAAATTTAGGTTTTTTACGCGTACTATCCTAGAAGTTTTTATTGTACTGAAAAGCTCTGCTATGAAATCCTATGAAATTTGTTATAATCGTTTTTTCTGTCCGACGAATCGTTCCAGAAATATATTCGAAATGACCACTTCAAAAATTAAATTTGCACAGATGGGTGATCTAGATCTAAGTTACTATGTTTGTAAGATTCTTTGTATCGATATACAATAAATAAATAAAAGGCCGTAGTTAAAAATAAACCGAAAAAACAAATTAAATTATCTAATTCCAACTTTGAAAGCGTTGTAATAATAATTGGAACACCAACGATGATGTTGGTAGAGAAAAATGCGATCATCATTATACGGTTTCTTGTTCAGGTGTGATAGGGTGACTCATCAAAAATGAAGATATAAAATTTAACCTCTAAAACTGTATGCCATGTATTTGTAGCAATCGAATTTCGATGTACAAATTTCTTTTCTTAAATTGGATTAAATTAGTATACAGAATGGTTATTTCTGGTCGTCTACCAAATTGGATAATTATTCCCCCTTGTCGCCATACGGCACTTGGAGAAATCACGAAAAATATGTATCAATATTATCTATAATACCTTTCATCGAACTTCTACGGTAGGCAATCAGAGATAACCATAAAGTTCGATTTTTCTTCATTTTAAATTCATTTTAGAAATTCATTGAAATTATTTTCAGTGAATTTCAGTCTGCTGGAGACGAGAGTTAATCCGCCATTAATTGTGTGTATTATGATGTGTGAAACAATCTCCGTCAGAGATTAAACAGATTGTGTGAATTATTACCTATATTTCGTCTAACTTTTGCTCTGTCGAAGTTATGTGGTGATTGTACCACACAGGACAGGGAGTGCTTCTCCTGCTGGAGGAATATCCACCTGCCCTTCGTAGGA
>OZ005742.1:76318446-76436033 GCA_963930735.1 Dioctria linearis | reverse complement strand
CAATCAGACTAGATACACAACACATACAAGTAAAGCGAGTGACACTAAAGAAATAATAGGAAAGACTACATTAAATGTAATAATTATGATGAGTACCCAAAACTTAACAATACGAACAGCTTTCAAGTCGTGATGAGGTCTTGGATGATTCGGAAACAGAATCCATAGAGGTCAATCACAATAACAAAACAACGAAACACATTATAAGCATAAAAAAGAAAAGGAAACACTAAACCACTTCCTCCTATTGTTGCATAAGTTAAATGTTAAGGAAATTGCAAGCAAGCTCAGTTTAGCCCAGGCTAATAAAAATTTCAAGTTTAAAAAAATTAACGTCCTTACACACTTTTCTTTAAAAGATTAAATGGACTATAAAACTGCCTTGGCCTTGTTGAAAGGTGAAAAAATTAATAATTTATCTTACACGCCTAAGGAAAGGAAGCCTAGTAGTGTATTGCTTAAATTTCTCTATTCGACATACCTATGACGAAAACGGCATTAAAAAAGAGTTTTGATTTCGATTCCGATGGTTTGAAATTATCAAAATTTTAGATTTAAAATAATCTCGAAATGTGAGAAATAGGAACCTTTGTGGCTCGCGCAAATTAAATCACACAGTGATATTTCGGACATAATTAAAACTAATCTCTCTCTGAACCAAGGTGTTAAATTCTATTGAAATCTGCCCGAATATCTGCTCCGTGTGTAATCAGTAAGGCAGATAGCTGCCCACAAAAATTGGCACATATGTGACATTTTGCCAGATCGTTTAGGAACAAAAACAGGTTTACGAAACTGGAATAGCCCATATGCACTTTGTAAGTAAATTATTGTCGGCTTTTCTTTAATTAGGTCAATTCATAAGAATTTAGATAACGTACGCAAAACGGGATAAATCCAAAAAACTGGAACTGCTTCTGGAAAAGTAAATGTCCTGGAGGAGGTTGATTAGACAATGCTTAACATGATTCGTCAGCTGTTTGCCGCTTAATTCTGCCATAGCGTGCAGGTTATAGCAAAGACTTAAGCGAAACAAAAATAACATGCAGTTTTGAAGTGAAAAGAAAAATCAACGAAAGGCCACCACTGAACGACAATGAAAAGTGCTTGAGCCTGGAAGTACTTTATTTTTAAATATACCACAGAAAGTTTCAATTCTTAAAGCTAGAAAAGCAAATCAACAACCATACAGAATTTACCAAAAATATAATTCCGGAAAGCCAGAAACGGACGATAATGGTGAGATTATCGTACGCAGAGCTCTAGATTGCAATGGTATATTTACTACTATCTATAAAACTATCTTGGTGGGTGTAAATAAAGATTTCATTAATTTGAAAAATTGAAATCTATTGAATCCATATCATTGCTGGCATTGAATTTTCGTCCGCTTCTTCAATGGTGACAAATTCATTTATTATTTCTTCTTCATCGTTTTTAAAGTTCGTTTCACTACCATTAGAAAGTTGTTGCGCTCTTTTGTGTAAAGTGGGGCGAGCAAGCACAATTTTCCCCGCAAATATAGGATTAACGAGAAAATGAATCATACAAGGAAATCTTTCTTTCAAAATAACTGCGTAATATAATATATTAGTAAGATTGACATAATATGATTTATTGGTATAAAAACCAATTGTTTGAAAAGTTTGTAAGCAACCGTGCGATGTACTATTCGGATCATCGGTGTACACATCGCATGATTGAAAATGCAGGGATAGCAACTGAACGTTTGGTGTGCACCACGATTCGAAATGTCACTTTTGAAAGTTCTTTAAGAATAAAATTACGCTAAGCGTCAAAACTACTAAGCAGACCGAGTCACTACACTAACAGACCGTAGCATAAAATGTGCAGACCGATGTGCTGGGGAAATAATGGTGGTAGCCCAATCATCATGAACACACTGATGAGCTCATGATGATTGGTTGGATGAATGTAATGCTGAATTTTGCTCTAGCACTGGCACTAAACTCATTTATATACAACGCATTCATATGATGACCAAATCAATGATTGCGCTTGTGAATAAATCCAGTTCCTCATCGCTGAGCGTAATCATGATCCTCATTGGTGAGTAAATCGAATACCTCATCGCTGAGCGTTATTATGATTATCGGGGGTGGTATAGTTTTTAAATTCAGAAAACAACAGATTTGTGATTATCACGCATGTTAAATGCGTGGACGAAAGTACAACTATACCGCTATACTTTCGTGCAGGGATACGACACGCAATCGCAAGCATAAAGAATTATTATTATTACAATACAGCTGATATATATACCCATTACACATATCATCAACAAATTGGTTATTCTTTTAGTTTATTTTAGGAATATACTATCCATAAAATAGGAAAAATTCCTTACAAATGATTGAAAAATACTTGACTTTTACGGGACCTGTTAGACTTCAATTATACTTCGCTTTTGACAAATGAATGACGAATGAAGAAATTCAGTCCCACTTCGCATGCGCATACTTAGTAAAAGCCAAAGGAAATAAATTTTTAATGCAACTCCATTTATCTCCCTTTCACTCGTATCTTAGATTCACTAAACTGACTGATAAGTATCCATCCCAATTTATTGATGAGCTGATAGATGAGTTAGGGAACAAACCCAGCGGGGCGCTCAGTAAGAAAGTTAGTTGTCGTACAACAACATAATGTGCACTCACACTGTCGTACTTCACATAGAATTGGTGTTAGTTAACATAAGACCCCCCACCCGCACCATCACTAAAATATTGTAAACTGATGAGGATTAGCTACCAGGGATAACGCTTCTGTCGCCTGAACGTCATGGTGTGTAAAAATGTGACATTAGGTTTGTATGTTTACTCGAAAGTTTTTACCCAGGCATAAAAGATTTTTACCCATAATAGGTCTGCATGTAAAAATCAAATAAAAACTTTCTTTCGGTAGAGGGGATAATACTAGATGAGAATGGAAAAAGTTAACGGACAACTTATGACTAAAGCCTGGGTAAATCGACGTACATTTGTCAGCTGTCAAAAATTAAGATTATTATTTTTTTATTAATTTATAATTTTTTTAATAAAATCGGACTTACTTTATTTTTTAAAAAATCGCACTGACAACTGAAAGAATTATTTCAAATGTCAAATGAACAGAATGAACAACTTACTCATCCACTTTACCCTCCGCGCGTTCAGTCGCAATCAGAACGTCACATAATGTCACACTTTTACACATTATGTGGTTCAGGCGACCGAAGCGTTGTCATTTTCCCAGCACATCGGTGTGCATATTTTCACGCTACGGTCTGTTAGCATAGTGTCTCGGTGCGCTTAGTAGTTTTGACGTTTAGCGTAGTTTTATTCTTTTAAAAAGCTTTCGAATAAGACATTTCCAATCGAAGTGCAAATCAACCGCTCAGACACGATATACAGAGTAACAAGTTATGAACGAGAAAAACAAAGTGATAATATTTATGTAAATTTAGTCCACTGGATCCATTGAAAATGTTGCAATAAATATCATATGAGTTTCTTACCTTAAATATACATTGAATTTGTTAGTTTAAACCTCATTCATTAAGCCGTTCTAGAAATATATGCGAGAAACCAATGCAAAAAATCAAAATTGCTCAAATGGGTGACCATTCGAAATTTCATACGTGCATTCATCTAGGGTATCATAAGAATTGGTCTTAGACCAATTCTAGATTTTTCACTTGTTTTTAAATTATTTTGGTTAGGAAGGGTATGAAAATTTTATTACGGTTCGGAAGGTAAGAAAGCAAGCTTAAGATTATCAGAACATCATTTTTCTGTATGAATAGTAGTTTACGGCGGAGGAGCTATTCAAATCAAACTTTTGTCAGTTTTACATAAGAACACTGGAAATATTTTAGAATGTATGGACTCCGTTGGGCCTCGCATGTGGTAGGGACGGCGTCTATTTCATGCTTGTGAAGTATTCTCGAGGGTTTTGCCTGAACGCATGGCCTGTGTAAAAATGTTATCTTTTGTTCAGGAGGGGAAATGTATTCAACTGTCAAATTTTCCTAGTCCGAAAAGTTAACATATGTACACATTATGGGTAAAAAACTTTCAGGTCTGTGTAAAAACTTTGAAGCCTGGGTAAAAACTTTCGAGTAAACATACAGACCTAATGTTAACTTCTCATACTAGGAAAATTTGACAGTTGCATGCATTTCCCCTTCTGAAGAAAAGTTAACATTTTTACACAGGGTAAAGTGGATCAGTAAGTTTATTCTTTTCTTTCATTTGTCAGAGGGACTATTTAAAAATAAACTAAGTCCGATTTTATTAAAAAGAAAATATTATAAATTAATAAAAAAAATTAAACTTGATTTTTGGCAGCTGACAAATTTACGTCGATTTACCCAGGCTTTACTCATAAGTAGTGTGTTAACTTTTTTCACTTTCATCTAGTATTATTTGTCTAATTCATCACTACATCGCAACTAGCCCAGGTTATAGTTTTTCTCACGCATATAAGTTAACACACCAAACATCGCAGACGCTAAGTAAGCTTTTTTTTCATGTATCGGATGCACCTGGCCTTGAATTCATTTCATATTTTTACAACCCCACCTTATAAGACAAGTGGAACGTTTCCATTCCACTTTAACAGAGATCATGCGATGCCTTAAGGATGATGGAACAAATCGCTTCTTTAAGGAATTGCTCGAACGTTCAGTAAATGAATACAATCATACATTTCTTTCCATAATTGGAAATCCGAATCCCGCGAGTAAAAGAAGAACAGGAGAGTGACTTAAAATATCACAAAAAGATACACAAGCCTCTAAAGAACTATGAGGTAGGACAAATAATTTTTGTAAAATATAATAAAAGAATTGGTTTCAAACTTACAGTGAAAAATAAACAAGAAGAAGTTAGGGAAAACAGACACACTACAGTCATAACAAAGTCCGGAAAAACAGTCCGCAAAAGTAATATAAGAATATAATTACAGATTCCCTACCTTTCCCGCAAAGGCGGATGTTCAAATTCTGAATTACTCTAATTCCTGGATCATCGCACTAAGCTCTGGATTTGCAAAAATAAAAATGGTAATTTCAAACTTGTAATTGACCTAGATCTTTATGATAAATGCATCTCCGATAACCTTCTCATCCTTGATTATCAAATCACAAGCAACCATTCCCTATATCCATTTCTTCACCATGAACTTTGTCAGATTCAAGATTTAGTAGAAAATATTAGACCACATAAGGAGAAAAGATCACGGGGCATTATCGGCAGTGCTTGGAAGTGGATAGCTGGTAATTCGGGCCACGAAGATTTTATTGTAATTCAAAATAAAATAAATAATGTTTTGGAAAACAACAACAGACAAGTCATCATCAATAAATTGCATAATTTATTTATTTATGGTCTACATAGGTATAAATCTTACAGACACTTCATGTACTTAACTATAATCTTAACAAGTGGCAAGAACTTTAAAAATAATAATAAGTGTAAAAATAAAAGGAAGAGAAAAAAAACAAAAACAAAAATTGAGTATAATAATATGCATACATAATTCAAGAGTTATAATGCTCATAGTTGACTTTTGAAAGTTGCACTAGACATTGTCCAATCAACAAGATGATATACCGAATTTAATTGAGAAATACAATCTGAGATTACTTCATAACTACCATATCTAGTTCTATGATGTGATTCATAAAGCAAGTTCCTCGGACGTATAAGTCTTTATGGAGAAGGAGAGTATATATGTATCAATTCGGTCTATATGATTACCATAAAACGGACACAGAATAGCAGATGCACACTCAAGTTCAGACCTCACTAAAGCAAAATAAAGGACTTTCAAAGTACCCAAATCACTAAATCCCTTAAAATTCCGTTTTAAGAACCCCAAGTTTCTGTTTGCTCTAGAAACAATCGTTTCAATGTGGGGGATAAACGATAATTTTCTATTAATTGTAACCCCCAAATCCTTCACCTCACTAACTCTCCGAAGAGGATAATTATTGATTTTATAGACTGGATTTAACTCCCGATGGAAAGACATGATCTTACATTTTGAAATATTAAGATCAAGTTTATTTTTAGCACACCAAACAAAAAAATTATCAATGTCACTTTGAAGCAGTATAAAACAATTTGTTTTGGTACGTTATTCTAGTATAAAGTTTGAGATCATCAGGAAAAATTAGCAAGTTGGAAAAATGAATATGATCAATTGCATCATTAATAAATAACACAAATAGTAAAGGGCCCAATTAGCTACCCTGAGGAACAGCTGAGTTGACATTGATTATTCTAGATTTAAGGTGACCTACTTTGACATATTGTTTCCGATCGCTTAAATATGAGGAAATCCAGTTAAGCATAGATGAATGAAAACCAAGCAACTCAAATTTGAAAACTAACACCGATAAACAAATCCTGGTGAAATCAGTGTAAACTGCATCAACCTGATTACCATCTTCAATTTTATTTAAAGTGTAGTTTGAGAATATGACTAAATTAGATGTACATGATCTGCCAGAAACGAAACCGTGTTGCTGTGGTGCTATAATTTCTTTAACTAAAAAGAATAATTTTGAATTAATCAAGGAATCTAACACTTTCGGAATATTATTCATAATGGATACTCCCCGATAATTGGATACCAGGGTTTTAGGTCCAGACTTATGTATTGGAGTTATGTGAAAAACTTTCCATTCATCTAAAAATTGACCAGTACTCAGAGATAAATTAAAAATCTGGGTTAGACCGCAAGGCAAAGAATTAGCGCAATTAATAAGTAAAGATGAGCAAATTCCTTCAGCATCAACCTTGGAACTACATTTCAAATCTTTAAGGGCATTAAGTACATCAGCATCATCAAGTAAAATGCAGCCGATTTCCAATGAATTACCTTCAAAAGAGTGGGTAGCATTATTGAAAGAGCCATAAGTAGAATTATCATATATAGATTCAAAATAATCTGCAAAAAGGTTACAGCTGCTCTGAAGGTCATAAGATTTATTATTGATATAATACAAAACATTAGGAAAGCCAAATGTTTTCGTTTCGAGTTTATAAAAGACCAAAGCGTATTACTATTAGATTTTATACAAGCCGCATTCTTAAGTCTTAATAGACCTCTATTGAACCATTTAGGGTGATTCGTTCTTTGTAAATGTTAGAAGGAATAAATCTATTCATTCCTTCTCTTAACACGTCAAGTAACTTGGTATATGCTTCATGTAGGTTAAAACTATCTATAAAGGACCAATCTATGTTAAAAAAGTAATCATTTAGATTGTTAAAATCTGCTCCATTAAAATTTAAAATAACGCTAGACAGTTTATCAAGTTAAGAAGCAAAGTCATAAAATGATACATCAACTATAATAGCTTTATGGTGTAAATCAATTGGACATAAAGATTAATCGGTTTCAATAACTCTAAGTATTAAATCCCTGTTTAGAAACACTAAATCTAAATGACGTCATAGACATTTTCAATGACAGAAAGAGAGAAATCATTAACTTTAGTGCTCAAACCTCTTATGTTTTGATAATATATTGATAATCCTTTAGAGTTAATAACATAACAAAAATTACAAATTAATTTATAAAAATAATTAAGGAAGACCAAATAGTAGGTCAAAGACTAGACTTAATTATGCAATATAAACTTTGATTAATAAAAGAAGAGTTAACTAATATAAGGTATGCAATATATTTATACAATTTTACTCATCAAATCAATAAAACTAAAATATATTATCACGAAAATTCCATACCCAAAAGTCTTACAAGGATTGTAAAATTTGCAATAAATTGTCAATTTGTAATCAAGGTAACTTACTAGATATCAGTAACAGCACTTGCATACCCAACTTGCTAAGAAGTCTCAACTCTATGCACCACCATCCACAGTCAACACATTCGCACCATAGAGGAAATCGAACAAGGAGTTTTCACAACTGCACCATGGGAATTTAGCCGACGCTGCACTTTTTACTTCACGCGATAGCCCAGGTAGAAATAAGGTAGCTAAGTTAGATTTAGTCCTTAATTAATTTTTTGTCGAGGAATAAACGTATTAAAAGTTAAAGTTCGTTTTGTTTTTTTATAATAATCCGGCTACAAAAATTAACTTATACACCACGTTCAGCTGAACACGAAGCAGCTGTCGACAATATTGCCTCTTTTAGCAACTGAGGGCGGCATTGCTTCCAGCACACAGTTACTTCGGCAACCTCAAGCCGTACGGTTACAATTGGTACCAGCAAGCGACTATCAGCTCAAGGTTAAGTTCTAAGAATTCAGCTACTATACGTCAACATCCGTCGTACTATTCAAGCTAGTACCCCATCAGCAGTTCTGAACTAAAGGCTAAACTGCAGTACCTCGTCTACAACGTAGACATCAAGCCATTCTAGCTAAACTAGTAGTGCCCGGTCTATATTACCACACAAGCGCTAGAAACTTGAATTAAATATCATTGTCAGGCTGTCGCCATAAAAGCGGAATACACAAAGATTTTGAAGTCTATGCTCTATTTCGAAATGACGCCACCTACGAATGGTCTTAACAAATGTTCAAATTAATGAAAAAAAAAACTTTTCTTAGCTTAGCATCTTAGAATCGTGAACATTTCCAGACCAGTTTGCGATAATTACATACAGATCATACGAAGGTCTACAAATCATAGCATTGTATGAGTTATTTCCTATCCTGTCTACAAACACTCCTTCGTAATCTGATGGATCATCGATTTCAATTATAGTTTCATCTATACAACCACCCACATTTGGGAATCCACTTCTTTTGAAAAAAAAAATCATAGAAACAATATTCACGCCAGCAAAATACATTCTGGAATAAGTTGCTTATAATAGCATCAGTGATCCCACCATAGTCCAATCCGAGTAGATTTACTATTTTTTTCCTGACATGTATCATGTACTCCGGAATATACAAAATCTATTACTATGGCTTAGTCATGTCAAGGAATCTGAATGGCATGAAAGCTAACTGCGAACTGTAAACAATAATTTATTTTACTAAGGATGTTTTTGCCATAGTTTCGCGCTTTGTGTATCAGCAGCTGCTAAAGAAATGCCATCAAAAATTGAGAAATCTGTTCAGAATGTATACATACGGCTTGTTCACTTTTAGTGCCAAAAGACAGTCTGAGTTGCAAGACTTACAAAAGGAATTTAAAGTAAAAATCCACAAAATATTAAATCCTTTTACCATAGACAAGAAATACCCAGATATCGATGGTAGTACTAACAGAGTGATGTACGAGAAGAGCTCATAGGAAACCTCAATAACTCACTGATCTCGGCTAAATATATTATGGGCACGAACCAACAGTTTTTTTATTTGTTCAATGTTGGCAAGGAAGATTTCATTTCTTTCTTTGAATTGTAATCGAACATATTTCTTCCGAATTCGTGTGCATTATTGGTGGTTGTACTTAGACGGTCAGAATAAATTCTGTCTGCCTTGTTGCGGGATTGGTTGATTGTGATGGGTCAGGGTGATGGCATGGGGGGGGGGGGGATAAGAATTAATGCAAGATTTACTTCACTTCTTTTAATAGTTGGATACAAAATTACAAACTTTAGCGAAATTTATTATTGTCACGGGTACAAATCACATATTTAGGGAAATAACCCCGGGCAGCCAGATACGACATATAAGCGACAAAACAACGACAAATTTTCATCATTTGTCGACAAAATTATATCACAAATATAATTTGAAATTGTGGTCATGGTTGATGCCAAATGTCACATAATATATCATATAAGCAATATTTGAGCTTGTCACAGATATGTTAATAAATTCTGTGACAATTAATCTACTTGCCTTTGTGGCATTTCAATGCCATCATTTTGTCAAACGGTAATAAATTGTATATAGGTATTTAAAACTGAAGTGTAAAAAACTACACGAATTTTTGAAAAACATTCATTTATGTATTACAAATTTTAAATTTTATTTCGGCTAGTTCTTTGCAATAGCTTTATTGACGATAGTTTTACGATATCTGAAAACAGGGAGACATAGAAGATTGAAACTTGAATTATAAAAGCAATTAATAATATCAATTTAGCTATATTTTGGGCAAAGAATTGTTATTCTTTTGAATGCTGATATCCCGATTTCTAATAGTCGGTTAATAACACCACGGATGGCGGCGTTACTTCTCTCTCCGATCATATTTTTCATCAATCACACTTTTATAGGAAAATATTAGTCATATAACTGAACTTTGTCACATTTTGTTCACAGTTTCCTGTGAAATTTTTGTCCATAAAAACTGGGATAGCAGCACCACAGGCAGCCGATTGTGTGACATTTCTTTTTCACAATAATTTCCTTTTTTTTTTGACAAATTTTCGACATTCTTTTGTGATGCAAATTAACTACAAATAAAATTTTGGAAATATAACTAAAAATGTTCATTTATAGTTCCTTATAGGCTACGGAAATAAAATCTGTTATAAGAATAAAACCAGAAATTACTTAACTTTGTGTTTTTCTTTGTTTTCTCCGTGTTTTTTTTTATAAAGCTGGACAAGGAAAGGTCCTTTTGGTAATCTGTCCATTCACTAACGGATCTACCTGGATGCTGTAATGTTAGGTAAGTCTCTGATTATGGATGAAATGGACATCGCTGGTGATTTTTTTAAATTGCACTCAATCTTCTTTATTCACAACCACTCTTTTTGACTATCACATGAATTTACACATTTCTTTCTTTGAGTTACCCCAAAAAAACTTATTGTGTTCATGTCTCTATCAGACGGGATCAAAACGAAAGCTCGTTCTCCACGATCTCCTGTGTTTTTCTTCGGGCCTCCGCGGTTGGGGAAAATCTCTCTGGGCTGCCACATATGCTGGGGCCGGTTTCGCCGCATCTAGATCGACGAGGGCATACTAGTAGGTAGTATGGCCTCGTCGATCTAGATGGAAGTGTCTGAGATTTTTGGCCCTCGCTCAGACGCTCTGCACGCGCTTTCCTCATTAAATCGGGGACATGCTCCTTTCCTCCTCACTGCGAGGGAAATCTAAAGAGTAAAAATCTAAGAGTATGTATGTAAGGAAGTAGAGATATTTAAATATTCAGTCTGTTGAAATATCTTTGATTTCAAAAATATTTACAAAAAAATATGTATTTTAAAAATCAACATAATCCGTGGTTTAATAAGAGCTTAAGGGAATTACGGCAAAGGAAGATAACTATGAATCAAAAATCTAAATATACTAATACGGAATGTGATTGGAATTATTCACGTGTAGCGAGAAACGTTTACAAGACAGAAATAAACAAGTGAAAAAGCTAGAATTGGTCTAAGACCAATTCTTATGATACTCTAGATGAATGCACGAATGAAATTTCGTATGGTCACCCATTTCAACAATTTTGATTTTTTGCATTGGTTTCTCGCATATATTTCTAGAACGGCTCGGCTGTCGGACAGAAAAAATGATTATAACCAAATTTATAGGATTTCTTATTCTGAAGATGTTTTTAGTACCATAAAAATGTCTAGGACTGATCGTTTTCAAAGTATATGTAAAAAACCAAAAATTTTATATGGCAACACCAAGAAGGGGTTGCCCGATTTAGTACATTTTTGAAATTTTATTTGCTATTAGTATGAAAATACAATGCACCAAATTTCAGCTTTCTATGTCGACGTGTTCTCAGGTAGTGTCCAAATATATCGTGGAAAACGACATTTTTGTATGGCAACCCCACGAAGGAGTTGCTCGATTTGTCTCATTTTCGAACTTAATTTTACTTTTTTTTTAATGTCCGTGTACAAAATTTCAGCTTTCTAAGTGAACGCGTTCTCGAGTTATCGTGCGCACGGACAGACGGACGGACGGACGGACGGACATGCAAAAATCAAAATAACTTTTAATTTTATGCGTTACCATCATTATTTCTGTGCGTTACAAACGGAATGACAAACTTAGTATACCCTATAGATTTCATCTAGGGTATAAAAAGGTTAAAAGTACTTATATTGGAGAATCTAAGTGATTGCATTGAACAAAAACACATGTGGAGGGTCATTAGAGCTTTGGTATTTAAGGAGACAAAAAAAGATGTGAAAGCCATTAATTTTAACGGCATATTAGTTCAAGATAGTCTAGAAATTGCGGATAAATTTAATGTATCTTTAATAATAGTCTACAAGAAATAAAAGACACAGTACCAGATTTGCCATATAGGAATATTATAATGGGAACTAATCATCAGTTTAAGTTCCAAGCGATAACATTAAGAGATTTACGTGGAGCATTAAAAGGAATAAAGCAAAAAAAGTGTTTTAACAACATAACACCAAAGATACTGCTAGTATGTTTTGGAGTACATAGGACCAGAGATGCTTAACGTAATTAACAATTCATTAATGACAGGTGTATTTTCAAGTATTTGGAAAGAAACAATGGTGTCACCAATTGTGAAAGTGAAAAATTCCATGAAATGCGAAACTATAGGCCCATCAATAGTATACCAGTACATGAAAAAGTCTTGGAAAAAATCGTACACTAACAACTCGATAAATATGTCGAAATAAATAATATAATTATTGAAGAGCAGTCTGGCTTCAGAAGAAATCATTCTTGTGAAGGTAAATGTAAATAGGATGTATCTTTTTGGATATGAAGCGAGGTTTCGAGACTGTAGATCCCTAAATAAGCTTCTCATTTACGGAATAAAATCTAAAGGGTATGAATGGTTTAAATCTTATTTGTGCAATAGATGTCAACGAGAAAAAGGTAACGACAAACTTTCAGATAGCATAGAAGTACGGCGGGGAGTCCCGCAGGGGCAATACTGGGTACTCTATTGTTTCTTATATATATATTACTGATGTGAAGAGTGTCAGAAAACACTCTAAACTTGCACTTTTCGCGGATAATGCTTTAATTTACATCGAATGGGGCAATATCAGTGACGTTTGGTATATTTTACAAGAAGATATGAATCGTGTTAATCAGTGACTTCAAATAATCAAGTTGAAATTAAATATTGAAAAAAACTAAATATATGGGGACAAATAGCGAACTGGATATAAATATAAATATTGAAAGTGAAAGTATTGAAAAAATATATGAAATAAAATATTTCGACCATAAATTGAAATTTAGTTCCATGTGGAATACACGACTAAAAAAATTGCAAGAATAATGTTTTTTAAAGTAGAATAAGAAGAAACATTACAATGATCAGTGCAATTAATATATATAACGTGATCGTCAAGCCACATTTTGAATATTCTTCCGCTGTACTCTTCCTTGGAAATCAGCAAATGCTTGCACAGTTGCAAAAACTACAAAATAAGGCAATGAGATCAATCTTGAGAAGTAACAGACATCCAAAATTAAAAATAAGATGATGCCTGAATATTTAGTTAAGCATATTAGCTATGTAAGAGAATGCGTGGAGTCAATCCGATCAGACGTTACCTCGTGTTGCAGATCTAAAACAAGTGATAGTGTTGTGCTAAACAGTTTCAATCAAAATCGACAACTATAATTATTTAAGATCCGACGCGACCGTTAAATAAATAAATAATCAAAATAAATTTTATCTGGCAAGTGAAGGGCTTTTCTATGCCCTATCAACATTCAATAAGCCAGAAGCACGGTAACGTTTTCTTTCCTTCTTTTCATCTGTGATCAGTGCAAATGCATCAGCACTTGTCACAGATGTGCAAACCGGATGTACCCAGCTGTGGTCATTGAACTGTGCAGCAAATAGGCCTAACACTATTGTTTTTTTTTACATCGTTGTGTCGTTGACTGCTGCAGGTGGCGCCCAAATATTTGTGTTCTTCTGGAGCATTCAGAATTTCATTTTAAATTTCTGCAATATTCGCGGATTAAGAGCAAACCGGTTTTCGGTGTAGGTACTGCCACCTTAACTCAAAAAATTCTGCAATTCTTGCGCTAAGTAAAACCAAGGTCGTTTCTGATGCTGATATTAATCAGTATCACGTCGCTGGTTACAGCTTCGTACCTCTTTTTTCTCAACATATAGAGATCACAGTATATATTCGGAATGATGTGGCCTTTACAACTCTTCAAGATTTTGCTTCTGCCAATCCAGAGTTTAACTATATCTGGAGTAGGTTCAAACTTCACAAGCACATCAAGTATGTCTGATGATGACACGGTATCCGTATTTGACAATATCTCCAACAATATTAATCATTTGCTTTCTGGTTCCCTATCTTCCGAAATCGTCCTGGCAGGCGATTTTAATGTTTATAATATACCGTAGCTCAGACATTCTTCTACCGCAAGTCCTGCGGGCCGTTTAATCGAACTCTTCTGTGCACCAACGCGAGTTCCTGATGCAGTTGGAGATAAAATTAATTTACTCGACTTGTTTTTAACATCTCATCCTGACAAATATTCCATATCAATGGGTTTCCTTCTCGGAAATTCAGACCATTGTTTAATCACGGCTCAATTTACCACCTCAAATCTGTGCCGCCCTACTTCTCCACCTACAAGTAGGGTTCTTTGACACTATAAGAATGCTGATTGAGAATGTCTCAATAAGTATCTTAGAGAAATTTATTGGTCGGTCTGTTTTGCTTCGAGGGATGTTAATGAATGCTTAGAATTTAGTAACATACTATATCTTGGCATGCGTGAATGCATTCCGTATTCTTACAGCAGATCTCAACAACAGCATCACCGCTCCTGGTTTAACGATAAGTGCAACCAAGCTATAAAAGCGAAAGAGTCTGTTTTTCGCGCTTATCAATTGCATCCATGACCGGAACTGAAACAAGTCTACAAGACTGCACGGAGCACCTGCAAGTCGATTATCCAGAGAGAAAAATTTCTTTTTGACCAGAATATTAGACAAAGAATCTTGGCAAGCCGCAAAGGTAGAAAAGTTTTCTGGTCCTTAGTCAAAACCATCAGAAAAAACTTCACCAGTTCCTCTATACCTTCACTAATTAATAATGGTGAAGTGATTGCTAACTCCCTGGATAAAGCTAATATTTTAGCTGCAAGATTCGCTTCAAATTCTTGTCTTCCGCCCACTTCACAAACACCTGTTTTGCATCGCCCGTGTGAATGCGTACAAGACCCAATACACATTGGTACGAGAGATGTGTTCAGGGTCGCCCCTGTTAACTAAAAGCTGTACCTCATCCTTGGCTAAACCTCTGTGCTAACTACTCTACTTGTCTCATTCGACAAAAAAATTCTCAACTGCTTGGAAAATAGCTCACGTTCAGCCTATTGCCAAGAAAGCAGAAAGTAGCGATCCCTCAAATTATCGACCATTTGCGATCAGTTCTATTCTTTCAAAGGTTTTGAATCTATCATTAACTCAATGAATGAAGTATCTTGAAACTAATCATCTCATCAACGATCGCCAATATGGCTTCGGAGCTGGACGTTCATCTAGAAACTTGCTGACCTTTCTTACGGAACGTTGGAACCGTAGTTTTCACAATTTTGGTGAGTCTAAAATCGTTGCCCTAGATATTGCAAGGGCCTTTGATAGAGTCTGGCATCCAGACCTTTTATCTAAACTTAAAGCAATTGGTCTCTCCCCTCCCCTCCCAAGTAACAATTTTTCCAATTATTGGTGACTGAAGGTGATGGGTAGTTTTATTAGGCGTATATAATGGTTACTCGGTTATATAAGAATTTCAGTGGTTATATAAGAGTTTTATAATATTGCCAATTGGTGGTGTAGTTATATTAGAGTTTTTTAGGTTACTAATGGTTATCTTGGAAATAAGTTACTCAAGGTTTTATAAGTTGGTGATGGAAATGTTTCAATCACCAGCCTATATAACTTAGAGTAACCATTACTAGAAGGTATATAAGAAAGCTTTACAATTGTTTTGATCACCACGTTATAAACTTATTGGTAATAAGTGTTTATTGCGGTATCCGTGGTTACCCTTGTATAACTCGACAACTTTCAGTAATTTAGGTGACTTTAATAAAAGTTGGGAACTTTCAGTAATACATATACCCACTATAAAATATCGTAAAATTTTTTGGTGGCCCTTTAGTAACTACGGTGATCGTTATAAAAACAAATTACTTTTAGTGTCGAATGGAGCCATTATAAAACTGTTTTTATTTATATAACATAATATAACCAAATGGTATATACCTAAGAACACTAACGTCTGTTTTTTGTGACTATACTTAAGATATATAACATTACCAAAGGTTACATATTATGACTAAAGGGTATATAAGGACCATTTTCGAAGCATGGTAGTGCCTTTAGTGTATATAATATTTCTAGAAGTTTTATAAGGGTCATTCAGTTTATATAAAACTACTTGAAGTTTTATAATGGTAATTTGTTCATTTAAGTACAAGCCGCCATTTTTTCATCTGTCCATTGCAGATAAAAAAGAAAATGTCGGTTAAGCCAATTTTTTAAATTCCAGATATATGGCTTCCGTTTTATTTGTCTATGAAGGAAATACATCTTTTTAGGTACATAACATTTCTAAAGTATGTTATGTAATTTTTCTGAATTAATGTCACATTAGTGAAAATCTTAAATTTTGTAATATTTAATTAAAATTATTAAATATTGCTTATTTTTGGAGCGGTCTGTATTTTTTGGAAGTATCTATGATGATACTCACAGTAAAATTTCAATTGCAGCTGAATTTCACCACATATGCCGAAAAATTGTACTTCTAAAATGTAAAAATATTAAACCCTTACATTATAAAAATACAATACAAAAAAAAATCGAATTTCTATGTCAAGATAGGTTTCGTAAATATTTGCATATTATTGTTTTATAAAGGTAACGAAAAATAATTTCCCTAACATTTCTATCACTGAAAGTAATCAGTCTGAGAATTCCGAGCGTTGTGGAAACGCTACCATCACCATTATAAGCAAAGTTTATAAAGGTAACCGAGACATTACCGCAACCACTGCTATGACCAAAATAAATTAATCGAGAGCACCTTGGGTTATATAAGGGTTATATAAGAAGCTATATTAAGGTAACCAGAATATTTTGGTTACTCATTTTATAAAACTTTTAGTTATATAACGTTACCTAAATCAGGTCACGATAAGCTTTATATAATCCTCCATTTTAGCTCTATAAGGACAAAGACGTTTCGAGCACCAGTCTATATAACTTAAGTTATATAATTTGGTAATAGAAACTTTACGGTTACTACTATATAAAAAAAATTGTTTCTTGGGCTTCTATTATAGATAGAAAGTTTCCTATCTAGTGGCCAAATACGTGTTGTATTAGATGGCGTTACATCTGAACCGCATCCCATAAATACCGGTGTGCCTCAAGGCTCTGTTATCTCTCCAACTCTCTTTTTAATTTTCTTTAACGATCTGCTTTCCCTTACTTTCAATCCCATCCATAGTTTCGCAGATGGCAGTACTTTTCATTTCGCTTACTCCTTTGACACTCTTGCGGACTCCAGGGGGAATGCCGCATGTGTTAAACGAGGTTGCATGATTAGATCAGTGAATTACGATCATAAAAATATCCTCGCTTGGGGCTAAGCGAATCGCGTCGAACTCAATGCATCTAAGAGCCAAAGCTCTCTCATCTCATTAAAACAAGATTATAACGTTTCTTTTGATATATCATTAATTTCTGATTCACCGTCACTAAGCATTCGTGGCATTAATATTTCCAGTAAGTAAAACTGGATAGATCACATCTTCTCTGTTGCCAAAGAAGCATCGCAATGTCTTGGATTTCTGAAAAGTTGTAAGAAATATTTCAGCCCGTCAAATCTAGCGCTCCTCTACAAGTCCTACATTAGACCTAGAATATCTATTTATTTGTTGATAAAGAAGAATTTATTTACACGTACCAAGTACCTAAAAAACAGAGTATATATTTTACAATCATGTATACAAATGACAAATCATGCTAATAAATTCAGTTATGATTATTATAATCACATAATGTTTGAACATTAAGTGATAAGAAACCCTTGTGGTTCCGAAATACTTCAGCATTTTCTCCACCTGATAAAATGTGCAATTGAAGATTATTTGGATAAACACAATGAATGGAATTCATCAGGCTATGTACCAGGTGATTGTATTCGTACGTGTGCACAGTCCAGTACTGCTATAAGACGAGGAAATCTAGCTATGTCACAAAAAACGTGAACAGTATCCGTTTTTTACCACAGATGATGTCAATTCCTATAATTGACATCTTACAAAAAAAACAGTTCAAGGAAATTTGTGAATTCCGATAATTGACATTCGAATGAACTGTGGTTACAAACGAGAATTTAATCAACCCTGAAATAAAATACTTGGGTGGAATGTAGCGGTTGAATAAAAGGATGAAATTTATCGCTCAGTTGTTCACTCAATTTTATTGCAAGAAAGAAACTATAGTTAAATGACCAAATGCTAATACTACGATAGGACCAAAATTACGTTAAGCAAAATTTATTAAATCAAATTAAATTACTCTAGCTCGTTTCTAGAATTCAATTTCATTTAAATAATTCAAAATTATGTCAAAACTTATGTAAATAAACAAAATTTACTGAAATAGTAATTTACTCGAATTATTTTCAATTATTACAAAATTGTTTTATTTTTAACTCAACTATTTCTAACCTAATTTAATGGCTGAAAATTTAAAGATGATTAGGACTCAATGCAGATCTAAATTCCAATTATTGTGTTGTGTGAAAACTAACTAATGGCATATTTTTCACACGATAAATAATTATTTGAAAGTTTGATTTGAATGAGTAAATTAAATGCAAAGAAATTAAATTGATGAAACAAAGAAAATAGTTAGTAAGACACCAATTGTTCTTGTTAACTTCATACATGTGTGTATGACCGACTCCTGGCATGCATCTGCACAATAAAATAAACGCAAATTGATGATTAAAATAACTTGCAAGTTTAACCTTAATTGCTTGTGAAAATTATAGCACAAGAAAAAAACTATGAACACTTTCTTGCTGATAAAAAAAATGCATGATTTGTTGAATATTCTTATACTTTGAAAAAAAGATATTCTAATACCTACTAATGGCTAAGTTTTGAAAAATGCAATAACGTGGGAGAAATGCTACTGTATGTATTCACACCTTGACAATTTTGAAAATAAGATGAAGGATTGGACGAATGAACCCCATTTTTATAGAGAAACTTGTTCCGATTTCATATCCATCAAAATGAATTTCTTAATTTTCGGACTAAGTTTAACTACACTGTATGACTTCGTTAATATCAATTGATGTCAAATTACAAATTGCGTTTTTTGACATCCTTCCCGATTTTTAATTATGATGCTTTTCTGAAACTTACCATAATTTATCGCTACGCCATGTTTTATATTTCAATTCAATTAATTCCTCTCAAAGTTCATTTTCGTACATTTTCATTATTGTCCTTTTCACACCTTCGTGTCTCTTTCGCACTCATTGGTGTAAAGGTAAATTTGAAAATTCGCGATTAATCCGAAATGCGTAAAAATTGTCGCGACGCGAGCGTGGCCATTCGATTCGTCGTCTCACTTTGCTCCACAGTTACATGTCAAACTCCAATTATTTTTTTATGTTTTGTGTTTCGAAACATGAGGTGTATTGTTTTTTTTTTATATTTATTATTGTTTGTATGCAATGCGTGGTGGCTTACCTACTACCATACAAACAAAATTGTTGTTGTTGATTTTTTATGTTTATTTCATTAACTAAGTCTATAAATCCTCGCTATATAATTCATTGTTTTTTTTTATATTTGAGCTTGTCGTGGGACCCTTGCATCTGTGCAATGTCTAGATGCTGGTAAGCACCTTTGTTTTTATATTTTAATCTAATTTCTCATTTCTTTTTAAGTGCACAAACTTTTATCTTAACAAAGCAATGTGATGACAAATCTCTTTTACAGCGCGAGTAGCTGTTGACTTGGATACGCCATAAAAGTCTCCAGCTGAAATTAACGGTCGTCCGCCGGCATAAAAACGAAGAGGTAAAAATAACATGCAGGATGGTGATAAAGCGCAATTGCTCTATGATAAAATTATTAATTTCACACTGCATTATAACTTACTTTATTTACCAGTTGTTGAACTTTTTATCTGCGAGTGTATCAGATCCAAAATCATCATAGCCGAATATTTCTGCAGTCGGAACTAAGAATAAAAATCAGCGTCATCCTATTTCTGGAAATGTTGCGGGTGCCTTGTTAAAAGTTTTTTATGGACCACACTTTGCTATATTTCTTCGTCGCTTATATCCTTTGGATCAGATAAATAACTCATTTTTGTCTTAAACTGTTTGGTTTCTTCCTAAAAAGTCAAATGGAATGCTGAGACTGGCTGCCAAACAGTACTTCAAATTACTAACTAGATGACTATTTTTCGCTTCGAAAATTTCAATTTAGTTTTAAAGTATAACTTTTGAACTATCTATGTTGTTTAATAAGAAAAATTATAATATTTGTGCAAAATCTTTATATGTGTCACTGTGAAACCGTAAAATTTATTAGGCCTTGGTTTAAGCCATCGCTGTGGCCTTGACTGTGAAACCGGCCATTAATCTAAATAATTCACGGTATTTATGTTACACTTATACACTCACGTACGCTCATTTATTCTTACACGAAGGATACGGGGTAGGAGCGTGCGCTCGCTGGCTTTCAGGCCAACACGTTAAACGTGCGCTTGACATCGAACTAGGCCAACACGATTTATGGTGAAAACCCAAGGAATGCGGCAGGCGTCGCGTAGCTTTGACAGTTCAGTAGAACATACGCGTTAAGTTCGTACTGCCCAAATGGCTGTCGCGCTAGCTAGATTCTACGGGAAAGTAGAACAATTTTCTAGTTTTAACGCGCTGCAGACACTTTGACAGTTCTTTTGATTGACTTTATAATGTCTATATGCTTCGTAAGCTGCAAATGTAAGAACTGGCACAGCGAATAACTCTGATATATTCATTCGTGCACTTTTAATTATAATTTTATAAATAAATCTAAAGGATACCTACCCGACGCGTTCATTTGGTCTTGCTCAACTCACCAGACGCGACGCGTACATTGGGCCTTTAGGCGGACAGGACTAGTTGGAAAATGTGGTCGGTCATGCTGCTGGGAGGCAACTAACAAATCTATCAATTCAAGTCATTTGTGTTTTGCGCATTTTCCTCTTTGAGTTGTCGTTGTTCCCCCCGATGTTTTCTTTTTGACTTCTTTTTATCCTTGATGAGCATCGTTAGCCCTCAGTCCGATTTGATGTCGTCTCTTGTCCTCTTGCTAAAAGTTGCCCTTAGTATTCTTTGAAACTTTGCGTTTCTTTGTTGTTTGTTAGGGTTCCGTACCCAAAGGGTAACAACGGGAACCCTATTACTAAGACTTCGCTGTCTGTCTATCCGTCACCAGTGTATCTCATGAACCGTAATAGGTAGACAATTCAATTTTCACAGACTGTGTATTTCTATTGGCGATATAATAACAAGTAATAAAAATAAAATAAAATTAAATTAAAAGAGCCCCATACAAGATACGTGATTTTGTCGACTTTTTTCCTCGTTTCATTCTCATTCATTATTATTATCATAAGTAGGCATTTTTTGTCAAATGACAGCATTATTATCATTTCTTTCAAATGACAGCATTATTTTTTCACATGCCCCTACTCTCATTTGAAAATATAAATAAACGGTACATAGTGTTAAATTGTGTACGATGGTGCGCGAGTCCGACTCGCACTTGGCTGGTTATTTCCTTTACGGCCGATGCGCTAAATCAGCCGTACTGTATGTAATTCTCTCTTTGGAGTTAGTTGCTAGTTGGAAGACGGAAGGAAGGGTAGGATGTGGGTTGTTGGAAGAGTTTAGGAATCGATGAGTAATGAGGATTCTCTGAGTAAAGGTGCTTGAAATGTGTCTACCGGCGATAGTAATCACCTTCATGGTCGTAAAAACTTATTCACGGGCTTTATTAGGAGAAGTGGTGACAGGTATTTAAAGTCTTCTGGTATGAGATATGAGAAGATCCGGAAAGCTATTTATGATTTGGGGACAAATTTATCGGTGACTGACTGACTTTTATAGTCCGTCTACTAGTTTTGTGCTGCCTGTGGTTAACTCCTCTTACTCGGAGTTATCTTTTCGGTGTCGGAGTAATTTATTTCGAGGGTTTGGTGATCTTACTGGTTTCTGGTGATTGACTGCCTGTTAAATAAGTGATTTCAGAAAGTGTACAAAATGCTTGCTCCCGTTATTACGCCAACAGCAGAGGCCACGACTTGTTAATCTTCTCTGTTACGATAACCTGGCTTGCCTTGTATGGCATGGCTGCCACTAGGCAATTTGAATTTGCTTGTGTCTAGATTAAACCCATGTCACTTCATTACAGACGGAACATTTGTATTTACTTGAAACAAATTTCATGAAATGATTTTCTTTTGTTTGTTTTTTTCTATTCATGTTGAAATTGAACTTAAATTACAAAGTGAACAAAAAAGCTGCTAAAAAAATGTGTGCACGGGTTTTATGCAGTAGAACCCAGGGTGTCATAATTTTCATTCGAAACTATCATTTTAGCAAATTTACCATACTAAGATTACTGGAGATACCATTAATTCACAATAGAATAAGTACTTCGAAGTACTTTGTAAGATTCTTTCATTATTAAAATGACAGCAACTACACACATTTCACAGATTTTTCTTATTTATCCATTTATTATATTAATAAAAACTAAATATAGTTTAGTTAAATATAATACGTATCTAGATATGTGTGGATGTATGTAAAAGCAAAATGCATAATTTATTATTAAAATCTCCCCGGGGATATCATTCGTTAAATTGCGTTGAGTAACCCATAAAAATTTTGTAGAATACTCAAAGATATGTTTTCCTGCCACGAATACATAATTCACTCTGAAATTAATTTGGTAATGGACTCTACAAGAGCTCACTCGCTCGCTCCTTTCGCTAAATAATATTAAATGCAATGTTGATAGAGAAAGCTCTTCAGTTTTCCCTCGTTGCTATTTCAGCACAACTTAAACCCTCAACTCTTATCAGATTAACGCAAAGCTTATTTACTGGATCTAGGGAAAAAAAAATGAAGTTTGCCTGCTTCCAACTAGAAACGGGGCAATGCAACTTAATTATCTTCTTTCCGGATAATCATAGCATAGCCAACTGCACTCAATCCAATGTATGTATGGAAGTATATGAAAGTATAGAGCATTTTAGCCGAACCGGATATCCTTCATCCAGCTACAGATACTATATATACATGCATACATTTTTATACATATACCTATGTGCTGCGAATTACTTGTACGCTAAAAATTAATTCCCACCACTTGAACATGTGAGGCTCCGTTTGTCGTCTCCAAAGTCCTGACCCTCGAATGACCGAAATATTTAAAATAGATGAAAAAAAGGAGCGAATTTATAGACCAATAAAGTTAAATGTTTTATTTTTCGGTGTTTGCTCAACTCACCCGATGGCCGGTGGCAGTACGTTTTCCGACTGGTTGCGCAAAAGGTGCCTTGTGCCGGGTTACTGAGTGGTCGGGCAACTATTTCCCACCTCAACACGATGAACGCTATCTGACGGCAGAATCATTTTCCAGGATGAGACATAAGCCCTGCTGAACATACTCATGGGATTGTATTGAACTGTGGGAAAGTGGAGTTGGAGTAGAGTTGTTGCGGGTTGTATTTGTGTTGTGTATACACAGCATATATGCTGGAATGAGGTTTTCTGGCTTTTGCTCTACAATTTCTATTAGAATTCAATCAATTTGCATGGGCACGGAACAATAAATTGAAATTTTAGTGATTACTAACAACTTAGACCAGCCTCTATGCCAATAGCACGAGTGATGTCGAAGCTTGGGTAAGCTGGTAATTTGGAAAAACTGGATTAACAAGTAGAAAGAGGAAATTCAAAACAGGAGAAGTTTCCCTTCGACCGTTCTGAAAATATTTTCAAGTATTAGAGGAATTCTTTCGGGGCTGAGTTGAGGAGAGACAGACAAATCATCGCTGCACGGTTGAGGAGTAAAATTTATAATATTTAGTGTTGCATATGTGGCAACACCCAACATACATTAAATTGTCATATTCTGAACGTATTAATTCGAAATTTGATTAAGTTGTCTATTAAAAAAAGATATACAGGGTGTTTCCCACTAGGACGTCAGTAGAGCGGGTGGTGATAGTACTCAGATAGATGAACAACAAATTGTATGACATGGGGGGCGGGGGCATATCAACCGTTTAGGAGTTACAGGGTGATTAAGCAAAAAAGCTAGTTTTTCACAAAACACCCACTATCTTAACAACTACAGGGTTTACGGTCACAGTTCAGAGCTCATTGTATGCAGAACTTCATTGCCTTTCAAACGACTGCTCAATCAACCAGACACCCCATTTCATCAAGAATTATGGTTGTCTAAACTAAAAATTTCGGACTTTCTTACATTTTTTTTTTATTTTACCTCTATTATTTTTGGCAAAAGGTCATTAACATAACTTTTTTTTACAAAAACTGTAAACTGTAGACTCTCCTCTTTAATTTGACTCATTACACCCTATGTGTTAACTGTAGCCGTTAAACAGTTATTAACTCATAACCTATTTGGACCACACCGAAATTAGACGATATTTTTTAAAATGACGTGCAAAGGGAATAGGTTTCAAAATAGGTTTGAGAATAAGTTTAGAGCTAATAACTCGTAAAGAGCTCCAGACAGCACATTGGTTGTAATAGGTCAACTTAAAGAGGAGAACCTACAGTTTACAGTTCTTATAAAAAAAAGCTATGTTAACGACCTTTTTGCAAAAATAATAGAAGTAAAATTATACAAAACAGGTAAGAAAATCCGAAATTTTGAGTTTAGACAACTATAATTGTTTGGAGAGGGGTCGTGGGCTGATTGTGCAGTCGTTAGAAAGGCCATGAAGTTCTGCATACAATGAGCTTATAGCTGTGACTGTACACCCTGTAGTTTTAAAGATACAGGGTATTTTGTGAGAAAATAGCTTTTTTTCTTAATCACCCTGTAATTCCTAAACGGTTGATATGGCCCCTCCCCCTGCCATATAATTTTTGGTTTTTCTATCACCTCCCGCTCTATTGACCTCCTAGAAGGAAACACCCTGTATTATACTAAGTATATCACTTTTTAATACAGTTTACGACAATTTAATATTTTCAGATAAGTTTGATGTCAACTTTTATTAAAATTATTAAATTTGAATATATGATATAGTAACTATTAATATTTGAACTAATATAAAACAAGTAATTTTATTTATTTTAAATAGCACATATCTATTGAAAACAATCCTATCAATGTCTTAAAATTTAATATACAACACATTGCTATGACAACAATATCAAAATGCGCAGTGTTTTCGTCCTTTTTAAATAACTTTTATCTATTCATTAACCATTGAGTAAATACCTTTATAACTTTGAGCTTAAGAGCGACGGCGACGGACGTTCGTAACGAAGATGGTAACAATTTCTACCCTTGGGGTTCTCCAGTTTGGGCCACGTGTGATATAAAAATCAAGCTCTTATTGAGTGCTATTAAATAGCATATTTTCTTTTCTTCTGTAACAAATTTCATAATTATCTCTTTCATCCGAATATCGTTAAAATGCGGGATTTTTGAATTTTTGTACAGAGAGATGAAGGTTGTTGTGCCGGAGCTGATTTTTCTTTTAAATACTTTAACATTTCATGGGAGCATTTAAATTTTTAATGTTTAACCGTAATATGGGTTTTGATGGGAAATAAATTTTTCCCGTTTTTTTCATGTAAATTCTTTTTATATGGAAGTACTTACATAAAATGCGATAATAGGAATACCTATGTAATGTGCATTTTTATATTATTACTCATATAACTAACTCTTGCTGAACCACTTCTTATTTCCCTGGAGCCTGGAAAGTCGCATGCGTTATATCTATTCCCTAAAAGACCAATTGTGAGATCTAGTATCGAACGTGAGGGCTCTCAAGGACAACTCAATATTTTTAATAATTCAAATATAAATGTATAAAATTTATTTGAATTCAAATGTATAATTAAATTTACTTAACCTTATATCACAAAAATTCTATTCTAACAAAAACTTAAGACTACTAACAATACTTCAATAAAAAACTCACTATAAGATTTACTCCGTTTACTCTTATTCTTTAGTCTGCCGCCATCAGTATATTCGTTCTAAAAAAATAAAGAGAAGAACAGAATTAATTAGCTATCAACAGAATAAACTTCAATGGTAAAAGTGATACTGCTACTGCATGTGTAAGCAGAAGGGTAGCAAAATGCTCCTATAAGGAACTAGTTCAGAATTATTCTGCGTGTACTTAGGAGAGTAGCAATTTGCTTCTATAAAGAAGTAACTCAGAACTGTTCTGTGTGTATGCAAGAGGGTGGCAATTTGCTTCTATAAAGAGCTAATTTAGAATTATTCTGCGTGTACGTAGGGAGGTAGCAGTTTGCTTCCATATAAAGAATAGGACACTCATATGGGAGACTCAGATTATCTCTGACCAGAATTATCTTCTGTAACAAAGTAGGGAACAAGATTCTGTAATCTCAGATTAGTTGTGATACAGATCAACTATGCGAAATGAATGGTGCCATCTACTCAATTTCATCGGCTTTATATAGCCGCTGTAACCAGTTATGCTTGTTTTACCTCTTGGTGTTGCCCTACTGATGGTTTGAATTTTCACTGACTGAGACGAAAACAGATCACTTGACGTAATATCATTTGATGATATTACGAAATGATAAATATACAGAGGTTAGTGTGCTGCGGTTTATTTTGTCTAGTTTATGTTATTTTACTAATGATTTTTATTTCCTAGATGAATTCTGGACAATTTAAATAAGAACTAATGTAGCTCCTGCGCATCAGCAAAATTTGTTTAGATAAGTATGCTGCTTTTTATTTCGTGTCTTTAATTGATACTTTGTGTCTTCCTTATTCTGTATTTCAGGTAGATTAAGCGTGAAGCTGGAAGTACATCGAGGGAATATTGTTCTGTTTGCTGCATTAAAGCTTCTTGTAAATATCTGACAGAACGAACTTCATCGTGGGATCCTAAGTATATGTCAACATACCTAAGTGAGGACTGAGTACCAATGGTTTCTCTCCTGAAGTTTACCGGCAAATTACCATTCTTTTCTGTTTATCTAAAGTGATGGAATATGTTATGTGGGAACAATTGTTGGGGTTACTGGAGAGCAATTCTCTTCTGTGTGAATGGCAGTCTGGTTTTTGTTCGAAGCATAGTTGTACGATGGCTGTTCTGAGGATTACCGATGATATAAGAGAGAAAATCGAGTCTGATTTACTCACTGTTATCACATTGTTAGACCATTCAAAGGCCTTCGATCCGATAAACCATATATTGATCTGTGGAAAGCTCTGCTTATCGTAGAGAAGCGGACGCCGAAAGGAATTAGGTCCTCCATAATTTTGAAACCAGCACAAAAAATTTAACTTTTTAAAATACAAAAACTTCTTATTCGTCATCTTTAGCAATAGTCTTTTATTTATGATTTTTGTTATTAAAAAATAATTCACTTTATTGCAACTGATTATTTCCACTCTTTTTGATTCTATTCACGACGGATTTAAAAACCAAATCCCAGACTTGCTGCCTTCAAGTACCCATGAAAGCTTTCTTTCTTGTTTACTTGTTTTCGACGTTAAAAAATCGTAAAATCGTACGTATGAAAATGCATAACAGTCTTGATGCAGTTGTGATGACAAGAAAATTTGTATGTATGTACGTACAATTAGATTGGAGGAATTAATATTATATATTTATGTACGGTATATATACATACGAAAAAGAAGAAGATACTATATGTAGGTAAGTATACATATCCTCAGAATGGAATGTGTGCCTGATAATAAAATGGAATTTATGCTTAATTGCATTTTATTATAATGAAGGATAATGAGTTTTGAAAGCAATTTAAGTTTGAATAAAATGATTTAAATTTTGTTTTCAGGGTCAAGCTTATGATACATCAATATATTGTATAAGACAACACAGGGTGTCCCGTACCCCACTCCTCTCAAGAGTTATAGGGGTCTTAAGTAAAAATTCGGATTTTCTTACCTTTTTTGTTTACTTTGACATCTACTTTTTTTTTTTTGCAAAAAAGTCGTTAGCATAACTTTTTTTTATAAGAACTGTAAAATCCAACTCTCCTCTTTAATTAAACCTAGTACACCCTATGTGCTATCTGTAGCCGGTAAACTGTTAATAGCTCTTAACCTATTCCCAAAGCTATTCTCAAACGTATTTTCAAAGATAATTTGTCCCTTAGTGACTGAAAATCGTATCTTTAAAAAAATCGTCTAATTTCGGCATGATCTGTTTAGGTTAAGAGCTACTAACTGTTTAACGGCTACAGTTAAGGCATAGAGGGTAGTAGGGCAAATTAAAGAGGGACAGTTTACATTTAAAGAGTTAGTTTAACCATCCTTTTTGCAAAAAAAAAATAGTAAAGTAAAAAAAGGTAAGAAACTCCGAAATTTTTAGTATAAACCCCCTTAACTCCTGAGTGGAGCGAGGTACGGGACAGGTTGAGCAGTCTTTGGAAAGGCCATGAAGCTCTGCATACAATTAGCTTTTAACTGTGCTCATATTTTTCAAGATACAAGGCGTTTTATGAAAAACTAGTATTTTTTTTTATTACGCTGGAACTTTTAAATGGTTGATGTGGCCCCCCTGCCTTACAATGTTTTGTTCGTCTAGGTGAGTACTATCACCGTCTACTCTATGGACCACCTGGACGG
The DNA here is from genome assembly GCA_963930735.1 of Dioctria linearis. NCBI lineage: Eukaryota > Metazoa > Arthropoda > Insecta > Diptera > Asilidae > Dioctria > Dioctria linearis. Next base: position 76,407,203 of record OZ005742.1, on the reverse strand, counting down.
AAAGACCCTGCATATATGTAGATGTATTGACCATATGGTAGTGATTCGGGTATTTGGTATATGAGTTACAACAAATGCAGTGTTAACCAAGTGCAGCGAGATTCAACTTTAGTTTTCTTGTAAGCTGAAGTCTAGGGTAATTTAATAATTTTAAGTTACATTGGATGCGAGAAACGACTGAAGAAATGGAGACGATTCTTTCTTTACCTGGCGAAATTCATTTATTTGTTAAACAAGATTTCTTCCTAGTGTTTGTTAACATGGCCATCCTGCTTCCAAAATCATATAATAGAAGAGGGTTAGTGCTACGTTCTTAAGTATGGTATTCTAGATACAAATTTTATAGGTTAGTATTATCATGAGGATAATCAATATAGTTTTATGATTTTATTTATTTGATATTGTGGTTCGTTTTATTATTTTGGTTGATATACCTCCATACTCCTCTGCGTTGGTGTTTCACTCATTCGCTATCGCACGTTGGCTTACGCGGTGTATGTCTGCCACATCGACAGCACCTTTGACTTCTTGATATTTTTTTTTTTAATTAAAACTCACAAACTCCTTGTTTAAACTTTGTAAGACTGTTTTCCTTTTATCCCGTAATATTTGGTTTTCAAAACCGGCTTTTGTTCTCCGCTTCACTTTTCTTGGCCAAGATAGCCTCCTCCTTTTTCGAGCAGATTTGATTGTGTCTCTGAGAGGAGATTAGCGGTGGCATTTAACTCTGCTGTAAGGTATGTATTTAATATGTGTAGATATGGCCATGTCTCTGCGCATTCCAAACAGGTTTTGGGTTGTTCTTTCTCGGGTATTCTGAAAACCTATTTGATGGCCTATCAATTCAAACTAATTTACACACACAAAAAGTAAAAAATTATGTTTTCTTTCTCAGTGATAAGATAAAAAGTTTCACTGCAAATTTAGAAATGCTAGAACTAAGATTTAATATTTAAATTTAATGTATTAAGGGAGAAACGGATGGAGGCGCTTAAGAAAAATCAATTTTTTTCATAAATCACTTGTAAAGCTGTTCAGAAATATACTACTAAAATTTCAAGTCAAAATTCCAATGCGTTCAAAAGTTATAAGCGATTATGTGAGCGTCGCTCTTTCAAGTGCCGGACCGCGTGGCATGTTTGAACCTGAATCTTCGTAATTTTTTTTTTAAGGTACGAAAAAATGGCAAAAAACCGCGTTTTATTATCACATCCCTCTAAAAAATACTAGGTTTCATTTATTTTTTAGAAAATTGAGGTTCATATAGAAGAGACACATAAAAAAAGTAAATTCTTTGTGCAGTTCATTTCAGATAAATTCGCGGCTTCAAGATGTACGCAAACTGCTTAGTCGGATAAAGAACTTCAATACGCGGCAGCTGGTATCTCCGTTACTTTTCGAGAATTTTTTTTTTGAAAATTTCTCAAATATACGTGTAAAATAACTTCACGACATAAATGAATAATATAAACTCTTCATCTGTTCATGAAAATCACTGTAAAAACGCCATCCTACACCTATTTCCCCCCCTAATATAATCATTTAAAATTATATTATCTCGTTTGACTTTAAATGCTTGAGCTCTTTGCAATGAAACTTTTCTTATGAGAAATAAAAAAATATTTTTTACTCTTTACTGCAATTTATTTATTTTAATGTACGACAAAAAAAAATTAGATTAATCAATAACAAGGTATTAAAATGTGTAAATATCTGCCTAAATATAACATGGTTCTTTGAACTCTGCTACAAGCATGAAACACTTTCTCTATTGGGATAAAACGGCTAGCAAACTATACAAATTAACCGATACATTGTCTCTATCTCTTTGTTGTGAATGCGTCTGACATATTTTCAGAAGCAACTGTAAAATAATGGATCATAATACCCAAATTAAGTAGTATCTACCACAACTTGACCAGGCATTCACATATCACCACCAATTAGTAAAAGCACTGCTGCAGCACAATATAATAACAGATACAAGCTTTAGTCAGGTCGACTACCGGCGATCAGCAATCTTCAACACTTTCTTCACGTTCATGACGTTCGATGACCGGCTTTAACTCAGTGGTCAGCACTATTGAATTTTCTCGAAGTAGGTCATCCAGATCATCCTAAGGGAATTGAAATTGATGGACGAGCAGCAGAACCAACGGCTTTGAATAAGATCGGCACGGCAAGGGGGAATATTGTTAATTATTTCATTTGTTTAATTGATTTGGATTTTTTTATATGGTTCGGAGAGTATTATAAGTAGGGCATGCAATATCATTGTTCAAACCAACATTAAATAGCCACCTGAAAGTGAAATAGTTTAAAAGATTCTAATTCCAAGTATTTCTAATTATTGAAAATAGGTTGGGAACGAAACGATTTATTCCTACCTACAAGCACATCGATAAGGCTGTTTTTAGTGGAGATAACAATCAACACATCATGGCTACACCCACATAAACAAATCCCGGACACAATCCAATAAGAGGAAAGTAACTTGGCTTCGATAATAGTGCGCAAATCAAATGGAATTAGATTAAGTAATCTGTACATTTAAATGAATCTTTAAAATAGCAAATTAGCAATATTGTAATAGTAACTTATTGTATAATGATAATCCTAATAACTTTAGCTAGGCAAAATTATGGACGGCAACAAAATTGCTAAAAATTACAGTTGCTTTGCACAGCTGCTAGGTTCAATGTACTCTTCTGACCTACGCACAGCTGCTAAGGGCAACGGACTTTTCTGTTGCTACCTACCCACAACTGCTAAGGTCAACGTACTTTGGTTACTATGCGCAATGTAATAATTTGTTGGAGCCGTGCGCAATTCAGAGGCAATATAAGTCGCAGGCCAACTTGAATCTTTCTCTTTCCGCATACAGCTTTCATAGATTGCGCATCATTTGGAAATCGACTTGGCTAGTGGTAATAAAATAGAATTATTAACAAATCAACTTTATCTTTGGTATCGACTGAGATAAAGATATTTATTCTGGGTCTCGACTGGAATAAAATTTACTAACCTAATAACTTTATTTTGGGTATCGACTGAGATAAAGATATTTCTTGTGGGTCTCGACTGGAATAACATTTACTAACCTAATAACTTTATCTTGGGTAGCAACTGAGATAAAGATATTTATTCTGGGTATCGACTAGAATAAATCTTACTAACTCAACAACTTTATCTTGGGTACCGACTGAGCTAAAGATATTTATTCTGGGTCTCGACTGGAATAAAGTTTACTAACCTAATAACTTTATTTTGGGTATCGACTGAGATAAAGATATTTATTGTTGGGCTCGACTGGAATAAAATTTACTAACCTAATAACTTTATTTTGGGTAGCGACTGAGATGAAGATATTTATTCTGGGCCTCGACTGGAATAAAATTTACTAACCCAATAACTTTATTTTGGGTATCGACTGAGATAAAGATATTTATTGTGGGTCTCGACTGGAATAAAATTTACTAACCTAATAACTTTATCTTGGGTATCGACTGAGATAAAGAAATTTATTCTGGGTCTCTACTGGAATAAAATTTACTAACCTAATAACTTTATCTTGGGTAGCGACTGAGATAAAGATATTTATTCTGGGTCTCGACTGGAATAAATCTTACTAACTCAACAACTTTATCTTGGGTACCGACTGAGATAAAGATATTTATTCTGGGTCTCGACTGGAACAAATCTTACTAACTCAACAACTTTATCTTGGGTACCGACTGAGATAAAGATATTTATACTGGGTCTCGACTGGAATAAATCTTACTAACTCAACAACCTTATCTTGGGTACCGACTGAGCTAAAGATATTTATTCTGGGTCTTGACTGGAATAAATTCTACTAACATAATAACTTTATCTTGTGTAACGACTGAGATAAAGATATTTATTCTGGGTCTCGACTGGAATAGATTTTACTAACTCAATACCTTTATCTTCGGTAGCGACTGAGATAAAGATATTTATTCTGGGTCTCGACTGGAATAAAATTTACTAACATAATAACTTTATCTTGTGTAACGACTGAGATAAAGATATTTATTCTGGGTCTCGACTGGAATAGATTTTACTAACTCAATACCTTTATCTTGGGTAGCGACTGAGATAAAGATATTTATTCTGGGTAGCGACTAGAAAAACACAGATTAACTCAAACCTTTATCTCGGGTCTCGACTGAGATAAAGATAGTTATTCCAGGTAGCGACTAGAATAACATTTACTAATCTCAAACCTTTATCTTGGGTCTCGACTGAGATAAAGATATTTATTCTGGGTGCCGACTAGAAGAAACACAACTAATACAACTTTGCTTTGAGTCTCGACTGAAGTAAAGTATCTTGTCCCGGGAACGACAAGAACAAGAATTCTACTAATCAAACTACACCTTTGCTTTGGGTCTCGACTGAAGTAAAGTATCATGTTCCTGGGAACGACTAGAACAATATAATCACCAACTATTTAATTATCAACGCCATAAAGTCGATATAGTTTGTTCATCCCATGAACAATTACTAAAAATTCCTTACCTAGAACAATATAATCACCAACTATTTAATTATCAACGCCATAAAGTCGATATAGTTTGTTCATCCCATGAACAATTACTAAAAATTCCTTACCGTTATAATTAGAATCAATGCAATCATGACCTAAAAATAGCTTTTACAACATAAAGTGATTGCATTGATTCACAGCATAAAAAACAATGTGTCTACGTTTTTTCATTCCATTTCTACATACACTACATACATATGTACGAGCGCTTTTTCTTTGGTTTACCAGGTCAGTCAAAAAGCTGACCATACATTTTTTTACTTTAATCTGCTAGCTCTGCTATGTAGAAATTAATTTTTACTTGTATTCATATTAATCTATGTTGAAATAATTCAACATAGCTTTGCTATTTCTTTTAAAGTCAATTTAGTTATTATTGGTATGTAACCATTTTTGCTATATTATAAATAGCCTATACCTTTGTATGATTAAATTAGTATTACCGAGTACGTTGAGTTTTTTTATTTTAACCACTTCTCAAGCAACCCAGCGCTTATCCATCCCCCGCCAGCGGTAAGAGGATAAGCCAAGGAAAGTAAACGTAACTCAACACACTGTTGAGTTTCGGTTCATCGTAAAATTAAACATAATTCAACACATCGTTGAATTCTGTTCATGGTCCTTCGAGCCGAGCAAAAGAGACTAAACTACTAAAGATCTAACACACTGTTGAATCTAGCTCTTTTTTTTACAATCATCCAGCTGAATCATATCATCGCTACAGCAGACTTAACACACTGTTAAATCTAGCTCTACTTCGCACTCAACCAGAGTGTTAAATCCAAAGCCAAAAGACCGGCCATCTAATTTATGAGAACCCACGGAGCATCATCTTAAAAAATATATTAAAAAAAAACCGGCAGTAGTTATCAACACTAAGATTTGCCACACTGTTAAATCTAGCTGTTATCTACGTCCGCAGGATTTTGAGCACACAGAGAAGTCTTTTGGATCCAGAGCATTTCTACGAGAGTTCTCAATCAAATAGAAATATCGTATCAGCTTCTTACAAGAATCCCTACCAAGAAACAAAATAATGACGAAGTTAGAAGAATACATCAAATCTCACAAAGCAATAGCAAAAAATATATCGGATTTAATCAGAAACTTTACGAAAAACCCCATAGAAAGAAAAACAGATCAATACTTCATAAAAAAAACAAAAGATTTGCACGATTACTGGTCTAAGTTCACATCTCTTCACCAAGAGATCGAAAACATCATACCACAGGAGCATACGTACCATACTGAGGACTTGTTCGGAAAGACGTTTGAATTATACTAGAGTGGTATTGAAATGTACGCAAACTGTATAGATGATACATGGAAAACACAAAATCCAGTAGATGAACAACCAGCTAAAACGACACCAGCAACTTCCTCAATTACTCCAACGGTACCAATTCCTCCAGCAGTATCTTCTGTAGCAATAGCTACAAAAACTAGTTAACGATTACACAAACGTAACCACACCCATACCACCCGTACAGAGTCACGGGTTTCCGATTCAAACCTCAACTATACCTGCCACATCCGTGCCGTTTTGGGAGCCTCAACAGCAACTTACAGCAGCCTGTCCACATCCAGAGCTTCCAAGGATAAATAATTTCCCCAAGTTACCATCAGTGAAAATGCCTAGGTTCAACGGAGATTATACAGAGTGGAAATCTTTCACCGATATTTTTTCGAATGTCATCCACAATAACTCTTACCTTAGTAACGTTGAGAAGATGCAATATCTCATCTATCACTTAGAAGAAGATGCCGAAATTGTAATTTCTTACCTGCAATTAAGTAGTAACAACTACAACACTGCCTTACAATTAATTAAGGCAAGGTTTAATAACACAAGGAAAATAATCACAACCTATGTGAACACGATAAGAGACGCCAAAAAAAATGAGCATAGATATCGGGAAGACATTATAATGTTATTTGACCTATTAAGGGAATGCTTAGAGGTATTAAAAAACCTGAACTGCAATACGGACGAATGGGGCCCTATAATTGTGTGCATAGCAATGATGAAGCTAGGTTCAGAAAGCCTTCGATTATTTGAGGAAAGCCTCTCACATCCTCGTGAAATGCCATCTGTTCAAGAGTTGCTAGAATTCTTAGAAAAAAGGTATCAAGTTTTGGACTGCATTAAAAGTTCACAACAACCGAAATCAGATGTTTAGACCAGAAATTTAAAGAAAACATTCCACACTGCATTCAAGAACACATGTGTCGTATGCAGGAAAGCTCACAATATCTATCAATGCGGAGAATTCAAGCTAATGGGAATTGACCAACGACACGCAGTGGTCAAACAAAACAATCTTTGTCTTAAATAGCACACAACAAGACAGAAAGGTGCAAATCAACCAAAACCTGCCTTTTTTGAAAAAGGAAGCACCATAGCTTATTACATCGAAACAGCGAAAAATGGTTCAATTCCACTCAACCACCTGATACCACGGATAAGAACAATCTAGCAGCTCGCTTGACGACAAATACATGTCAACATGGAAATGAATCAATATCCACAGCAAAAGATATCATGACCTTTCACACTAGTAACACCAGAATTACACAAGTATTATTACCCACTGCTGTAGTGAGGCTAAGAAATGCATTTGGACAAATAGAGTCTTTTAGAGCACTGATAGATCCTGGTTCGCAGGTCTCTCTAATAACAGAAGAGGCTGTTCAAATCATGAAGCGCCAAAAGCATCCAAACAAAGCAACAATACAAGGAATTGGGGAATCTGAGTCTGCCAAAATCTCCAGCAAGGTAAATATTAAGCTCCAACTCCGAAACAAACAAGACACTTACCTCTCAGTGAAAGCACTCGTCTTGTCCAAAGTAAACTCCTACCTTCCTGAAACTCACTTAACTGGAATCAACATTAAGAGATACGAAAACATGGTATTGGCTGATCCAAATTTCAACAAACCAGGTTCCACTGATTTGCTTCTCGGAGCTGACGTGTATGCTAATATTCTAATTAAAGGTGTCAAAACAGGACAACCAGCAGCCCAAAATACAAAATTAGGATGGATTGTTTTTGGCAGTATCCCAAATACCTGGCAGGAAACAACCAAACTCACAAGTCTTCTATTACTCGCAGAAATTCAAGAACAACATTAAAAATTCTGGCAAATTGAAGACAGTACTCCAGTAACTCAAACCAATGACAAATGCGAAGAACACTTCAGAAGAACGCATAATCGAGACGAGGAAGAAAGATGCGTGGTACAATTGACTTTTAAAGATGATAAGGGACAGTTAGGCCAATCTAAAAATGTAGCCACTGCTCGCCTAATCCAAATGGAGAAGAAATTAAGCAAAAATCCAGACTTGCAAATTGAATACAACAACTTTTTGAAGGAATATCTGGCTTTGGGGCATATGATCCCAGCAAAATCATATAAGGGAGATGTATCTATGGTATATTACTTGCCCCATCATGCCGTGTTTAAAAAGAACAGCACTACTACCAAACCACGCGTTGTATTTGATACATCGTGCAAAACTGAATCTGGATATAGCCTTAACGACTTACTACACAGTGGGCCAAAGATTCAGCACGATCTTACAGAAATACTTTTAAGATGGAGAAAACATCGGTACGTTTATACAGCGTCGCTAAAGAGATAGAGATTATCAAAGGATACTTTGGCGACAGCTACCAGGGGAGCCAATCCAAGAATTCACACTAAATACAGTAACATACGGAACTGGCCCCGCCTCATATATCGCAGTCAAAACTCTCAAGTAGCTGACAGAAGATGAAGGCCCCCAGCTGCCTATTGGGCGGAAAGTTCTAAATTCGGACCTCTACATAGCCGACATGTTAACAGGCGCAAACACAAAACAAGAAGCCCGTGAGTTACAAAGGCAAATAAATTTGTTATTAAAGAAAGGAGGATTCAATCTTAGAAAATAGACGTCGAATGATGAGGGACTTTTGAGTGATATCCCCGAAGATATAATAGAAAAGGGGATTCTTGAAATAAAGGAAGCTGGCACAATAAAGGCTTTAGGAATTCACTGTAATCCCAAACGAGATGAACTGCAATTTAAATTGAAATTTGAAGGTTCCAGTGCAACTCTGACAAAAAGAGCTATGCTATCTAAAATTGCCACCATATTCGATCCCTTAGGATGACTGTCTCCTGTGACATTAACCGCAAGGTTAATAATGCAGGCTCTTTGTAGAACTGGCACAGATTGGGACGAACAGCCGCCCTTTGAAATTGTTAAGGCTTGGAAGAACTTAGAAAGTGAACTGCATGAAATACGATTGCTTAGAATACCGCGCTGGATAAATTACCGTGTGGGTCAGCAATTGCAGCTTCACGGATTTTGTGATGCCGCGGAAGAATTCGCAGACATATCTAACTGCTCTACCTTAGCTCATCAAGTAAGACTTATAGCATACTGTCAACGTTTCATCAATAACTGCAGGCTACCAAAGGCCCAAAGAAGGATTCAACATCTGTCCACAGAAGAATTAAGAATCTCTAAAACCAGCATAGTCAAAATTATGCAGCAAGACTCGTTCTTTGAAGAAACAAACACCCTAAACAGGGGGACCGGTTGAAGAATTCAAGCAAACTACTTTCACTTCATCCATTTGTTGACCAAGAGGTAGTTCTAAGAGTAGGAGGTAAGATACAGAATGCCAACCTCTCAACCGACGCAAAGCATCACGTTCTATTTCCTCAGAACCACAATGTAACTAACCTCATCATTGACCATGCGCATCTCCCGACTCTACATGGCACACAGCTTACTCTAAACTACCAAAGAATGCAATACTGGATAATAAATTCCAAAAGTAGGGTACAAGCCAGAATACATAGATGCATGACATGCTTGAGACATCGGCAGAACTCTACCCAGCAACTCATGGGAAATCTACCAGCTGTAAGAACAATTCCTTCCCCACCATTCTCCCACTGTGGGGTTGATTATGCTGGACCCTTCCTAACAAAATTGTCAAAAGGAAGAGGCACTAAAACTATAAAGGGCTATATCTCCCTATTTATATGTATGGTGACCAAGGCAGTTCACCTGGAATTAGTCAGTGATCTTACTACGGATAGCTTTCTGGCGGCATATAAAAGATTTGTTGCACGCCGGGGAAATTGCAGGGAAATATACAGTGACAATGGAACGAATTTTGTTGGCGCACGAAACAAAATGAAGAAGCAGCTGAAGCTTGCAATTAATCACTCCACTAGACAAGCTGCAGAGGTTCCAGCAAATGACGGGACAGAGTGGAAGTTTATCCCACCTGGCAGCCCACATTTCGGGGGTCTCTGGGAGGCTGGTGTTGGATCAGTCAAAGGCCATCTCAAGCGGGTTCTAGGCGAGACACTGCTAACATACGAAGAATTTAGCACGATATTGTACCAAGTTGAGGCCTGTCTAAACGCAAGACCAATTTGCCAACAGTCGAGTGATCCCACAGACTTAGAACCATTAACACCAGGCCACTTTTTGATTGGTCGACCGATAATAGCACCACCAGAGCCCGATATAAGCAACACGCATGTTCATCAGAGGTGGAAGTTAGTTACCAAATTACAGCAAGATATTTGGAATAGATGGTCGCTAGAACATTTGTCCTTGCTACAACAAAGGAGCAAGTGGAAAACCGAAGGCAATAATCCTGATATCGGCGAGCTGGTACTAGTGAAAGACGACAATTTACCACCACAAAGATGGTCACTAGGTCGAATTGTGCAACTTCACACAGGGGAAGATGGTATCTCGCAGGTTGTGTCAGTCAAATACAAAAACGACATAAAGAAGCGTCCGCCCAACAAGTTTTGTCAGCTACCCATCGATACATACACATCGTCAAGAGCATCTGAGCTCAAAACTCTTTCCACATTGACAACGCTTTCTAACCCAAGAGGCATATGTCAGGCACCACTCACAGGAGATCACATATCAGCAATATTCAGCCTGAACCAGAACTTTGGTCTAGATCAGAGCACTTTGATCAGCCATCAACATGTACAATAAAAATCAAAGCAGACGATTCACCACACTCACCAAAAAGAAGGAAAATTAAGATTGCACACTGCACGTGGGCTACTAAGCTACTACACTCGGTTTTTATAGTACTATACTGGATAGCTACAGTTCTTGGCCAGAGCTATGAAATTTTTCAACCCAAAACTGGTTTGCATATCGAGAACTTGGGTTCTGCACAAATCAAGCGGGGAAACCTTAAGCTTCAGATTACCTTTCCAGCAAGCGAAGTAATTGAAGATCGAAAAATGATAGACACAACCTGGACCCAAATAAGAGATATGTGCGAGAAAACTAAGACTTTTACTGACATCACTCACTGTGGTATACTTTTTGAACATATGCCAGCAAGAAGGCAAAATCTGATGAAAACCACTGATGAAATCATTCAACTAGCCCAGCGTAAGTCTAGAGGAAGGAGAGCTCTACTCGGAGATGTACTAACAAGCATTTTTGGGGTAAATGACAAGGTTTATACAGACTTAGAATTACTGCAGCATAATCAGGAAGGCCTTCTTCAAACAACTAACCAACAGGTATTGCTCATTAACTCCAAGATCAACCAATCTAACTACATCATTGACGAGAAACTGAAACAGCTCGACTCAAGATTGTCTCAAGTTATTGCTTCAATTAACGAAATAGCTACATGGTTCAGTAAGGCCGACCACAACAGGATTAGCATGGAGGTAATATCCACCTATCTCAGCGCTGAAGATTACTATGATGAGTTAGCAGAGAAATACAAACGCTGGTTGAATGCCATTCACCAACACGGTCATCCCCTAGACTTTATTACGCCAAATCATATCAAAAGGGCAATAGAGGATACTTCAATCAAGCTAGGCTCTAATCTCCTCATATCAGAAACACCTCAACCTCGACTAGACATCAAGACAGAAAATAATACATTAAAATTGTATGGTTACCTGAACATAATAGAAAGAAACGCATATGAGCTCATGCATGTTACACCAGTACCACAAATGATCAATAACAAATCGTTTGCTATTATAGACCTGAAGCTATGCACTTTTGCTGTCAATTTTAATCACCAACTCAACTTTAACTTAAAAAAGGAAGAGTTGAAATCGTGTACAATGATAGGTAATCACACCTATCTTTGCGCTCCGACATTTATTCATAGCATTGATGACAGTCCATCCTGTATTGTTGACGAGCTTTACAATCGCCATACTGCAACTATTTGTGAAATGCGGAAGGTGCAACTGACTGGAGCTGTTTGGAAGGCATTGATGATGAAAAATACCTGGCTATACATCACCAAGGAGCCCAAGGTTGTAGCAATAATCTGCAAAGGAAAAAGAAAAGAATTGCTTCTTAATGCCACTGGCATCATCCACCTTCATGAGGACTGCTCATTAGAAACAAAAGAAATATCCCTGAAAACTCCGATAGATCAACAATTTGAGGTTGTCACGAGTCACATAAAGCAAACATCTCCGGTGATAACAGAGATCAACACCACAGCGGTCTCTCACATCCTCCAATCTGGAGTATTAATTCATCCAAATCAACAGATCATGGATTATACCCTAGCACCAGAGCCACCATACACCCAAACAATGCACAAGGCATTAGCCGTACATACAGCTTCGACGACCAGCCTTTTCGTCTTGGTTCTACTAGACATTTGCGTTTACAAATACAGTAGCAAACTTAAGTGGTTCTTCAAAACCTACAAGAAGGATGAAAATCAACCCTCCTCACCTAGCACGCAGGTAGATTCTCAGCCTTCAATTCAGCAACAATTTGTCAAGGTTCTTGCATCCGCCCGGCCCCAACATGTTCATCCCATGAACAACTAATAAAAATACCTTACCGTCGTAATTAGAATCAATGCAATCATGACCTAAAAATAGCTTTTACAACATAAAACGATTGCATTGATTCACAGCATAAAAAACAATGTGTTTAGGTTTTTTCATTCCATTTCTACATACACTACATACATATGTATGAGCGCTTTTTCTTTGGTTTACCAGGTCAGTCAAAAAGCTGAACATACATTTTTTTACTTTAATCTGCTAGCTCTGCTGTGTAGAAATTAATTTTTACTTATATTCATATTAATCTATGTTGAAAAATTCAACATAGCTTTGCTATTTCTTTTAAAGTCAATTTAGTTATTATTGGTATGTAAACATTTTTGCTATATTATAAATAGCCTATACCTTTGTATGATTAAAATAGTATTACCGAGTACGTTGAGTTTTTTTTATTTTAACCACTTCTCAAGCAACCCAGCGCTTATCCATCCCCCGCCAGTGGTAAGAGGATAAGCCAAGGAAAGAAAACTTAACACACTGTTGAGTTTCGGTTCATCGTAAAATTAAACATAATTCAACACACCGTTGAATTCTGTTCATAGTTTATATTGGTGAGTAAATTTTTTTGATTGATCATGTACTATATTTCCTACTGATTATTATATTTATATATATATATATATTGTTACGCGCCACAAAGTGATACAAGCGACATCTATTGGAAATGGAAACAACTTTAGGTTAGTGACATCCTAGTAAACTGGGTTTGGAGAATGGAATATTCAGGAAGGTTCTAGGATAATTCGTAGAGTATAAATACGGCGCTTCTCACATTAGGAGGCGGAGTATTATTTCAGACAGCGAAGTGAACGAAGTAAACTATTTGGATTGCGATAATTAGAAGTACAGTACTAGCGATAAATAAAGAGTTGATTTGATAATTATTTGAGAATTTGTGAGAGTAAACAGTAAAGTTAAATAAAGAAAGAACTTTTGAATTATATCTGAAATATTATGTTTTAAATAACGAACTAAGGCCACGCTCGTAATAACTGGTGTCAGAAGTAAAATAAAATCGCGAAATAAGGTGGCATTTGATTTTGAAATTCAAAGAGTGATTAATTTTGTGAAATCGTGTGTAAAAATTCCGAAAGATAATTTTATATTAAACTGTCAAAGACGCAAGAATGGGACGCAAGCTAGAGGAGCTTCGCATACAGGAATTGAAAGTGGAGTTGGGGAAGCGGTCATTACAAACGACTGGCCTAAAGAATGTTCTAGTCGAGCAACTTAGACAAGCTTTGATAGAGGAAGAAAAGAATCCTTACACATTCGTTTTCGAAGAAGAACCAGAAATTGAAGAAGAGCCTGCAATGAACATAGAACAGCTTTTAAGTACTTTAATGAGCACAATGGAACCCCATTTTGATGAAAAAAGAATTCTCTCCAGGAACAAAAGAATTCTCTCCAGGAACAAAAGAATTTTCTCCAGGAACAAAAAAATTCTGTCGAGGACCACAAGAAATCTATGGAAACCCGTTTGGACGAACAAAAGAATTCTCTCCAGGAACACAAGAAATCTATAGAAACCCGTTTGGACGAACAAAAGAATTCTCTCCAGGAACAAAAAAATTCTATGGAATCCCGTTTAGATGAGCAGAAGAATGCTTTGGATGAACAAAAGAATTCTATGGAATCCCGTTTAGATGAGCAGAAGAATGCTTTGGATGAACAAAAGAATTCTATGGAATCCCGTTTAGATGAGCAGAAGAATGCTTTGGATGAACAAAAGAATTCCATAGAGTCCCGTTTAGATGAACAGAAGAAATCACTGGAAACGCGTTTGGATGAACAAAAGAGTTCTCTGGAGAATTGTCTAGAAAATCGCTTAGAGGAACAAAAGAATTTCCTGAAAAACTCGTTAGACGAACAAAATTTAAAAATAGAAGGAATCGCGCAAGAAGTGGCGGAAGTTCAACAAAAAGTCACCGAACAGCTTGACAACTTTAAATCAGATTTGGAGAAGATGAAGCATCGACAACCACGGCACGAAGGAATTGAAATATCCAACGCAGGCAGAATGAAACCTCCAATATTTGATGGATAAAATTCGTGGCACATTTTCAAGAGACAATTCGAGGCTGCTTCCGAAGTAAACGTATGGAATGATGCAGACAAAGCTACAGCTCTGGTATTAGCACTTCGAGGTTCTGCATCAGAGCTTTTACAAACTATACCGATAGAAAGGCAACGTGATTATACTTCATTAGTACAGGCGATAGAGTTACGTTATGGAGATGAACACATGCAGCAAGTATATCGCCTACAGCTACGCAGCAGGATTCAAAAGCATGGCGAATCACTACAACAACTGCAGGCTGATGTGGAAAGATTAGCTTATCTCTCATACTCTAGCGTAAATGCGGATTTCCTTAATGAAGTGGCAACAGAAGCATTTGTGAACGCTATTACAGATCAAAATTTACAACAAGCGTTGAGGCTAGCAGCAAAGAAATCAACAGCAGAAGCACTAGCCTATGCACTAGCGTATGAATCTGCCAGGCAAGCTTCTCGAAGTGCAGTACGAGTGAGAGAAATTTCGGTGAAGGAATGTACTTGTAATAGAATGCAGCCATCACAGAGCAATTCTTCACGTGGTATTCTGCGATGCTGGAATTGTAATAGACCAGGACACCTCCAAAGGGACTGCAGAAAACTCCGTCGAACAGAATCACCAGAAGAGGAGGACAGAACAGAATGCCAAAGATGTCGAGCCAGGGAGCAAGCTATTCGGGGAGAGCCTAGAAATCAAACGGCGACTAGTCGCATCAGCTCCCATGTTCAGCAGTCGGAAAACATATAAAAACCAACTCCGGGGGGCAGAAGTTGGTTGGTAGAGTCGACAGCCCCGAAGTCATCATTCAGATAGCCCAGTTGCAGAGAAATAATAGCAGTCTTGTTATATATGGAAGTGTAGGAAAAAATGACTGCGCTGTCACTATCGACACTGGAGCTTCGAGATCAATTATTAGAGCGGATCTTGTCAAGAACAAATGGCTTCACAATACCACCAAATATTTACTAAGAACAGCAACTGCAGCCGCAGTACAAGTTTTTGGAGAAATATCTTTGGATATTCAACTAGGTGAACTACTATTTCCTCACAATTTCCTAGTTTCAGACATAATGGATGAATGCATCCTTGGAGTAGACTTTATGACCACATATAAAATAAATTTAGATGTCGGAGAACGAATACTCAAATATGGCAACATAGAAATTCCTATGAGACTAGGAGGAGGAACGGATTATCCTGCAAAAATAAGGACGATGGTCTGTGAGAATATGACTCTCTCTGCATTCTCGGAGACGCTAGTATGGACAAAGCTTACTGATGACATCGGGACCTGCCGATTCTATCTGGTGGAGCCTAACCCTACAAAAGTAACATCGAACATCATCGTTGGTAAGACTTTAGTGAAGACAGAAGGCGCAACATTAATTCCAGTCAGAGTGCTCAACACATCCGAAAATGAGGTACAACTAAAAGGAGGTGCTATAATTGGAAATTGTGAGCCTGTTTATCAGATTGTTAATTTGGAAAATGGTAGTAATATTAAGGAGGCAATACGTATACCAGCTACTACTCAACAGGTTCAGAAACTTCTTTCATCTAGTGCCTTAAGTGAACAGCAATACAACGATGCCAAAGAGATGATCGATGAATTGTCGGAATTATTTGCAATGAATGATGATGATTTCGGCAAAACAAATCTTGTCCAGCATCGGATCAATACAGGAGATTCTAGGCCCATTCGGCAACCACCACGAAGACTACCATTAGCCAAACAACCAGAAGTTACAGATATGATAAATTCCATGAAAGAACAAGGCATAATTGAGGAATCTAACAGCCCTTGGACATCGCCAGTTGTTTTGGTCAGGAAAAAGGATGCCAGCACACGATTCTGTGTGGACTACCGCCAACTAAATAGTGTAACAAGAAAGGATAGCTATCCGTTACCAAGGATTGATGACACATTGGACACCCTTTCCGGAGCGCAATGGTTTTCCACATTGGATTTGAAGAGCGGTTACTGGCAAGTGGAAATACATCCCGAGGACCAAGACAAAACTGCTTTCTCAGTTGGAAGTGGCTTATGGCAATTCAAAGTTATGCCATTTGGATTATGTAATGCTCCAGCCACATTCGAATGACTCATGGAATGTGTTTTACGAGGATTAACCTGGAAAACATGTCTTGTCTACTTAGATGACATAATTGTGATCGGAAGGACATTCGAGGAACATAAAAACAATTTACGGGACGTACTTCAAAGACTGAGAGATGCGAAACTGAAGCTTAGTACGAATAAATGTGCTCTATTCAAGAATGAAAATATTTGGGGCATATAGTTTCATCACAAGGAGTAAGAACTGATCCAGAGAAGATAAGAGCTGTGAAAAATTGGCCTGTTCCAAAGGACAAACATCAATTAAGGAGTTTTCTTGGATTAGCTACCTACTACAGGCGATTCGTAAAAGGTTTTGCAGATATAGCAAGGAGCCTACATCAACTTACAGAAAAAGGAAAGCCGTTCATATGGTCAGATAAATGTACCGAGAGCTTTGCAAATTTGAAGCAACAGCTCTGTGGAACTCCAGATCTTCACTATCCAACGCTGGGAAAAACTTTTATATTGGACACGGATGCCAGCAATGTAGGTATTGGTGCAGTGCTTTCACAGGAGGAGGATGGTCAAGAGGTGCCAGTAGCTTATTTTAGTAAAGCACTCTCAAAATCAGAGAGAAATTATTGTGCTACAAGGAAAGAGCTACTTGCCATTGTAAACTCAACCAAGCATTTCCATAAATATCTCTACGGGCAGAAATTTATCCTCCGCACTGACCATGCAGCGCTTAAATGGCTTTTGCAGTTTAAGAACCCTGAGGGGCAAGTGGCGAGATGGATAGAGCGACTCCAAGCTTATGACTTTGAAATCCAACAACGAAGATGACGTATGCATGGAAATGCAGACGCCCTTTCACGACGTCCATGCAAAGTTGAATGCAAACATTGCGTTCGGCTGGAAGAAAAAGAAACAAAAGCAACAATACAGCTGATGACGGTGGAACCATCGACAGGTTGGAACAACGAGAGCTTGCGAACAGCACAACGGGAAGACCCAGACATAGCACCTATTATTGCTTGGAAAGCAGACATGGAAAGACCACAATGGCAAGATATCTCGGAGAGGAGTGAGAAACTGAAGAGCTACTGGGCTCAATGGAACTCTCTTCACGTTGAAAGTGGTATATTAAAGCGCAAGTGGGAATCAACTAACGGCGAGTTATTCCGAATGCAGATAGTCGTGCCAGCATCCCAGGTCAAAGATGTTCTAGAAGAAATGCACTGTGGATCATCTGGAGGACATTTGGGGGTGAATAAAACAATTTCCAAAATACGTGAATGGTTTTATTGGTTACATATGCGAGGGAAGTTGAGGAATGGTGCCGCAGATGCACTAGCTGTGCTTCTTCCAAAGTACCACCACACAGAAGTAGAGGAGAAATGCATAAGTATAATGTAGGAGCCCCATTTGAAAGGATAGCCGTAGACATCGCTGGACCTTTTCCAGAAACAGATAACGGTAACCGTTATATATTAGTTGCTATTGACTATTTCAGTAAATGGCCTGAAGCTTATGCAATCCCTAATCAAGAGTCTACCACAGTAGCGGATCAAGTAGTAATGAATTGGGTCAGTAGATTTGGTGTTCCTCATGAACTTCATTCGGACCAAGGACGGAACTTCGAATCACGGACTTTCCAAGAGATGTGTAAAATTCTGGGAATAAGAAAAACCAGAACAACTCCTCTACATCCACAATCTGATGGCATGGTAGAGCGCTTCAACAGAACATTGGTCGAGCATCTAAAGAAAGTTGTCGACTATCACCAACGCGATTGGGATCGACATATTCCCATGTTCTTAATGGCCTATCGATCAGCTGTACACAACACGATCGGGCAAACTCCAGCAAAAGTGATATTCGGAAAGGAGATGCGTTTACCTAGCGATCTCAAGTTTGGTACACCCAGAGGTGAACAAAAGTTACCAGACGATTATGTATCGGAACTTATACAACGATTAGCTGATGTACACGAAGTCACGAGAGCAAAATTAGCAATAAATACCGATCGGATGAAGACCCGCTATGACTTACGTGCTAACTCAGCAGGATTTAAAGAAGGTGACCTTGTTTGGCTGTACAACCCGAAACGACGTAAGGGACGTTCTCCCAAATTACAACAACACTGGGAAGGACCGTATTCAGTAGTGACTAGAATAAATGACGTAGTATATAGGATTCAGCGGGGTACAAGAGGCAAACGGAAAATCGTTCATCTAGATCGTTTATGACAATACTGCGAGCATCAAGACCGTGGATCACCTGTTGTTCGGGACGAACAATTTTAAGAAGGGGGCAGTGTTACGCGCCACAAAGTGATACAAGACATCTATTGGAAATGGAAACAACTTTAGGTTAGTGACATGCTAGTAAACTGGGTTTGGAGAATGGAATATTCAGGAAGGTTCTAGGATAATACGTAGAGTATAAATACGGCGCTGCTCACATCCAGGAGGCGAGTATTATTTCAGACAGCGAAGTGAACGAAGTAAACTATTTGGATTGCGATAATTAGAAGTACAGTACTAGCGATAAATAAAGAGTTGATTTGATAGTTATTTGTGAATTAGTGAGAGTAAACAGTAAAGTTAAATAAAGAAAGAACTTTTGAATTATATCTGAAATATTGTGTTTTAAATAACGAACTAAGGCCACGCTCGTAACAATATATATATATATATATATATATATATATATATATATAGTGCGATTGTTCAAATTTGTCTCAGTTTTGACAGTATTGTGTTGAAATTGAAATTGGAAACATAAGTGAAACTAGTGAGTAAGCGACTTTATTAAATCAATTTACATAATTGAAGTTTAGTTCTTAAGTGTCGTTATATAAGTGAAATTGAATTCTGTTAAGTTTAGTTCCTGTTGTAATTTTGTATATAAGTTTTACATGAGTGTCCAATAAACCACTGACTTTAAAATATTCCCCGGCGTTCTTATTTACAGTCCACATCCTTATTAATATTTTTCTTGAGTGTTCTCATTGGGCAGAACAATCAAGGTATCAAAATATCGGAATTTTAATTTCGCTTGCCTACGTGCCCACCCATTTCCTCATATCCAATCGGTCTGAAATTTGATCTAAATAAACTCTTTGGCGAAAAAAAAAAATTTTCGGAAGAAGAAATGAATATAAAGTGCACTGAAAACATACGACTTTGTGTTTTTATGCACAAGAAAATAAAGAGTTATCATAAACACTTTGTTTTGGTTGTTTTTTTTTTTTATTAGTTAAATTTCAACTATTTGTTTGGGTGTTGGACTTATCTTGAAGGGTTCTGAGAATTCGAGTACGCAATGTTACCAATTCTTGAAATTTTATGCAGCTGTCACATATTTTGTTCAGAAAATTTTTTAAAAGCAATTTATGCTAAATTTCTCGAAAAATTAATGGTTTTTTCGTGACTTACGTTTAGCATAAGCAGTAAGTATCAAAACTCAACTGTTATTTACTTCAAACCAATAAATTTCGTCATAATTTACAGAGAAATTTCATTGTAATTGTTGTAAATTGTAATAAATTACAGTTTTATATATATATTTTATCTTTCTTATAGTCAAATAGTGACCCATGTCACAATTTCAAGATCTTAAAGGAGGCGCTACCACAGACGAAGATTGTGTGTGGTTTTATTTTTTGAGAGACCAAGAAAACCAACAAGTGAAGTGCAAGCAATGTGGAAAGGTACTGAAATCAACTGGTGGGAATACCACTGGTCTCCATACGCATGTGAAAACGATCCGCAACCTTGTTTTGCTGAAAAAAAAAATTGGCTACAGACTCGGAAGCATCGATGTCAGCGGTTGTGCAGCCACTCAAGAAAACGAAAATAGCAATCACCGGCAATTCTACAAACCAGCGACATAACACTTTACCTGTAGTTTTGTCCAGACTCGTTGCCTTGGACAGACTGCACTTCAGCGTGTTCATCACTTCTTCGGAATTGAAAATGTGTCTTGAGGCCCGCGGGCTTGAAGTTCCATAATCAGCAACCACAATTCGAAATATGGTGGTGGATTATGCAATCGCCCTTCAAAAGATGGTGAAGTGTGAGCTGACACTTTTCCGATCTCAAGGAATTCGATTCAGTCTAACGATTGATGAATGGTATTCGATTAGATATCGTAGACACTTAAACGTGGAAGTGCTCAACCAGAAAAATTTTTGGAATATTGGACTGGTCAGAGTTGTGGGATCGTTTTCTGTAGAGAAGTGCATTGAGCTGGTGCAACAAGTGCTGCAGAAGTTTAATCTGAATTACCACCGCGACATTGTGTGCTTTACAACCGACGGTGCGTCGGTTGTGGGGAAAGTGAGACAACTCAGCATATGCGATCAACAACTTTGCATTGTTCACGGCATTCACTTAGCTATAATTGACGTCTTGTACAAACAGCCGAAAAAAACAGCACCGTTGACGACGCAGGAGGCGGAAGTAACGTTGACACCACTGCCGACACTGATGATGAGAATTACACCGATGATGATATGGACGATTTGGGTCGTTTTGAAGTCCCTTTTGCTGAAAAGGACGACGAGATTGAGCTGGTTGGAGAGATTTGAAGCCGTTAATTGCAAAAGTACGCATGATTGTCAAGTTGTTTTGTCGTTCTCCAACAAAAAAAGACGAAACGCTGGGAAAGTATACAACCGATGAATTTAACAAACCCATCCCATTGGTCCTGGACACGAAACCACGATGGAACAGTCTGCATGCAATGCTTGAACGCTTGCTGAAGTTAAAAAATTGCATCAGAAAATCACTGATTGATATTGAGTTTGACTCAAAAATTGAGATCAGTGATTTGGAGATTGACACCACTTCATAGGTTGTCGCGTGTCTGGAACCGGTGAATCTGGCCGTAGAAGCATTGTGTCGAAATGATGCGACTCTTTTGTCAGCCAACGCGGCCATAGTGTTCATGATTAACAACTTGGGAATATCAGATTTGGTTGTCCGTTTGAAAGCATCTTTGGTGACGGAGTATAAACGAACGACGGATAAGGTTTTCTATTGGCAATGATATGAAAAATCAGCCCTAATCAAAAAGGGGTAATGGTTCGAAGATTGCATTGATAGCTGTTCGCAAGAAAATGGCCACTTTCGAAGTGGATGGAACGCGGGGATCGTAAATCTTCGTGAGGCCTAAAAATATTTGAAAACCGTAAAACAATCCAGTGTCGAATCTGAAACGACATTTTGCGCCAGTGGTAATTTTGCCACAAAACTGCAGTCATCTTCAGAAAATAAAACTTTAAATGCCCTATGTTTTCTGCGCGCCCACTTCACCCACCACTTGGCATTTCCATGACTACTGGAGCTGTTCCTTTCGAGTCACTTTTTTATAATGTCTAGCATAAGATTATTTACAACATTCGTCTATTTGCTGCTTAATAAAGGGTAAAGTAAGGATAGATGTCTCGGCCGGATAGTTGCCCCGGTACTCAGATCTTTTACCTGAAACAACCTTCGGCGAACCGATGCCATTACTTACATACTCACTCTCTGAACTACCTCAGTTAAGAGGCTACAGACAGTGAAAGTAGACGCGATATCTTTAAATTTACCTGCATATAATGACATTATTTTTGTATCGAGAAATTACTTCATTTTTCAAAAGTATTTTTTTTATCACTTTTTAATTGTTTCCCTTTCTTATTTTTCTAAAAGTCCCCGTACAATATTCTTACTAAACCAAAACTTTGTCTTTAAACACAGAATGTCCTTGACGCAGAAAATCTTACATCAAATGAAAAACCACTTTACCAACATGTCGTTTGCTACTAATATCATCTCCAATTCCCATATATACTTTTATTCGTAACAGTCCCTGAACTATCACATAAAATATATGTATAACTTCATACCGAGTTTATGCCAAGGAACTAAAGATTCTTCTATTGATAATTATTTTGTGGGTAATATACACATACCTTTCATTTTTGCATTGAAATAATTTACAACGCGAATTATTTTCCGTAGGCGATTAGCACTCTCGTAATCAGAATAAATATGAAGGCATCTTACGACCTTTCGAAATATTAGTCTGCCCATATGTCGGGAAAAACCATCAAATCCTAATTTTCTGCTTGTATTCTAATAGTTGTCAATTCATGGACATATCTTAAATTCTGAAATGGTTCCAATTCCTCTGTAAAATCATTTCGCCGTAGGGGAAGTATTTTTATTTTGAATTATAAATTTTTAACCGTAAAAGTTAACACAGTAGTAATCACTATAAATCATCTTTGGTTTATAATCATTAAGCTGAGATAAAAAAAACAAGGACAAAAAATGTTATTAGCCATATATTAAAGATCAAGCTAACACCAGTTTGTCCGTATAGTACGGGTAAAAGGAAATACAAGCTACAGACAGTGACATACCATATAATAACACATAATTAGGCACATAGTTCGCAAATATAGTTCTCATTTTTTTTGACATGTCAGCACAAGTAGCACAAGATAGATACTGGAGAATCAATGCCAATTAAACAGCCTGCGCGACGAATTCCATTTGCTCGACGTCAGGAACCCGTGGCTCTAATCAAAGATATGCGCATTCAAGGCGTTATACAGCCGTCTTGCAGTCCCTAGAGTTCGCCGGTAGTCCTAGTGCGGAAAAAGGATGGTTCCTTACGATTCTGCGTGGATTATCGCAAACTGAATGCCGCAAGTAAGAAGGACGCGTACCCTTTGCCCCGTATAGACCTGACCCTTGATGCCATGGGTGGATCTTCTTGGTTCGCGACGCTAGACTTGAAATCTGGATACTATCAAGTGGAAGTTCAGGAAAGCGACCAAGAAAAGACCACGTTCACCATTGGTGATGGATTATGGGAGTTTCAAGTGATGCCATTCGGGCTCTGTAATGCCCATGGAACCTTCCAGCGGCTGATGGAAGTAGTCTTATCTGGGATGCAACCACGTATGTGTCTCGTCTATCTTGATGAGATCATTGTGCACTCAAGTACTTTCCAGGGGCTTCTCGTAAATTTGGAGCAAGTCTGCCAACAACTCCGCGTGGTGGGTTTGAAGGTTTCATAGGTTAGCACAACCGAACGAAAACGATTCTTTCATATTAGATACAGATGCCAGCCAGTTTACTTGGGGTGAAATACTATCCCAAATTCAGGAAGGACAGGAGCGAGTAATCGAATTTCACAGTAAAACTTTTTCTCGCCCGGAATTAAATTATTGCGTTACTCGTAAGGAGTTGCTTGCTTTAGTAAAGGCCGCCGCTCATTTCAAGCCATATCTTCTGGGACGGCATTCTCTCGTACCCACCGATCACGCATCTCTAAAGTGGCTGATAAATTTTCGGAATCCAGAAGGACAGATCGCAAGATGGATAGAGCAGCTTCAGTAGTACGACTTCGAGGTAGACTATCGACCAGGGGTGAAACAGAACAATGCGGATGCCATGTCTAGACAGCCCTGCGTAGCTGATAATTGTTAATATTGCGCAAGAATAGAGCTCCAGCAAGGTAGCCGCCACAGTCTTGATTGCAGAAGAGGAAGATCTAAGCGACCTCCAAACGGCCGATTGTAAAATGAAATGTGTCTATCAGCGGCTTAAGGACGACCAACGCCCGCCAAGTGACGAAATATCGCAGGAAGTGCCAGAGCTAAAACAATACTGGTCTATATTCATGAGTTTATGCCTCCGAGACGATGTTATTTGTCGTCCGTATCGTACACGTACTTATGTCGTCTACCAAGTTCTACTGCCGAAAGCCCTGCGTATGAAAATGCTAAAGCAACTTCATGATAGCCCCACTGGAGGACATTTCGGGGTTGACAAGACCATAGCTCGAGTGAAAGCGCGATATTACTGGGCCGGATGAAACCAGGATGTCCGAAACTATTGCAGCTATTGCCATACATGTCAGACGCGAAAGGGAGCTCAACCTCGACAACATGCACCGCTACAGCCCCACAAGGTTGGCTACCCTTTTGAAAGGATTGCCGTCGACGTATTTGGGCCATTACCAGTGACAGAAAGGGGAAATAAGTAAGTTTTGGTTACCATGGATTATTTCACCAAGTGGCCGGAAGCAGCGCCGATGCCTGATCAAACAACAGAGATAGTCACGGAGGTCTTAATAAGGGATTTTTCTTTTTCGTGATTTGGTCCTCCTTTGCAACTACACTCCGATTTAGAGAGAAACTTCGAGCGGGGCATTTTTCAAAAGGTGCTGGAACGGTTTGGCATCGACAAAACTCGCACGATGCCTAGGCACCGCCAATCAGACGGAATGGTGGAGAGGTTTAATAGAACTATGGCAGACTATCTGGCGAAATATGTCTCCGGCGATCAACGAGGCTGGGATCTTCATTTGCCTTTCCTGTTATTGGCATATAGAACCGCTGAACACGATACAACGCAGCTGTCCCCAGCGATGCTGATGTTTGGCCGAGAACTGCGTCTACTAGTGGACATCATTCGTAGCATGCGACGAGGAGAACCACAATCAACGGGAGAATACCTTCAACAGCTTCCAAAACGCATATCCAGTGCCTACGCGTTCACCCGAGAACGTTTTCTGTATACCAATCGTAGAATGAAGGATATATACAATATGCGAGCGACAGCAAGCCACATCGAGCTCCAACAGAAAGTGCTTTACCATAACCCGAAAAGGAGAAAGGGCCGGTCACCAAAATTGCAGTGTGACGTCGAAAGGTTCAGCGACGCCGTGTATCGCATAAGCGGGAGTCGCGCCCGTGATGATAAAATAGTCCATCGAGACCATCTCGCGGTATATCGCGAGCCTAATTAATAGTTTCTGAAAAATAACAAAATAAATAAACATACATTTCTCTCTTACTAAAAACAAAACTAATAGAGAGTTTTTTTCAGATTGTTAATAAATAAAAAAAAAAAATAGTCCAGCTGTAGGAGCGCTCGGATGGAACTTCGATCTACTGAGGGGGGGCAGTGTTACCTGAAGAGCCTGATGACTGATCCATCCTATCTAAACTCCTCCGATGGAGCCTCCGAACTAAAGTCACAGAACACCCACACCAGTGGCATCTAAGCAGACCTGGACCATGAAACTTTTGGCTTCATGGTGCAACCCGTGCTGAAGTCTCGTGTACTTCCTGGGAAATGAGAGTCTACCTGCAAGAGAAAGAGGAAAAGAGGAGGCAATATCCGTAAGAAAATTACTATCTACTAAACCGAACTAACCCTTAGGTAAGTGGTAGGAAATAGGCCTAGTTAGTTGCACTAATCAAACTCTAACCACTAACCACCTGGAATGCCACGCAGGAATGATGACATTGCTTAAATCCGGTACAGCTGGCCAGAATCAATAACAATTAATCCGGTTATTCTATAACTTTCCACAGTAATATTTCAGTATTCTTCAGTATTTCTTAATTCAGACCAGACGATAATCCGGGCTTTGGTGAGACATGTGTAGGATAATTATGTGCAGGCATAAAAAAATATTCGGTATTTCCAATAAACGCTCTTTCCTACCCTTGATTCATTTCACTGGACGGAAAACAAAAAACTTCTTCAGTCGGGAGCACAGAAATTTGTATGTGCTCAAGCTATCCCAAGGAGTAAATATCTGCTGGAAATCTGGTTGATTTTCCTAAGTAATTCGGCCATGTTCGCACAACAGCATCCACTTGTACATAGCTGGAAGCGGACTATATGTCTTAGACATTGCTTCGACCTATGCCTAGCCTAGGGGTATACGCGTATTTTACTAACCATTCTATTCCTCTAGCTGCAATACCTCTTAAGTAAATTTCACTTTGCTTCTTTCTTGGAAGTAAGCACTGCAATCTGCAATTACTGTTCGGTAGCCTTAAATTTTTGTCCCCCATCTACCAATGAAATGTCCAACAGTTTATCGGAACATCTTAGTTTCTTCAAACCATTTAGAAAAACGCTGAAATGAGCCAAAGATTCAAAGTGAGTATTTGGATTTGACAATAGAATTGTCCACTCAAGACCTCCTCTAGGAATCTTCGTTTTTAGTTTCAGCACAAATTGGCTTTAAATAAAGGAAGTTAATTGGTATCAGGAACTATATAGCTAGCATTATCCATAACTGCAGGTAAATAAATAAAAAATACTACATGGGGCTGATGTTCGGGGCCTTATAAAGAAATTTAGAAACCTCAAGCTAAAAAAAACAACAAAACAAAACAACTAATGTCAGAATCCTGAGAATGGATGCGTTCGATGCTGCGGCTGTGGCTGCTTCGATTTCTTAACAGGGATGTGCTCAAAATTGCAGCTATAGATGCTTCGATAGCACAGTAGAGCAGCACTTTGACAACTGTCAAAGTTAGCAGTAGCTGTTTCGTTGCTTTAGAAGTTTAGTGTCAGAAATGCAAAGCCTGGCGTCGAGTAAAAGGCGACAGTTCCATTCAACTCTAGCGCAAAGATTTTACTGATGATTTTGCTAGTACAGTGCGGAGTTCACCGATCAAAGTGGGGCCGCCCTCTTTATAAATTAGATGGCACCATCAAACTCTCCACACATTTAACTAGGCAAGTTAACACACGAAGCATTAAATGACTGGTAATATTTTGACGTGTCCTATTTCTATGGCAATTTGCAGTAGTATTGATTGTTGGTATGATTGA
Organism: Dioctria linearis; assembly: GCA_963930735.1. Classification (NCBI taxonomy): domain Eukaryota; kingdom Metazoa; phylum Arthropoda; class Insecta; order Diptera; family Asilidae; genus Dioctria; species Dioctria linearis. The sequence continues at coordinate 76,379,991 of OZ005742.1, read as the reverse complement.
TTGAGGAGCTAAATTTGTTTAAAATGTAAAAAAAAACAAATATTAATTATTTTGTTTTCCCCAAATTAATAGAGGTACGTCAGAATTTTACCAGCGATTGTAATGTAAAATATTTAGAAGTCATGGCTGTAGTAGTAAGCTGATTCCTCGCAACAGCCAGCTGAGGCGACAGAAAATGGTAACAATATCAAAAAAAATTTAGGTAGTAACGTACCGATTTAATGACAATTAAATAATATGAGTAGCACTACAATTTCGATAAATCGAAAAAAAACTTATCTGAATGAAAAAACTTGTGACACCGGAAAACACGTTTTCGCTTGCTGCACTTGCTCGAATAAGTGGATATCTGTGATGTTTGTTTTTCCGTAATCTAAGAAATAATGTCGCAACTGTTGTACCACTTTAGAATCCTTAGCAAATGCGTCAACTTTTAAAGTTACTTGCCAAACTGGCGTAGAGCGTATATTTCTTTTTTCAGTACAGTCAGTTAAAGTTCAACGAATTATTAATTTTATATTGTTGGTTCGGCGAAATGTGACATTTTCTTCCAAGCTGGAGCAGTTGGTTTGGAATTTAAAGCAGCCGGTTACATAAACACTATTCGGGATTACATAAGAAAAATTAAACTGAAAAAAGTAAAGATTTGTAGCAACAGGAGCTAAAAACCCATCACAGGGTGTACATTTTCTCGAAAACAAAAGAAATGTCTATAATTTGAAAAATACATGACTTAACTTATATTTTTTTTTTATATTTTTCTGGTAACTGCTATGATTTGGTCTATCACCCGTTTCCGGCTTGACGTCGACTTACGGGATACATAACTACAACTTAAGATTGAAGATGACAGTAGGGCTGGTTGGGCATTCATTGCAAAGCATAGACTGAGATAAATTTCGCTTTGATAAGGTGTATATCAAGTAATTTACAGGGTGTAAAGTGGAAACAGTACTAAAAATAGTAAACCCCCTACCGCCCACACCGTGCATTTTCTGGCTCTCTTCCGATACAATTTATTTCTCGAAATTGAGTGAGGAATCCGGGAATGCGGTACGTCTGGGACACCCTGTATATATATATTTTTCGGAATATATGTTCTTTTAATTGTATTTTTCATATGTAGACTTAATTCGTTAAGTAATTCCATTGCTCCTTCTTTGGTAAACCGGAAAGCTCAACAAATCTCGGTTCAGGGATGTTAGTAGGTAGGATCGGTTGCATCTCTTAAATTACGCCGGTGGATCCTTAACATATTTCTTCGGTCGTAAATATTTCCGTATATTATATATATTTCCTAATACATATACAAATTAAACACAATAATTTTCACTTATACTTGAAAAAAATTTCACAAAAATAATTGAGAATAACCGACAATGACAGCATGCAATAAAACAGCAGGCTTTGAAATTTCTTCTTTTTCAGTTTCTGTATCAAAGTCGAAGATTCCTTTCAATACCAAACAACTCACCACACCTATCTCAACTATGTAGTACATACAGAAACCAATAAACTCAATTAGTAGAGTTAAGGATGGTGAGCTTGGTTGACGTTATCGAATAGAGAATTTACTCAACTGAAATTGCAAAACGAACTGCAGGACAGGATTGTACTTTGTTAAGTATGATAGGGTTGTCATAGTTAAAAGTATGGTTATTCTTGATGGAATTTGCTAAGCATGCTGCATTATAATAGCCTTTGTGCCTCAGTGTCGTTTGTGGTGAGTTCAGTTGCTCGGCTAAAATCGTTTTTGTGCTCCCGCATGAGTGTTTTGATAACCCTCCCCATCTCCCCGATGTACATCTTGTTTTAATTGGTGGTGTTGCATTTTATTTCATATATTGCACGTATTATAGGTTTTTCAAACTTGGTTTAAGTATCTGTGTATATTATTTGTCTCAGTTTGTATTGTGTTTGTAGTCCTAGAGAGATGTTTGAGCTATTATTATTCAGAAAAGGGATGATTTTGTCACATATTGGTGGTACGTAAGAGTTTTCTGTATTTAGTGAATCGTGCGGGCTGATTGTCGGCTCGATTCTCTATTCTATTGTTATTGAAGGTATGTTTGGTATTTTTGATGATCTTAGATATTATATGTGTGGGGTAATAATTTGTAGCCATTATAGTGCTTATTCTGTTATAGTTTACTACATGGAATTGTCACTAAGTGCGATCACCTTCTTTGCAAAAGAGAGAGCCACATTAAATTTCATCTTATAGGGATGAGCCGAGAAATAGTTTATCAGACGACCTGATGCTATTGGCTTCATGTACCAGCCAGTGATGATTTAATTGCCATCCCTGCAGAGATTTATACCAAGGAAAGGGATAATTTTGGAGATATGATCCTCTTGTTCCAGAGTGAAGTTGATACGTGGATGTTTAGTATTGAAAATTTTTAAAGTGTCATGTATGGTGTATGTTGGCAACACTGTGATAAGGTCATCTACGTATTTTTCAATTATTATTATTTTTTATTATATGCGATAAATCTCCAATAATTTTGTCCAAGAAGTCGTCTAACATAAACTCTGCTAAAATGCTCGATAGCCTGCTTACCCGCAGCTAGTCCATGCTTTTGCTTGTATAAAGTGTCTTCATATATAAATAAGTTATTATCACAGATGCAGAACTTAAGAGCTTTTGTAAAAATGCTCTTAGATAGCTTGGTGTGCTCTTTTATTTGTGGCCATCTCTTCAACACACATTTTATTGCTTCATCATGCTGGATGTTTGTGTGTAGATGTGTGATATCCAGCGAGTTGAGGCGACTATTAGGCTGGACGTTTACATTTTAAACAAATTCTGTGCAAGTAAGAGAGTTTGGTACATTGTATTTGGTAGTGTCACAAACTTTTGCAAGTCAATTTACTGGAAATAAAAGTATGAAAGACAAGGCTTCCAGCATTCAAGTTCAACTTAAAGAATAAAAACCCGTCCGTTCAGTTTTCTGTTTTGCGGAGATGGGGATGATTCATTTATAGTTAATACTAATTTTGATCTTACGATCAGCTGCACGTAGTGCTCCATATGCATACCATTAAACTATCGTTCAGTGTTAGTGAAAGATGTTTGCACTACCAATGCACGAATTCATTATCACTCATTGATAGTGAAAATTATTTGCACTACCACTATTCGTTTAGTGATCGTGACAAAAAATTTGCACTACCATTAATCATTTAGTGATAGTGCAACCTGAATTTTAACTATCACAGAGGCCTCAGGCCTGTAGTCCTATTGAAATAAATAATGCTTTACGCCCATCTCTGGTATGAAGGTATTTCTCGTGTGGTGACGATCGGTCTAATTGGGTGGACCGGATTGTGCGTTTTCTTTGTGCCATAAATACGTGGAGGTACAGTGTGCCATAGTTTTTTTTTCTTATGCACTTCTGTGACTAATTCATTGTTATTCCGGGTAAGAACTTTAATCATGTTGGCTTTCATATTATCCATGCTCATAAGTGGCCGTGTCACTTAGGTGTTCGAGCATTTTTTGGTGGTATTGATGCTTATCTATTATTATGGTGTGGTTACCTTTGTCGCTTTTTATAATAACTGATTTTTGTTTTCATTTAGAAAAGTGGTGGTTATTTTATGTGACTTATTGATGAACCTATTGTAATTATTGAAATGTGATGTTTTAGTAATATGTTTTGTTAAAGTGTGTGAAATGCCATTCCTAGTGTTCACTTTCCAATCCTCATTATCGATAGATTTGATTATATCCTCCGTATCTGCAATAATTTTTGTCATCTCTTTTGTGTTGGCGGATCGTTCGGATTATTCTAAATCTATCTTTAAGAGAAAAGGCTAAAGATAGCCTCGACACAATAATCGAAAAACACACTATGTAGTGATATTCTTAAGGTAATCAATTCTATTTTTAGAGAATTTTGTTATGACGCATTATAAGTATTGTTATTATTATTATATTTTACATTTAGCTCCTTGAGAATGGTCAAAACCCAGGACCGAAATATATCGGATGAATAACACAATACGTGTTTAAGTTATTCAATCCGAGTCATATATTCCCAAGAAACCTATTCATGATGGACCCATTACACCATCTTTAGAAAATAATAAACATGGTTGATATGAAACTCAGATAAATTTAATAATGAAATTATATTAAAAATATTTATAAAAAGTCCTTATCTGGTTTATACGACTTTTATTATATCCCATTCTATCGCATTATAAATGTTTATAAGATGATATTGTTACGAGCGAGGCCTTAGATCGTTATTTAAAACACAATATTTCGGATATAATTCAAAAGTTCTTTCTTTATTTAACTTTACTGTTTACTCTCACAAATTCACAAATAATTATCAAATCAACACTTTATATTTACCGCTAGTACTGTACTTCTAAATATCGCAATCCAAATAGTTTACTTCGTTTACTTCACTGTCTGAGATAAGACTCTGCCTCCTGGATATGAGTAGCGCCGTATTTATACTCTACGAATTATCCTAGAACCTTCCTGAATATTCCATTCTCCAAACCCATTTTAGTAGGATGTCACTAACCTAAAGTTCTTTCCATTTCCAATAGTTTCCGCTTGTATCACTTTGTGGGACGTAACAATATCTTATTAATTATATACTTTAAACATTTTGTAAGGATTTATATAGATATTACTCATTACTTATTAAATTATAGCAAAATTTCCAAACCGTGTACGTATGTACTTCCCCTACTGGCTTGTCTAATTTACAGTCGTAGAGAAAAATGTATGAAATCGTACGGATAATCTACTTCAGGTAGCTTTTGGAGACCTGGCTTGCTCACAAAGGGATTTTTGCTTTTAAATCACCATAATCCGCCCATCTCTCAGTCTCTTCACTAATTTAAGTTTCATGCTCTTGAATTTCACTTTCATGTTCATCTTCATTAGAATCTTCCCAATCACTATTCTCAGAAATATCATCAAGTGTATCATTTTACTGCTCTAAGTATATTTATATTCATGTCTTCTTCATATTCCGGACCTGCACTATACATAAAAGCAACATTTCGGTTCTTTCTTCTCTTATATCCAAAAAATAAATTAAGACTTTCACTATCACTCTCATTTCCTGTAATCCTGATCGACCTGGATTTGAGTCACTGATTTTAGGGGCTAGCTTGAAACCTACACGAAATTTAATTCTTACACACTTCTGAAATAATCTTTATTTTATACCAGTCTTGCCCTGATGGCTTATTTTTGGGGACTGACTGATAATTGCAAATCAATAAAATTGCCCATATGGTCCCGATCGAATGGGTTAAGACACTGTACGTCAAAATAGGACCAAAAATGGATTCGATCAAATAGATGTTATAACCCCGTTTAGCTGTGGGTGTAGAAAATTCCTTTCACCAGATTTAATTGCATTTGCTCAGTGTCTTATCATATTTTACTTATTTTCCTCCCACAAAAAAAAAAAAAAAAAACTTTATCCTTTCCGCTTTGGCTACCAAAAAGCAATAAAATATGATACCTTTAGTTTTCCATCCGAACACAAGGTATGAAAAATCGAATCAGTTTACAAGTGGTTTTCTTCAAACGATGAAAAAAAAACTTCCTCTCTGTTATATTTTTTCGTTTATAATCTGCATCATTCCTTCTTGTAAAATGATCTAAGCACATAAATGTATAAAATTCTCATAGTACACCTTCTTTAAAATCTGTCATGACTCTCTACTAAATAAACTTTACGTGACTTGTAAACTACCAACGTCTTCAAGGCTCTTACCGTTTTATGTAAGAATGCCACCAGTCCAGAATTCTTCACTCAGCTAACAAGATTTTATCTGATCTAAAAATTCTTTAAATTCAAATCGTCAGAACCCATATTTCAGTAATTTCGAATTCAAATATAGTAGGCACCGGTACTACGCCATTGCTACCATTGCTAGAGATATGGTTCTAACATCCGTTTGTATGTAGTGATTATTTGTGTGCCACGAACCTAGTGTCCCACTAACAAAATAACCAGACTCGTTCATGCACATACTTACATACATATGTATATGTAGGTACGTGCCTGGAAACTATTCAGGGTAAATTCGTTCAAAACAGCTTATACTGTTTGTAGGTGTACTTTTCCTGGTTATTGAACCACCTCAAAACCGTGTGTCAACCAACCCTTCATACAAAGACTACTACTATTCCTTTTTAATGTAAAAACGAAATTTTCTATACCACGTAGCTTCAAGCTCTTTAAAGTGGTTGGAGATTTAGTACTGAAAATATACCCCCGTCACTCCTCGTGCAATGAAAGGGATCTGTTTCATGATTATTACTATCATCATTCTCGCAGGGGATTGCGCCCAATTAGTAAATTAGTTGTGAATTTCAACGAATTTGTTAGACTGATAAAGATTTTTCCTTTGCCGACGATACAAAGCATCAAAAGGATGCTGCGAAAACAAGACAGGAAAATATTACATTGGGGAATTATCACTGCTTTGCATAAGGATCAAGAAATAGTTGAGATGAAGAAGCCTGATTATAATTTGAAAGGGAAACTTGATAATGCTGTTGAATGACAATTTGTTGATTCCACCCCAAGTGTACATACACCTTCAAGTTGGTAGCCTTACAACTCAATTCAATTCATTTATTAGATACTGTACAAACAAGAATATATAATTGATTTTGTGTGTACTTAGCATAGATTTAATTTAACTAACAATAGCTATATTAGATATTTACAAAGAGTTACAAAATTACATACTATAAAAATAAAATTCAACTCTAAAAATTCAAGAAATTCAAAAATCAAACAATAAATCTACAACAAATGAATATGTAAAATTAAGGTTACAAAATTGAAAAACAAAAACAAAACTAATTCAAATTTTATATGTCATATAATGATCTGAAAATGCGACAACAACATCCCTCTGAAGGAATCCACCGTCCTGGTCCGACAAATAGAATCAGGCAATGTACTCCATAAACGAACGGCGTGAACGAAAAACATAGCCTTGTAAATAATTGAAAATAGGAAGCTGAAGCTTGATAGTTCTAGAGGAGCGTGGGAATCTTAGCTTATTATATAAATAGGATGGTATGCCAGAGACTAACAATTTAAATAGAAACACATATGTGAGAAATGGAAGGCAAGATGACCTGTTCATTCCTAATACTTACTTGGGGGACTAATGAGACACATTTTCGAATTTGCGTAGATTGAAAGCACATCGAACAGCAGAATTGAGGGCATCTTTAAATTTTCGCCAAGATAGCGAATTCGAGGTCCCAATAAACTACGACTCCGTAAGCCAGGATCGGTACGATTAGAGTTTTTACCAGGCTTACTTTGATTTCTACTGAACTAAAATGTGCAGAATATCTCAAGCACATAATGCAAGCATAAATCTTCGATCGTTATGATAATACCAAGATTAGTGACTTTAGCAACGTAAGCTATAGAACTTCCATTAAGAGTTACGGGAGGTAACATTCCCGTCCCGAAGCTATGCTTGAAAATAGTAACGCATTTACATTTAACAGGGTTCAATCGAAGCAAGTTACTTGATATCCACTCCTCTATTTTGGATAAATCGTTATTGATATTACTAACACACTCAAATGGATCACTAACATACCTAGCATAGTAGATGTGAACGTCATCTGCTGCATCTATATGGATTTAAGCATACCTGACAACAGAAGTCATATCTTTTATAAAGAGGGCGAATAGGAGAGTAAAAATAATAGAGCCTTGTGGTACTCCAGAGTAGGAAGGTAGGACTGAAGAGGTATGATTACCAGCATTAATGAATTACTTGCGATCAGATAAAAAATTCGGGGTAAATCAGTAGCTCTGGGACTAAAATTGTATAACGTCGAAAGAATCTTACATAAAATCCTATGTTTGATAGAGTCAAACGCATTTGGAAGGTGAGAATAGTAAGAAGATCATTGTCCAAATTCTCGCGAATATCATCGACTATTTTAAGAAGAGCTGTAGTACAACTATGCCCTGGGCGGAAGCCAGTTTGCACATGCGACAAAAAAGTTGACATAAGATGCAATTTGATTTTGCATATTCTTTTCCAGTACCTTAGATAAGAACGGAAGAATACTGATGTGATGAAAATCTTCAGGTACGCACCACTTTTCTTTTTAATTTTTTTATAGTAATGACGGCGTCCAATGTTCATTTTACAGGAAAATGTGAAGACGAGAGACACGTACGGCTAATATGGGTAATAAAGAGGATAATATAAAGTGCTATTAGCTTGACAAAACGTGAAGAAATGTAATCTGATCCCATGGTACTTGACGTTATAGAATTAATAGCTTGAAGAACTTCCGATATATCAACTCCATGAAAGTCAAAAGCCTCATTGTGATCGTTGCACGAAGCATTTGTCCTACGTACTACTGTGGATGCAGGTACAGAGCAGCTGGTAAAATAATTATTGTGTTGGTCCAAATTTCGGTCATATTCTACCATCTTATATTTCAATGCACCAAACTCACGTAGATTACGCCACAATTTTTTTGAAGGGGGATTCGTACTTGATTTTCTATGATAATACTGGTATTTTCCCTACGACGAATAAAAGTATTAATACTATTACGCAGTGTTTTGAAAGGTTCAAAATCCCTAGGAGATCGTGCCTGTTTCCAAATTGAGTGTGCCTTATTTCTCCAGCGTATAAATTTGGTAATAGAACTGGAAAACGAGGGATTCCTATTATTTATTTTAACAATCTTAGTAGGAACAAAACGCTCGGATAGCTCTAGTACAGTATTCTGCAAAATTTCAACTTTTTATAAAGTTGAAATCTCTGAACGTGCAGGACTTAGTGGACCGATTTTATCTCCTAATGTTAGAAATATGAGGTTGTGATGAGAATTGCCTGGAAGGGAAAGTGGACTACAAAGGGTCACGTTTGAGGGGTTATTGCATATAAAAATATCAAGCAATGAAAAACTATTACCTGAGAAATGATGCAGGTCACTCGCAGACAAGAAACTTACAATCTGTGTAACCGGGCTTGTCATCCTTAATAAATTTAAGCTAAAATCTCCACATAGGAAAAGCAGAAAGAGAGATAATGCTATCGACGGCGGTTTATAAACGCAACCGCTGAGTGTTCTGTTTCCATCACCAAGAATCTCTAGAATAAGAACTCTGTCGTTGAAATTGTAGAAGACAAAAAAATGTTTTCCACTATGTTGACTCTAATGTAAATTGCGACACCACCTTCTACCTCCCTACGCTGAAAGAATAGTCTGTATACCACGATTATGACTTCGTACAGTCATAAAAACTAGACAAAGAGACTATTAGCATATAGTTCTAAAATCTATACGCTGTAACATGGTTCATAGTTTTCATAACTATATTTGTTACAACGGTTTTAGATTTCACGACCATATATTGACAACAATATAGACTCGCGCGTCAAAATTAATTTGATGTCAAAACTATATTGTTAATATCTGCAACTAATTATTGTGTTGGTGGCGACTATTATCCAATTGTATTTAGCTATACATATATAGTTGCAATAAACTCTTTTAAAGTGTCTAAACTATAGTCATCAACAACTACTTTCATATACATTCTTCTATATTGTAGTTGCTTTCGTCTTGTAGTTTAGACAACATAACTGTAAAATTAGTATTTTATTTACCTCGTAATTGAAATGTATTCATTAATGGCAGATCATCTGTTGCGGCAGCGTTCTTGCGCAGTTCCAGCATCACTGCTGTTATTTTCCTGTCCGCCTCGTCAGTCAACATAGGGTACAGTACACTTGGTTCAGCCTATCAAGAGGTAACAACACTAGTATTGTAGCTTCACTTGTCGAAGCTATCCAGATGACATATGGTCGGCTTGATCATAGCACACGTTTAGGCTGTCATAGGGATATTCTGGACAGAGAGGTAACGCCAATCTGTTGATCAACAAATTGGCTTTACGTCAGCTCTCAGTCCCAATCAAGCAGATTCAGGGCTTCTAAACTCTTTCCAGGACCGAAAGCTGATCATCTTAATTTAACTGCTTATCGATTCTTGGATCAACCAGTAGCCAGCTATCCATAACACATCGTTGCCTACGTCGCAGTGATTATAGCCGGGCATACAGGATGCAACGTTGTCTATGTCCAAGCTATTATTTGAACCACCAAAACATCGAGTTAAGCAGGCATTCAAGGCGTCGCTGGTCAGAAGCCTTCCGGGGCGTCGCAACTAGTCTTCAGGACATCAGTTTTCCTCATCAGACAGGCGTTCAAGACGCCGCAGTTTTCTCATTCGGTAGTCGAACAATTGTGGGAACAAGAAAACTTGGGATTACACCAATATCTTTTAACGTTCCCCTCTTAGGCTTTGTGCACACATCAGAGTTTCGGACGTGCGATGCCGGACTGGCATCCCCGTTGCACACATCATGCGTTCGACTTGCGGTTCCGCTGAGGTAACATTCTATTTTCCACAGGGATGGATGTACATCGTAGGAAAAGAGAAACTTTGATTCCCTGGTAAATAAAAAAATATATTTTGAAGAATAAAAGTCGATGTTGTGTTGCCATCTACTTCTATTCAACATATGCACATATTCCTTGTATCAGCGGTACTGACCGAGAGATTGGAATTGCGGTACCGCTGCGGCGCCATAGAAATTTTAAGCAGGAAGTGAATGTCATATAAACGACAGTACGCGCAAGAAAAGGTGCCGTGCCACAACGTCGCCGGAGGTACGTGTGCAGTCTAATTTATAATATCCCAGTCTATTGCGCCGGTGTGGCACCGTGTATCTAAAACACTAAACACTGATGTGTGCACAACCGGGCCTTATAAGATCGCTCGTGATTTACGGAAACAATAAAACGCCTGAATCTGCTTCACCTGCAAAAAGATAATTTTCTCATGAGTGTTTCCTGTAAAGAGAAATAGAAAATGATAAGTCAACAAAACTTTAAAAAAATTGTCAGGGTAATTATTATTAAGTTCAGTTCAGTTCTTGGTTTTTCTTAAACACCTTACGGCATAGAAATTGTAATACATAAGTTTTCGGTTCCTTCGTTTTTTTTTATTTTTTCCCGCGACAACCCGCAATTGGCGCATTTGCTAGGATATCTTTCTGAAGAAGGATGTCCAGTGATGCGATATAACGAAAAATTTAATATTTAAGTATTAAGTAAATAAAACGGAACCATAAACCTCTCCTCGTTCCTTTTGGAATACGTGGAGAGGCTTTGGATGAATATCTCAAGGGGGAGCCCTAAGGGCTTTTCCCTTCAACACCTCACAGCACGCTTACCGGAGGCACAGATCTACAGAGACGGCTATTCATTCAATGGTTACTGTTTAGCGGGATTTGGGACGTGGACTTAAGAGCCTTTTGGGACATCGCGGGGTCCTTTGACAGGGCCACTTCCGGGTCGCTATGTGAGGCAGCTCAACCATAAGGTGTTGTCCGCATTGTAGTGGAATGGATGGACCAAATGTTACGACGGTGATACTTAACTGTGGAGGTGGGCGGCCGTACCTCTCGCAGTGTGCTTATGGAGAGAAGATGCGCGCAAGGTGGCGTGCTTTTCCCAATACTCTGGTGTATGTTTATTGACTCACTCATCACTGTGCCGAGAAACGTGGGACTTTCATGTGAAGCATATGCGGAAGACATCCCTCTGCTCATTTCCAGGCACAGCATGCCTGCAATCTGTGCCTTCATGCAACGTGGCCTCAATATTATTGAGGACTGGTGCACTCGACATGGTAAGATAGTTAACCCAACAAAAACCAGATTGGTGCTCTTCTCCAGAAGACGTAAGCTTGGGTACTTTGTGCTTCCTCTTTGGACACACTCTGAACCTCTCTCCTCATATCCAGCTCCTTAGAGTCTACTTTGACCCTAAGCTGACATGGGCATACCACGTAGAGGGAAAAGTGAATGCGGCTGTGATGGTCTTCATTGACTACACATGGGGCATGAGACCGAGGATTGCGCACTGGATATACACCTCGATCGTTAAACCCATGCTCACATATACCTCCTGTGTATGGTGGCCGAGAATACTTTTGGGGATTGCGATCCGGAAGCTGGCAGGCCTGCAAAGGTGTGGTCATGAAGACCACATGCCCTGCCCTGGATCGGCGCCTTCTTTCAAAGAAATAAATATAGTATTTAGCGATTGTATTATTTTTATATATTATAGGATAGCAGTAAATTTGTCTACTTAAATTTGTAGTAATGGTAACAAACTAGAATACAGTATATCCGGTAAGTTGTGTGATACCGAAGTCTATGGATAGGTCATACTTAGACGAGCAGAAAATTGTACGGGTTGGGGGGGGGGGGATCCTAGCGGTTTCAGAGATAACGGAACATAAAGATATTTGGGTATGTTTTTATAGATTACCCTGTAATTTCTGAACGTTATACTCTATCATCATGATTTAAGCTTTGCTGGATAGGTACTCGTTGGGCCTTTTTATCTATAACTCTACAAATTTTTTCCTCCTCCTCTCCGTTTTGAAATTATGGTTCAACAAAGTTAAGATTTTGCAATTTTAACTCAGTTTACTATTTTTATTGAGAAACACGTCATCAATACCAATTTTTCATATTGTACTTAAATAGCCCAAAAGCCTAGCTTTAATATGACCTATCACACTCTGTACACAAAATGTAACCCTTTTTACGTTTTTTGCACTTTTTCTTAAGTACATCCAGCGAAAAAGTTTAACAAATGCCAGAAATTAGGCAATTATCTTTTGGAAATGACATTTGTCAGTCATTTTCGCTGGATATGCTTAAGCCTCAATGACTGAAAGTAAAGTAAAGTACCCTGGTAGGCATGTCATGATGAGCTCATCAATGAGCTCCTCATGAGCAATCAGATGAATGTACTGATGAAATTTATTCGCGTTTCAATTAAAACCGAGAAAAAACATTTATTTACATATTCATAGTATACATGAGATATTGCATCTCTTTCACTTATTTATATATACTTTGATTCTCTTTTGTGCATTTTAAAATATTAGATGAGCTTATTAATGAGCATGCCAATGAGTGTTACGATGAGCTCATAAATGAGAATCTGTTGCAAAGCTGCTGAGCCGTAAGAATTTGGGCATAAATTTTTGCTCAGCATATGGGCGATAGTCTTTCCGCGGAAAAACAAATCAAGAAATTTTTTAAAATTGATAATTTAAAAATTTAAATAAATAAATCACAAAAATCAATTCAAATTTTCTAGTAGAAAAATCATCTGACACGGTGATGACAATAATTAGTTTAGTATATAGGGAGCAGTTTCATGATATCCAATGAGCTCTTCGATGAGATTTAATGAATGCTCATCAGTCTTAATGTTATACAAATAATTATGACATGAAACATATTAACAAATTTGGAAAAACACTTCCGGTAGCATTTACAAATATGTTTGGAAAATCTAGAACAAATCGGTTAGATCAGAATCTAGGAAGCAATTATGAGATCCGAACTTCAGTTGTTCGGAGCATTCGACTTGTTATAGATCTAACACCATACCTAAAAAAGGGTAACAAACAATTTTTAATTAAAAGAATGCATTCAAATAAATTTTCAACAAGCTATTCATGCTTAAAAACATGATTAGCTTATCTACTCGATCAGTGAAGAAAATTGCATCAGCAATTTTCTTCACATTTCATAGAGTGAAACAAAATTATTCCCATGGCAAATTTGCCAGTAGAAATATTTAATTTAAAAAAAAAAAAAAAATAAAGCAAAAGACAAATCGTACCTTCAGTACGATTTGTCGTGAAAATTTCAATATGTATGTACGAACGTACATACATATCACAAAAAAGCTTTCGTCGTGAGAAATGCGCGCCGCCGAAATACATTGTATGTATATGCGCGGCGCGATTTCAGAACGACAGAACGGTAGCGGATGTTTATCAAAGCATCAAATTCCAAACCTCCGTCCAACGAAAAAATATTCTGGACTTGTTTAATCAAGTCCAGAATAAATGAAAATTTTCTCAGGGTAAAAATGCAACTATGCATTTTCTACCCTGAACGAAGGCTCTTGATCGCGACAAAAGTGATCAAGAGCGGAGTTGGTTTTAAAACTTGACTAGCGGCGGTTCTTAAAGTTGTTTTTTTAAATCTCGTAAAGAACGGAGAGTTGATTATTATTTTTTTCGGCACGGTTACCCCGAATGAAACTGCTGGTGAAAGTTCGGTTGTTTTTTGTGAGTTCCCAAAAAGAAGAAACGATTTTTAAAGAAAAACCTTGGTGGCGGCGCGGTTTCGGTAGTTCGAAAAGAAAAAAAAAGAGGAAAGTTATGAAATACAAGAATAGTGTGTAGTATCAGAAAAAATTGTAATGAGAGAGGTGTAGTAATTAAGAGAAAGGTGAAATAAAAAAGTGCGATAACCTCAAAAGTTGTTTTTCGGAGTACAGAATATCAGTCACGAACAGGGAATACGTAGGAATACAAACCCATAAGAAAGGTTGGTAAAAATAATAATTATAACAATTGGTGCAGCCGGTAGGATAGAGGAAGCCTACTTTACAAAAAACAAAAGTATAAGTGCTCGAAAACCCTCTATCCTACGAATCAAAAGGAGTTGAGGACGAAATCGAATACTGGGCAAGACACCCTACCCTTCGCCTGAAGTTGAGTCTGGCTTCAGGAGTATTTCGATCTAGTCGGCTCCCAACGCTCGGGGTCGGACAGCTTTAACTGCCTCTGTTTGAAAAAACACGCAGCCACCCCCTCATCAAAGCACAAAGTGCCAACGTGGGACAATAGCGGGCTTCATCCCAGCCCAGGAACATAAGACGTCCACAGCCGAAAATTTCAAAGCGAAACTTGAAGGAAGAATCTTCAACCGACAATCTGCGATCCGGAGCTGAAAGGGACTTCGAAGTAGGCAACGCGCCCCCCTTTCAGCTTTTATCCAGGGGAATTTAAGAAGGCCACGGGCCCCCCCCGGCAGCAAAAGAACTTCAATCACAAAAACCAGCGATCCTGAATTGAGAGGGACGTCGAAGAAGGCAATAAGCCCCCCTCTCAACTTGAACCAAGGGAACTAAGACGGCAGAAGCCCCCCTAGCTGCAAATTCTACATACGGTGGTCCATGAGCGAGGAAAGCTCCCACCAGGAGACGCCGCCGGAAATCTCACCAATTCCACCAACTCCACAACAATCTTCCTTACCGGGCGACGCACAGGAAGATCCGTCCCGGTACGAAGGAGGCAACGAGGGAGCAACATCTGCAACAGAGGGTGCTAATCAAACACCCCCAACAAATTCAACAGCACCAGGAGTAACATTAAGGAGTGGGACAATCCTTACAGGTCCCCCACAAGTAAGACCTTCTAGTTTAAATTTAGAAAATTATTTAAAATATCTAGAGGGGAAAGTGCGAGACTCCTCCGAGCTTTCTGTTATACAGTGCGATTCTATCGATAAACAGCTCAAAAAGACCCGCGAACGGCGTCTTGAGCAAATCGCGCAATTCAAAGAAAGTACGGAAAAATTTAAAGAAAGCTTAAAACAGTTTGGGGAACTCTCGCACTCTCTCGAACCAGAAATTACCAATAATAGTGTAGAATTAAGAGAAGGTGCCATTGAAGACAGTGTCAGTGATTCCACCGTGAGTGAAATCCTATTGAATTGGCTGGGCGACTCCCTTTTGGAAACCAGCATAGAAGAAACTAGCTCCCCAAAAGTATCAAACTTAAGCTTCAGAATCCCCAATATAAACATGGCAGATTACGCGAAAATCGCCAAGTTAACTGCCCAGCTCGTTCCCCTATTCTCGGGAGAGCAGCACCCAAAATTGAGCCTGGAGCTCCAAACTTTCCTAGGATGCTGCAGGCAGGTAATCCAGTGCATTTCGGTGGAGGAACTATCGGCATTTTTGCAAATCTTCCCCACCAGACTTCGAGGCGAAGCTTACCAGCTGTTTGCCGCAAATATGCCTACTACTTTCAAAGAGGTAGAAGAACGGCTAAATCGTACATACCTGCCTAGGGAAACTTATCAGGAACTGGTAAATAAATTAATTACTACAAGGCAGTATCCTTTGGAAAACCTCACAGCCTTCACGGCACGAGTGAAACAAATGCTGGCACTCTGTAATGAAGCAGCAGAGTCCAAATATGGCGCTACAGCAGCCCCCGCTGTGAAAACACAGCTAGAAGACTTCGCGAAAAACGCACTAAAAACAGGAGTCAATAACCCGTATATGTGCCAATACCTTCTGACCATGACAGATGGCACGGTGGATGACCTCGTACAAAGAGCGCTTGACATGGAGCGTCTCCAGCAAAGTGCTCTATTTCTGCAACCTCCAGGGCACTTTAAATTCAGTACAATGCAGAACCCAATACCACAGTCAATAAATGCACCTGTGATAAGTAATCCGCAAGGGATTCTAAATAATTCGCCTGCAAATCACCCCATATATAATCCAGGCATAATACCATGCGCACAGGATACCTGGCAAAACAGTGTGCCCACTAATGCAGGCACCAGTACATTTCCATCACAGTTCACACAGGCAAATATAAAACAGGAGCCAAAATCACCAAATAGAAATTTTAATGTAAACAATAAAAATAATTATTTAAATAAAATCAGTTGTAGTTTTTGTAATCTAAGAGGCCACACATATGCTGATTGCCTCAAAAGGAAAAATACGCCTTATTGTGTGAACTGTAAAATGTATAACCATGACGTGCGTGACTGCAGAAAAAACAATAATAGTTTCCAGAGACCACACAACAATGGTGGACCATTGAATCAACGCCCTAGAGAGCCGCAGAATTCCAATAACAATTCCAGAGTATATAACGTAAGAAAAAAGTGTGAATTTTGTGGTCGTTCTGGACATGCAGTAAATAACTGCCAACAAAAACGTAAATGGGAGGCCCGGAGTCAGGGAAACGACGTACAGTCGACCCAAAACTCCCCGGCTCGACTATAAATCTCCCGTCTAATAAAATAGGGTCCCCTCAGCAGCCCGATTCCAGTGTCGCTACAGTAAAACTACCCTTAGACATAGGCCTGAACGGCCAAGCTAAACTAGTAGTAGACACAGGCGCTGAGGTTAGTATAATAAAGAAAAGGTCGTTAAAAGATCTCAAAGAAATTAACCACAATGAGGCATGTACACTTCAGACCCCATTTGGTACCGGAAAGACGCTGGGAAATTGCCAGGGAAATTTCGTTTTCAAAAACAAAATTCCCTGCAAATTTCAAGTCGTACAGAACTTGCCTGGCCTTTCCGATGATGGACTTCTAGGAAATGATTTCCTAGCAAAAAACTGTAACGTTGAGGGTCCTAATAAGGCACTAAGGTTTCCTCGCACGGAAACTAATCCAGACGAATTTGCTTTGCCATTAGATTTTGAAACGGACAAGCCACGTTCTGAAAAGCAGTCGAAGTAAGAACACTTGTAGAAGAGGTAGAGTCTAAACAGGCTGAACTATCCACCTGCAGTGTCTTCAAGGCTTCTCAAACGAGAAAAGCTGGCTGCCAAGCTCCAAAAGAGCCCAAGGAATGTGAAAAAGGCTGTCTGGGCGAACAAGAGACCGATGAAATCAGGCAGCAATTGGTTACCTTTAAGGAACCAATCTGCATACCTGCCCGCTCTCAAATTGTTGCCCCAGTCCCGTTACAAATTCAAGAAGAAATGCTCTGTTTATCACAAGAGATAAGCGATGGAGTCTTCTTGGCAAACAGTTTGCTGTCATCTGGAGAAGAATTAGTGCTGGTCAGTATCCTCAACGCTAACAGTCATCAAGTAGTCATACATAGCTTAAAGTTACAGCTATTTCCAATAAACGACTACATATTAGTCCCATTAACACACACAAAAGACCACAAAAGAACACACATTCCACTACCAAATTTAGAGGCAATATCAAACAACACAAGAGACGGAACTGAGTGTCTAAAGCCTGCCAAAAAGGTGCATATAACTCTTCCGTCCAAAATCCCGAGGCATAAATCACTCTTAAACAAACAACGGCCATATAAAAACGGTAGCGAGTCGCTAAAGCCTATATTAAAGGTGCATATTACTCCACCGTCACACAACACAAAAAATTCTACATGGTCAAAAAGCAGTAGCATTGACGCGCATGAGTATCCCACACAACCTAAGGCAAAGACCACACAGGTGTACCAAACTCAGCCGTCAACAAGGCAGGAAGCAAATACCCTGTCAATTATTAAGAGCAACGAAATACAGCCTCAAAAGCAATCGCAAAATCCTCATCTATCTACAGGTCAAAAACCTAAAAGGAACAGTAAGTCAAACCAAGGTTCAGCCGACAAAACGGCAATATTACAACATGTACGATATCTATACCCGGATAATGAGACTCCGGACGACCCAAAACAATATCCGCGTATTTCTAGGTTAGAGCAAGAACTCAGCCTAGACCCTAATTTAACCGCGGAAGAAAAAATTTCGATATCAGAACTCTGCGAAGAGTATAACGATATCTTCTTCCTCAAAGGTGACAAACTCACCTATACAAATGCGATAACGCATAATATTCCATTGGTGCAAGATCAAGCACCAATCAATCAAAAAATGTACCGCTTACCTGAAACACAGCGGAAAGTCATCAACGAGCAGCTAAAAGAAATGCTAGACAGCGGGATAGTCCAGTCTAGTAAGAGCCCTTGGAATTCACCTCTACTAGTTGTCCCCAAGAAAGCGGGACCTGACGGTGAAAAAAGGTGGCGCGTCGTTGTCGATTTTCGTAAATTAAACGAAAAGACAATTGGAGATGCATTCCCGCTACCCCGAATCGAGGATATTCTCGACCAACTAGGTCACGCAAGGTATTTCACCACACTCGATTTGGCCAACGGCTATCACCAAGTCCTTGTCGACAAAAAAGATCGACATAAAACTGCTTTCAGCACAAGTTATGGGCACTACGAGTTCAAGCGTATGCCATTCGGGCTCAAAGGAGCCCCCGCCACATTTCAACGCCTAATGAATTTCGTCCTAACAGGCCTACAAGGCCTCGAATGTTTTGTCTACCTAGATGACATTGTCATCTATGGTAAAAATTTAAACGACCACAACGAAAAGTTGAGGAAAGTCTTCAATAAGTTGAGAGAAAACAACTTAAAACTGCAGCCAGAAAAGTGCCAGTTTCTACGAAGAGAAGTTGTTTACCTAGGACATAAATGTTCTAGCGAAGGAGCCCTACCAGACCCAAGTAAGACGGCCTGCGTCCAAACATTTCCTGTTCCAAGAACAGTAAGGCAAGTCCAGTCATTTTTAGGACTTGCCAATTACTACAGGAAATTCATTCCAGACTTCTCCAAAATTGTACGTCCAATCACAAATTTACTCCGAAAGGATGTAAAATTCACTTGGACAGAGAAATGCCAAGAAGCATTCCAAAGCATAAAAAATGCTTTAATTTCTCCACCACTTTTAATTTACCCAGATTTTTCGAAATCTTTTAATCTCACCACAGACGCAAGTAACGAGGCTCTAGGAGCTGTTCTTTCTCAAGGAGAAGTCGGAAAGGACCAGCCCATTGCCTATGCAAGCCGCACCTTAAACAAAGCCGAAAGAAATTACTCTACTATAGAGAAAGAGTTATTGGCTATTGTCTGGGCTACCAAGAATTTTAGGTGCTATCTTCAAGGCCGGAAATTTACGGTCTATACTGACCATAAACCTCTCAAAGGTGTCTTCAATGTGAAAGACCCTACTTCCCGTTTGGTGAGATTTCACCACAAATTATCTGAATTCGATTACAACATCGAATATAAACCAGGGAAGTACAACACTAATGCCGATGCACTAAGTCGCATCCCTCAAGCATTAAAAGAAGACAGTTTAGGCAATACCTTAACGGTAGAAGCCCTAGTCCACCACACGATGGACTCAGATGTGGAGGAAAACAATTCCACAAATAACAAGAGAAAGAAGAAATCCGCTCATTGTTTCGTCGTGACTCGAGCTCAGAAGCAAAAGGCTCAAGAGACATTAAATAGCTCCAGTGTGGAGACAGAAGAGCACACGAAAGCGGACCAAAACGAAATTCAACACACTGAGGCGGAAACACTAAACCCAGCATCGCCTGAGCAAAAAGTAAGTACTGGCAAGACACCCGAAGTTATCACGAGCGCTACGGAAATCCGAACAATCTTAAAAGATTATCACGATTCTCCATTTGGTGGCCATCAAGGTGTCATAAAAACTTACAAACGCATAAGACGCAAGTATTGGTGGAGACACATGCTTAGCGATATTAAAAAATCCATTAAAAAATGCCCAAAGTGCCAGACGATGAAAGCATCTCCACAATATAAAATGCCAATGGTTATCACGGACATCGCAGAGCAACCGTTCGACAAAGTTTACCTCGATATTGTAGGTCCATTAGAAGAGACCACATCAGGTAACAAATATATCTTGACCTTCCAAGATAATTTAACAAAATTTGTCGACTGGTATGCAATACCTAATGCAGAAGCAGTCACAGTAGCGCAAGTTTTCTTTGATGAAATCGTTACGCGCTATCGCATACCCAAAAGAATACTCACCGATCAGGGAACAAATTTCCTGAGTGAATTATTCAAAAGAGTATGTAAGCTTCTAAAGGTAAAGAAGTTACAGACTTCGGCATACCACCCACAGTCTAACGGAGCACTAGAGCGTGCCCACAGGCCACTGATTGAATACCTGCGAACAATCGTAGATGAAAATCCCAAAACATGGGACCAATACCTACGAACCGCTGCATTCGTGTATAACAATAGTGTACACGAGGGTACTAAACTTACCCCAATGGACTGCCTATACGGCTTCACAGCGGATGTCCCATCAAATTTAAAACGGGATCCCGAACCCGTTTACAATCATGAGAGCTACTATCATATACTGAAGTATAAGCTCCAAAAATCATATGCCACGGCAAGAAAGAACTTATTGGCAAGTAAACAGCGCTCAAAGGGGTACTACGATAAGACAGTACGGCCCCTAACTTTCCATGTAGGAGACAAGGTCCTGATCAAGAATGAAAGCAGAAAACATAAGCTTTCCCAAATCTGGGTAGGACCTTATCAGGTAATCGCAATACCAAGTGATGTGAATACCACAATCAAAATTGGTAAGCGAACGGTAACGGTACATAATAACCGTTTGAAACCATATTTCGAATAAAAATATATCAAACAAAAATGAACCAGGTTGACTTGAAATTCCCACTATAGTGTCCATTAAACCTCATTTCAATACACCCCCATAAACATTTGCGGTGGAGTCACTCCACTGCCCAGTTTAAATCGGCACAATGTACGTACAAGTATGCTTAAAGGATTGTTTTCTTCTCCTGAATTGTCCACAGAAATGGCGCTAAAATTCATCATAGTTGTCCTCTTCATCCAGTACACAACTGGAGCAACCGCTGACAAACCTTATGTAATAACCCAGCTAAATGGCTCGGGTATATTTTTCGAGGACCTAGGAAATCTGATGGTATATCATGACACCTGGAATGTCCTCACCGAGATAGACTTGGATGAACTAGATGCACAGATAAAGCTAGCAAAATATGCAGAGCACTTAGTGCATAAACTCTGCATAAATATAACAAACCCAGAAGACCTCTGTAACGTGCAGCAACTACACATACACGCTATTATAGACAGCGTACGAAAGCGCACGGAAACTATTAGGGAACTAGTACCAGGAAAACGCAAGGCCAGATCGCTATTTGATGGAATAGGCAATGCCATGAACTATTTGTTTGGCACTATGGACAGCAATAACGAGAAAGAAATTTACAGCAGGTTAGAAGAACTTGAATCGAATACACAAGCCCTAGCCGAGCTAGAGAAACAACAAATCAGTGTGGTAAAAACTACCTTGGAAAAGATTGAAAAACCGCTGGCAATGTTAATAGACAGACAACAAAAAATAGCCCACCAGGTAAACGATCTCCACCATGTGGCCGATGATTAAACTAGGAGGCAACTGAGACAAGAGATTATATCAAGCTTATTGCTCCAAATCATCGAAGTTGAATATCGACAACAAGCCCTCCTGGATATAATAATGGCTAGTAAAACCAATCATATTCATCCACTCCTAATGTCTCCCAAAAATCTGTTGGAGATATACCGCAAGACGGCCTCGAATTGCCCAAATGACCAAAATTGTCTATCTGTCCTATATCAGACAGCAGGAGCTCAGTCGCTCCTTATGCAGAATAAATTGGTGGTGAGAATTACTCTCCCAATTTTCAATCTGCCAAAAATGAGGCTACAACAGATTCAATGCTATCCTGTATCCAAGTCAGCAAATTACTCATTAATTCCAGACCCTGGTTATTCATACATAGCCAATAGCGAAAAAACTCAGGAATTTCTCGTATTAAGAGGCGATGACATGAAAAATTTCAAAAAAATAACAAGTAATTTGGAAGAAAACACGTATGTAGGCCGGCTGAACACGCCTATAATCAAAGCGGCAACGTCCAACGAATCTGCCATTAAATTGCTATACAACCCTCTAAGTGAAGTGCCCAAATGCAAGACCAGAGTACAAATCCCACAAAAAGACATGCTGATCAAATTAAGTAAGCCCAATACGTGGCTATTTTCTTTTATCACCTCTACGGTGCTACACATCACATGTCCAGATCACCTTGTAATCTCGAAACTGGAAGGACAAGGGATATTAGAGATAACGCAAACATGTCAAGTTCAAATAGGTGACAAAGTGCTTAAATACGAAGGTCAGAGTAAATTTCCACTAAAAATTATCCAGCCGAATCAGTTTCCTGAGCTCAACCACTCTCTACTCAAGGTAAACCTGACTGAAATTTTACAAGGAACTCAAAACCACAGTCTGGGGAAAATCGAAATCTTAACGGGAGACAATATCCATAAATCAATTTATACCGACACCCATTCGCTGGAAGAAATCCGAAACAAAATTATAAAATACCAAGAAAAGATATCAAGTAAAAACTCCCATATCCTGTCCACAACTTCTCTATCATTTACGAGCCTACTAGTTCTGCCCATAATGATCGCTGTGGCAGTAAAATATCTTAACCCTGTTGTCATCAAGATGAGACAACAGAGAAATCAACCACAAGGTAACCCCGAAATTTCATCAGAGGGAATTCCTTTAGAAGAGCGAACTCCCGCTCCCCAACCCAGTTTAAGGCGAGCCAGAAGCCTCCCCAAAACAAAATCAGTCCAAATTGTTTAAAAAACGGAACACGGACACTGTCCACATGGCTCACCAAATAAAAGTAGAACTTGCAGAAAAAGTAGACCTGGACACATGTACAAAGCATAAAAACAAAACAAATTGTAGTAAAAATATAAACAGAAATAAAACAGACCTAAGGTGTCAAAAGGAAAAAATGTATTAAAATTAAGTTAAGTTAGAATGAATAAAAATAGGTAGTAGAAATGTTGGAATTAAAGAGAACAAAAAATGCATATAAAAAGAAAAATGTATAAAATTAACAGAAGAAAAAAAAAACATTAATACCAGGCTACTAGGTAACAGCGAAATGGTTATAGGATTAAAATTAAACTAGTAAAATAATAAATAAAAACAGTAAGAAATTGTAACAAATACGTACAAGCTAATCAGAAAAACAAAAATTTGTTAACTGAGGTAGAGAACAACAAAATAAGAAAAGAGAGGTAAGAACCTTTCAAAAAATTAGAAAATTAAATCACCAAAATGTAAAGCCAAGCCGAACCGACCGCCGAATCCGGGCCGCCAAAATAGCACCCACAATAATAATAATAAAGGAAGTAGTAGAAATAAAATACTAAATAAAACAGTTGTAAAAAGTAGACCTGGACACATGTACAAAGGCATAAAATAAATAAATTAAAACTAAAATTACTTCAAAGAAACTATAGAATTAAAGAAAAATGCCTTAAAAGTCTAAATAATTAGAACATAGAAGAAAAAATTTACCAAGCTACTGCAAATTAAAAGACATAAGTAGACGAGTAGTACAATAAATAAAATAAATAAATAGCGTTAAAATGTCTAAACTAAACCGGAATAGCATAGAGCATCATATGCTAAAAAGTTTTTAATTAGGCTAGAAAAAAAAAAGAAGGGGGCAACAACTCTCAACAACCAAAATTTTATAAGATCACAACCGGAATATAAGGCATGACCGAGCCCGCGCCAAGCCCAGATAGTAGCTACATAGTACCCAGAAAAACCAGCTTCTTTTTTATATCTCTCTGACCCCCCAGTACATTTTAACTGTCTTTTCAAAAGGAACGGTGAGAAGATAACGAAAAAACCAAAACAAAACGAGCAGAAAAGGGGGATAGAGGGGAAAACAGAACAACATCTTGATACATTTGACAATTATTATTTTTTTTATTTTGATTTTTTCTAAATACAAAATGTTATTTTTTAAAAAAGAAATCAATAGAAAAAAGAAGGAGAGACAGGATAGATTGACGCGAAGTATATAAAAAGAAAAGATATGGTGGAGTGGCCTCGCACTTAAACCTCGTCCTGGTCGGCGGCATCCTCCCTAGCAGCGACAGCAAGCGCAGCCTGTTGGCCTGGGTCAGCGGCAGCTTCAGGGGGGGGTGGAGTAGCCGTAAGGCGCCGCACAATAGCAGTTATTTCCGGGCCAAATATGGGATGGCAACAGGCGCATAACCCATACTCCCCAATGATATCGAGGGTTCCTCCTGAAAACAAGATAATAAGTAAATAAAAAATAAATATCTTAGGAGCGGACAGTAGCCCTTACCTGCAGCAACCCAAGCTTGCCCCTGATGCGGGTATAGGGGTATCATTGTACGGTGATGTGCACCAGCCACAGCCGGGGCGCTCCAGGCGGTGAAAGGGCGATGCCCCCGCCGCAAAAGCATCAGGCGAATGGGACCGCGCCACGAAGGGTTGACATGAACAATGGTGATCCCATACGCCATCGAGGTGATCCCGGAAGGGCTAGAGTATGGCGGTTGATGCTCCACCCTTATGGTGATCAACATCCTGTCTTTCCTATGATAAGGGCACACAAAAAAAAAAGAAAACGAATTTAAAGTGACTTCGCGAAGTGTCCACGGTAAAAGATTACGCTCGAATGCGACGGATTGTTTCCAACGGTACACCGAAATAAATAACCGCAACAAAGTATTCAACATCCAAACAAAAACAAAATGTAATCAAAAACCCATGATAAGGAGTCCCAAATCAATAAAAAATATTCAATGGAACGAACTCTTTCCCCCGAGAGTTATTCCTCTCCAAAGAATAACTCTCTTTTTTTGCGGGGGAAGGATTGTTATAGATCTAACACCATACCTAAAAAAGGGTAACAAACAATTTTTAATTAAAAGAATGCATTCAAATAAATTTTCAACAAGCTATTCATGCTTAAAAACATGATTAGCTTATCTACTCGATCAGTGAAGAAAATTGCATCAGCAATTTTCTTCACATTTCATAGAGTGAAACAAAATTATTCCCATGGCAAATTTGCCAGTAGAAATATTTAATTTAAAAAAAAAAAAAAAATAAAGCAAAAGACAAATCGTACCTTCAGTACGATTTGTCGTGAAAATTTCAATATGTATGTACGAACGTACATACATATCACAAAAAAGCTTTCGTCGTGAGAAATGCGCGCCGCCGAAATACATTGTATGTATATGCGCGGCGCGATTTCAGAACGACAGAACGGTAGCGGATGTTTATCAAAGCATCAAATTCCAAACCTCCGTCCAACGAAAAAATATTCTGGACTTGTTTAATCAAGTCCAGAATAAATGAAAATTTTCTCAGGGTAAAAATGCAACTATGCATTTTCTACCCTGAACGAAGGCTCTTGATCGCGACAAAAGTGATCAAGAGCGGAGTTGGTTTTAAAACTTGACTAGCGGCGGTTCTTAGAGTTGGTTTTTAAATCTCGTGGAGAACGCGGCAGTAAGATTTCATAAAGACGAAGTCGAATTTGATAACAAGACCGGGTTGTGATCCAAAACTTGAACGAGGAGTCGACCTTAAAAAACAAGAGCGGGTGACTTTTTTTTAAAGAAAAAGCAAAAATCGACAACGGTTGGTTCGGCGGGCTAATCGAATAGAAAAAAAAGGGGGAGTTGTGTAAAAAGAACATGTGAAATAATAATAAGAAGGAAAGGTTAAAACGTTTTTGAGAAAAAATCTTGGTAAATCTTGTAAATCGGAAGTGCGCGGAAAGAAAAGCTAATTAAGAGGTGTGTAATTTAAAAATTAGTAGATTAAACAAACAAAGAAAAATTTTAAAATCCAGTGTCCATAAACTGAGGGAAATTTTAATAAGAAATAATAAAAAGATTACAACAGTGAAAACAGAGAAAACAGTGTTTGGATACAAATTCTGCCAGTCCCAAAAAGGTACGTAACAGACTTCTACTGAAAGATTCATGAGAGTTTATGAGGCAAGTGTTGGTAAGTGTCCCGGAAAAGTGAAGCTCAGCCAAGGTTTTCAACAGCGGCCTAAATTTAAATGATATGACATAGCTTTATAGATTTACAGGTCAAGAAAGAAAACGCAAGAAGATATAAGGATGGTCTGGTGTCTGTGATATGAATAATAGGTAAGAAAATGTGTTTTTAAAAAAAAGTATATACATATATAGAAAAATTAGAAAAAGTAGTTATTTAATTATTTAAATAACGAGAAAAAAAGGAATAGGAGATAAAAGTGAAGAGAAATTTGACAAAAGAAACAAAAAGCTATAATATATTTAAAAGAAAGAAATTAAAAAAAATATTATTGGACAAGTCGAAAGAAAAAATTGACGGAATAGGAAATACGTAATATATGTAATAGAAATAAAAAGACGAACATTGAATGTATCAAGATAGTTCAAAGCTTAAAAAGATGGAATAATATAGCAATAAAAAAATAGATACTGTAAAGAGTAATAACAGAAAAGATGTTGAAGTAAAAAGAAAAGCTAATAGAGAAGAAATTTTATTGTTGTTTTTAAATATAATTGCTGAAATAAATAATTAGAAAAGTTGAGTAGTTCATTTCACCTAGTTTAAGAAGATTACATGGGTTGTCATAGGTCAAATAAAAATAGGTAAGATCTTCAAATCCACTCTCGACGTATCCACCGCTTCCAGACCGCAGGCAGTATTTTTTTTTTTTTATATTATTAAGCCCAGCTCAGGGTATACCCTATGATGCAAAGCACAGCATGGCGGGAAGGAAATAGGGAAAGGATTAGGGTATATGAGGAGAGTGGCGGAAGTGCCGATATATGTCGCCCTTAAACTTCCGCAGATTGTATGCCGAGGGCAAATTAGAAGATGGGAAGCTGCTCCACATTGGCACGGTTCGGGATAAAAAAGCATCACGGAATTTTACTGTACGGCCGAAAGTAATTTAAAGGGTTAAAGGATGTGCGCGGTTTGTAGCGCGAGTGTTGCGTGCTGGAATCATTCTACAAGGGATTAGAATAAATATTTCATCAGAACATTGACCATGCATATAGCGATAAAGGAGCGAAAGGCATCCAACATTGCGGCGGTGCTCGAGTGAGTCGATATGACAAATTATTTCCAAATCGCCCATGAGCTTGAAGGCTCTCTTTTGAACAATATCCAATGGAGATAAGGCTGTGCGACCAGCCCCGCCCATATATGGGAGTTGTATTCCATTCTAGGTCTAATGTAGGACTTGTAGAGGAGCGCTAGATTTGACGGGCTGAAATATTTCTTACACATTTTCCGAAATCCAAGACATTTCGATGCTTCTTTGGCAACAGAGAAGATGTGATCTGTGCAGCTTAACGTACTGGAAATATTAATGCCAAGAATGCTTAGTGACGGTGAATCAGAAATTAATGCTCCATCAAAAGAAATGGGTGTGGTTAAATTATGATCTTGTTTTAATGAGATGAGACAGCTTTGGGTCTTAGATGCATTGAATTCGACGTGATTCGCTTTGCCCCAAGCGAGGATATTGTTAATATCGTTATTCAATGATCTAGTCATGCAAGCCCTTTTAACACACGCGGCATTTTCCCTGCAGTCCGCAAGAGTGTCAAAGGAGTAAGCGAAATCAAGAGTACTGTCATCTGCGAAACTATGGATGGGATAGAAAGTAAGAGAAAGCAGATCATTAATGAAAATTAAAAAGAGAGTTGGAGAGATAACAGAGCTTTGAGGCACACCGACATTTATGGGATGCGGTTCAGATGTAACGCCATCTGACACACGTATTTGGCGACTAGATAGGAAACTTTCAATCCATAATAGAAGAGGAGGAGAGAGACTAAGTGCTTTAAGTTTGGCAAAAAGGGCTGGATGCCAGACTCTACCAAAGACCTTTGAAATATCCAGGGCAACGATTTTAGACGCACCAAAATTGTGAAGACTACGGTTCCAAAGTTCCGCAAGGAAGGTCAGCATGTCTCCAGATGAGCTTCCAGGTCGGAAGCCATATCGGCGATCGTTGATGAGATGATTAGTTTCTAGATATTTCATTAATTTTGAGTTATTGACAGATTCAAAAACCTTTGAAAGAATCGCAGTGATCGCAATTGGTCCATAATTTAAGGGATCGCTACCTTTTCATTTCTTGGGAATAGGCTGAAGGTGAGTAAGTTTCCAAGCAGTTGGGAATTTTTTTGTCGAGTAAGACAAGTAGAATAGTTTGCGCAACGGTTTAGCCAAGGATGAGGCACAGCTGTTAATTAACAGGGGCGAAAAACAATCAGGACCTGCGGCTTTTGAGACGTTGATCCCCTTAAGGACCCTGAACACATCTCTCGTACGTACGTGTATTGGCTCTTGCACACATTCACACGGGCGATGCAAAACAGGTGTTTGTGAAGTGGGTGGAAGACAAGAATTTGAAGCGAATCTAGCAGCTAAATTAGAAAGCATTATTAAGTAGTGAAGTTATAGAGGAAGTGGTGAAGTTGTTCCTAATGGTTTTGACCAGGGACCAGAAACCTTTGCTACCTTTGCGGCTTGCCAAGATTCTTTGTATAATATTCTGGTCAAAAAGAAATTCTTATCTCTGGATAATGGACTTGCAAGTGTTCCATGCTGTCTTGTAGACTTGTTTCATTTCCAGACATGGATGTAATTGATAGGCGCGAAAAGCAGACTCTTTCGCTTTTATATCGGTAAGCCAGGAGCGATCATTGTGTTGTTGAGATCTGCTGTAAGAATACGGAATGTATTCACGCATGCCAAGATTTGGTATGTTACTAAATTCTAATGTGCATTCATCAACATCCCTCGAAGCAAAACAGACCGACTAATCAATTTCTCTAAGATACTTATTGAGACTTTCCCAATCAGCATTCTTATAGTACCAAAGAAGCCTGCTTGTAGGTGGAGAAGTAGGGCGGCACAGGTTTGAGGTGATAAATTGAGCCGTGATTAAACAATGGTCTGAATTTCCGAGAGGGGAACCGACTGAGATGGAATATTTGTCCGGATGAGATGTTAGAAACAAGTCGAGTAAATTAGCTTTATCTCCAGGTGTATCAGGAATTCGCGTTGGTGCATCCACTAGCTGTTGTAAATTAAATGATTCACAGAAGAGTTCAACGAAACGGCCCGCAGGACTTATGGTAGAAGAATGTGTGAGCCATGGTATATTATTAACATTAAAATCACCTGCCAGAACGATTTCGGAAGAGGGGGAGGCAAATGATCAGTATGCAGATGAGGGCGACACTATGAAGTAAGCAGCAGAAATAAGGAAATGAGATGCAGGGCAATAGTTCTACGGAGCCCTGAACAACTTAAGCTTATAGATATGGACGCGAATTTGAAGCAGTATGGAATTACTAGCCCACAATTTAATGTTGAGAAGTCTTTCATGCTGTAATATGGAATCAAAAGTATCTTAATTCTTTAAGTACGCATGGACTCTCAATATAATTGAGAGAACTCCATCGTACCCATAAGAATATCAAGAAAATTAATATTCTTACAAACATTATTTCCAACTACTGATTGTCATTATAACGATATAATTGAGAGTACTTTCACATGCTGATCATATTCCGGAAAAAAATTACTCTTAGAACATCGAAAATAAGAGCAACAATTTTTTTTTGACATGTTTGTTGCATTGAATGTAAAGAACCGCCGATAACAAGAAATAGTAATACGATCAGGTCTTAAAATCTATCAACTGGTGTAAAGATTTCCATAACATGCGAAAATGGCGAAAACAAAATTTCTGGTAAACTTGCATATACATTTCGAAAGCATGTAAAGAACAAGTAATTCCGCAGTGGAACAATTTATTTCGAAGGATGACGAGGAACCTCTTTAAGGCTAATTAAGGTATCTGGAAAGACAACGAAACGAAGCTGATATAAAAAGGGTCCAGGAAGCCATCAAGCATGAGGGATGGGAAAAATTATTCCTTATCATGTCCACTTAGCAGCTACATCAGCTACTGGGTGTTAGTGCATCTTCACTTTAGCAGTACTAGCAGAAGTAGTGTGCCATTTAAAGCTACAAAAAAGTGAACAGCCTCGAACGATCATCAGCAAACCATTGACGGGTATAATCCAATCGAGGCCAACAACAGCAAACCTGCCAGCAAATTTACATACCATCATCGGGAAGCAGATGTTACAATTAGAATAGTAGAGTAATTATTGTATGGTAATAATGTAATTAGGGAAATTTTGGGCACCCACCGGAAGTAGAACTTTAAGGCTAAGATAGTGAAAATTATTGAAATTATTGAAATTTTCTTTTGTTATGATTTGGGCAGTACTATTAATATTGTAAATGAGTGTAAAAGGAATATTGATAGTATTTGTGAATTGTTGTTACAGAAATTGATTGTAAAAGAATTTTTTTTTGTTCTTACTAATTATTATTTTTGGGATTAGATAAACAATAGGCTCCCTACAGATAAGTTAATCAAGAATTTTGGCGGAATAAGATAATCATAAATTGTTAATGTAATAAAAATAAGTAGCGGATTACGATAAAAATAAATATAAAAATAAAAAAAAACAGTAAGCTGAAAAGAACACAGAAAAGAATATTAAGAAAGCAATAAATGGTGAAAGAGAAATTAAATATGAGAAGAAAATAAAAAGAGAAATAATGTAAAATGAGAAAATGTAAGATAGTAATGATGCAATGAAAAGTGTATATAATCTGAGCCCAACGAGAGGTAAATTTTTCAGTTTGTGGTTTAATTTGCACACTCTAGGTCTAGTTCCCTGCAGAAACTAGTTTTTCCAATGGGGGGGGGGATGCTATGGCCCGATATGCGGAAGATTCTTGCAACAGCAAGAATAATCAGCGATTGCTAAACAATTACCTCGCATGGAATTGTACTGCAGCCGTCGGTTATTTTGCTAATTAGCCCAACAGTTGGATGCGATGAGCGCTTAGTGGAGCAATCGACGATTACGATAATAATTAACCTAGCGTGGTAATTATTATGTAAAGCGATTGTTTACTACTAAGCGACTCAGGTGCTGAAACCTGGTGGAACAAACGACAAGGCTGTGTCGTTTGTTTACATTCGCGTTGTGAGTAAAGTTTACTTCCGAATATCGGACATAAAAGTCCAGTGTCTTGTCTGGCGAGCGCAAGCCAATGTACAGTTTTATCTTTATTCGAGTCGGTTGAGGCTACCTCAGCGCCAGGTGGCTTAGTAGAAAGTAAGATAGGTCAGTTCGGGTTAATTAAGTATTGTCTTAAATCCTATTTAACTGATGTCGTAAGTCTGTCTTTATATCACTCAAATTAATTTCAACAACGAAGAATCTGAATGAAAAAGAAAGAAAAACCTAAAGTCAAAGATCTAATTACCAAAACCATCGAATGGCTTCCTTTATTGCAGTATTATGGAATGCCAAAGGTCCAGTGGATTGTAGAAAATTCTCCAAGTCGTTTATGGGAAAATATGTGTGAGACTCATTGTGTTGCAGCAACGGTTTTATGTGTTTACTAAAGATCCTAGCGGGAATACAGCAAAGCACGTCTCGAAGCTCGATAGAATCATGCACTGAAGGACTTGGTGAACCTATCTGGGATTCTATGGTAATTAACCATATATTGATGATTTTTCCCTCCAGCTGCAACCACTTGCATAGTGTTTGAAAATAAACAACAATAGCAACTAAACGTACACTAACTACATGATGGTTAGTGGCTCATGATTCAGCAGAGAAGATTTTCCCATCCAGCAAACTTCTCTTTTGAAAAGGGCTAACTGGAAAATGTTTTGCGTACGAGTAAAATGCGAAACGTGGCTGGAAGTCCGATTTCGCAATGAGAGAAATAAGTTCAAGCTAAAGTCAGGATCGGGGCCAATGAAAGTGAGGTTTTTCTTGATTCAGGAGAAATGACCATATATGGGGAGTAAACAATGCTGGTCTAGTTATTATAAAAGTTTTCTAAACCGATCCCACTATATAAATATAATTAAATTAGGTAAATGATTTTTGATTGTAAGCAAACATTCCTTCAATCACTAAGCTTAATTTCCTATAACTTGATTTACAGTTATTTCACAAGAAATTTTCGGATCAGAAATTACCACTAAACCCAATTGCTATCAACTACTGTACTTGACTTTAGCACTTCTAGATAAAAACTGAGCTTTTCTTCGACTCGGAAAAAGAGGGACATCAGGTTGCGAGTGCGTGTGTAAGTTTTCCTTTACACGAAAAGTGCTGATGATTACAGTCTGATGCAGTCTTCTTGAGAAAATGAAATTCATGATTTTTGGGGTTTAATTTTCATGGGAATGAAGATTTGATTAGAATATTAGGGGATTTTAATTTAATGTATATATTACTATATATATTCCTATCAGGACGCAGGTACGGATCCAGCTAGAGGGCGCAGATGCCCCCTCCCTAAAGACCAATGAAAAACAAGTCCGGTGATTCTTCCGAATTTGTTCTAACAAAATCATTCACTGCGCACTAAATCTAATCTACTGCACTTTTGGAAGAAACAAAAATTTCTAACAGCGTTCAATTTGATACGTTTAATAATGCAGCCCTTTTGGCTAGCGGTTTGGCCTTCGCCCCAATTTAAGCCGTGGCTGTTAAAGCCTATAGAGAAGATAGGAACAACTGATACCTACTTGTAAAATTCGTGTACATGAGCGTGGCTTTTCTCGGGGTGTTTGAAGCAGGACAGAGCCTATTCGGTTAAAAGCGATTGAAGGTTTGTTTTAATTGAAAACAGCTGTTATATACCGGAATCCATAAAAAGAATTCTTGAGATAGGTATACCTGAACTAATTTTTTTGCTGGGGCTTATTGCAACACTTCTGACATTCTATCAATACCTCGAATTCTTTAATCGTGCAATTACAACATGTCATATTCTCTAAGTAGGTGTTAAAATTATCAAATAACAATATTCTTGTGAATTTGGAGTCTGATCTGAGCATATATGTTTGTGGTATTTTCTTCTCTGATGCCTTTGTTACACCATAAAAAGATACCCTTCCCGGTATTTAACAAAAACTGTCCCGTTAATATTTCAAAATATATATACAAAAAAACACCCTTAGAAGAATCAAGCCCACACCAGGATATTCTTAAATTAAGTTATTTTCCTTCTGTTGTTAAGCTTGTCAAAGCGCAAGTTTCAGCCCCCAGTCTGCTAGAATAGCTACTCAATTCAAAGGGCTCAAACCCATCGCCTTAATTGTTATTACAATTTAATTTCCATTAACCCGTTGGAGGCGCACTACTAATGATTAATAATGAAACAATTTCGCCCTCAATTTGTTTTCTGCTCATTTTTCTCCATTTACCAATTTCAGAAGCCTTTCACGGAAGACAGTTTAATTAGTCAGTGATCCAAAGTATATGTATATGCCCCTCACGACGACCAAGATGAGGAGGGATACATGAGGGATTGGAATTGGCTTGGCACTGAATTCTTCCCGTACGCTCTCCCTACCTAATAGTCATTTCAAAGGCAGAGTGAACATTACGTTGTTATGAACGAAAATCTAGGGGTGGTATATTGCTTCTGATCTAATAATTTGATGCCATGGAGAAGGAAGTCAAGATTTTTCCGAGAGCGTTACTTTGGAATTAAGCTACAACAGACATGAGAGCAAAACGGGAAGGAATAAATACTCGTCTGTCAAAGGTTAATTTGAAATGACAGGTTAAGTTGAGTTAACACGAAAGTGCTGCGTCTGGAAGTGAGGTGCGCCTTACTTTCATGTGGGGACAAGGGGATAAGAAATTTTGACAAGATTGTGGCGAATTTACGTGCAATTAAATTAACTTTTATAATTACATGTATAAGCGGCTTGTGAGCTTTGAATGCGAGAATCCCATGAAAGGATGTTATTTCGGTAGCGCTCACTTTCTGATAATTTAATTTCGGGGATCAAATATGTTAAGCCGCTTTCGTATGAGGCCTGATGCTAATTTTACTCATTTTATATTAATTGCTGATTAATTATATGCGAAATACGTGTTCTCATTTATAGGGTAGGAGTATACAAAATCACCTGAAATAAGTGAAATAAGTGAGCGCCACAAAAGACCTGGTATTTTGGTTCTACATATATATTCATATTGTGAGCAACGGAGGCCAATGTTGGTTACGACATATACTGGAGAATTTCTTTCCTTCGCTTTGATAAAGTAGAGCCTTAGAGAGAAGTACAGAAACCGGAAATATGTATTATGAATCTGACGAAGACCGGATAACGCATAGATAGTATTCAGTTACCTTTGTAATTTATTATTATTTATCAATTAATACAGCTTATACAAGGTAGCTTGATTCCTGTATGGAATCACCAAATGTTTTAATGTGCAAAAGAAAAAAAATTTATGTAGGGAAAGGTAACACCATATGCTTGTATAATAAACTGATGTAAAACCCCTTCTTATATATCAATACTACATTTTCAGTACATGCTTAACGGAACAAATGCTGTAGAACCGGTCACAAGTTACATGTGATGATATTATCTTTGGTGAATTATGTTAGTATAGCGGTAAGTTAAATTCAGAACGAGCATAAATAGATTAACATTTCGATTTAATGAAAAAATTCATTTGCAGGTAGCTTATTATTCTGAGGCTAAACATAACAGAAGTTGGCAGGTGCGGTTTAGATTGCATACACTGAAATTCAGAGTATTTTTTATGGCAGAATCAATAACAATTTTCTAGTTTTCACTAGCGTTTTATTTAAATTATAAAAATTATAAAATAAAAATACAAACCGAAAATATTCAAATTAATAAAAAATGAAAAATAAAGGCAAACTCCAAAAGTTGTAAACAAAATCCAAAAAAAGTAAAACCAAAATGAAAATAGAGTAAATTAAATGGTAACAAATAAATAAAAATAATAAATAAAACGAATCCAAATAATAATCCAACTGGTGAAAAACGGTTTAGTGCCACAAGTGTGGGCGCAAAAAGATGCTGCACACAGTACGGTGCGAAGAAATGAGGTGTGCAGTAGTACGGCTCTGCAGTATGTAGCAAAAAAGCAAAAGCAACCCTTTAGTCTGAAAAATATAATATCGAATTAGTTCTCTATTAATTATATTTTTTTTTAACAGACTGGACGTCCGAGCTTGCCCTTGTATGGGGACCGATTTTCCGGCCTTTTGGGTGAAGCTGAAAAGTAAAATTTCTTTGCTTTGATTTGGGCGTCAATGCTTGCCCGTACCTACAGACTTATGTCAATTTAAATTCAATTGCCCCGTCTGGAATGAATGCTCAGATCGCAATGCCCACTGCATTGAGCTGCGCACTTTATATACGTTTCGAAAAGCATTGCGTCAAATGGACTCCATTGTTCACCATTGTGAATGAGCGTAGTCGAGTGGTGAGTAGGGACTGCTGTGTGTTGTCTTTTTATTCTGTTGTTGTTGACATTTGTATATGTCATTTATTGAAATCGCTTGATGATGATTATTGTCAGATAAGTATTCTTATATTCATATAAAGAATTAATTTACTTTGCGTATATTTCTTTTGCTTTTGAGGTTTAACAGAAGCAAGCCGGAATATTGTGTAGCTGAGTAGTGGGATTCCAATATTTGGTAGGAATTTGTTCGTCATGAATTTGCTAATTTTTTCCTTTGAGGTTAGTGGATCGAACAGATATTAACGTACTAATTAAATAAATTACAAAATTTAAGCAAATAAAGTATATCCCAGCTAACCTAATTTGGGAAGTATAGGAATAACTGTCTTGAATTTATCCTGTACAAAGCACTTTAAATTAATATTAATCTATTATCAAAAAATGTTATTAAATGTAAAAATTGATTTCAGTAATTTATTTAAGAAAAGAAAAATTTATTCATTTTCCCACAATATTGTCAACAATTTGTATTTATAGGCACATAATTCACCTCCACCTAAAAATCGCATGTAAGCTTACTCTTATCGTAGACAGATTGTAAGTCGATTTTCACGGTTTTCACAAATATGAAAAACTCAAAAATAACTTGAGAAATAAAATTGAAACTTGAAAGATAAAATTTGCGCACGATCTGCGCTAGTTGACACTCGAAATATAAAAGAGAGCAATCCAAGTCAAGTCAAGTCAAGTGTGTTTTGCGCCGATTTTTATTTGCTTTGTCGTAGTTTCCCTCGATGTTTTCTCTATTTGTCCTCGTTTGTTCGTTGGGGCTCATCTTTAGCCCTCAGTTCAATTTGATGTCGTCTTTTTTCATCTTGTTGCTAGTTGTCCTTTGTGACTTTCGAACTTTCACTTTTATTGACTTCTTTTCAATTACAGCGGATGCCCATTATCAGTCGTACCTCATGTCGTTCTCCTTATGGAGTTAGTTGTAGGGCGGGGAAGGAGATATGAGAGGATAGGATGTGCATTTTTGGGAGTGTTTAGGAATCAATGGTTCCTAAGACATTGGTTTTCTTCAGAGACACTCTCTGAGTAAACGTGGGTGAAATGTGATTACCCGCGATAGTAACCACCTTTATGGTCGTAGAAACTTATTCTACCATCATCTAGCTGGTAGATGTTTCTAGCCTCGGGCTTCGTTAAGAGCAGGGGTGAGAGGTAATTAAAGTTTCCCGGTATTAGAAGGTCAGGCAGGTTGCTTGTCAGTGGGTTTGGGTGGTTTGGTATTTTTTGAACTTGCTTGTTCGCAAGTTCAAATAGAAACTCCTGGATTGGAGTGATGTTGGCTGCCTCATAGACTACTCTGTTGGGAAAGAATTTTCCATTGGCTCGTCTATGGAATCCCGTGCAAGCTCTAAGAATCTTTCTTTCAAGCTTGCTGAGTCTTTCCATGCAGGTGGGAGACATAGTATGCCAGATAGAGAAGCAGTAAGTAATAACAGATCTAATGAGTTGTTTGTACAACAGAAGTTTGGTCTGAGTTGAGAGGCCGTCCTTGAAGTTTATTATTGGACTAAGTAAGCTATATGCAAAATTGGCCTTGCTAATGGTCGCTTTTGCATGGTCATTGAATCATAACAGTTCATGAAATTTGATGCCCAGGTATTTCGTACTTTGTGTGGGTTTTATTTTTCCCCTGTTGTAGATAGCTTCAATGGTCTTAGATTTTGCAGCTTGGCGGTTTCGCCCAATGCTAGGTTTCCGGATGCAAATCAGTTCAGATTTTTGGACATTTATTTTGATCCCTCACTTTCTGTGGTAGTAGTATAATTTTTCAAGGTGCAGGTTGACTTTATTTATAGCCAAATTTGGGCAGCGATATTGGGCATACGTGAGGGAGACATCAGCGTATAAGAGTGTTGTCCCGTTTTCGTTTGGAGGTTGGTCGGAAGTGTAGAGATTGAAGAGGATTGGGCCTAAAATGAAGCCTTGGGGAACACCAGGCTCTGTTGCTTTAAGTGGTGATTTATGTTCATCGAGTTCCACATAGAATTTCAAAGAAGTTAGGAAACTGTGGATTAACAAATTGAGGTGTGGGGGGAAACCGAACTGATTTTATTTGATAACAATCCCTGCTGTCCATACTGAGTCGAATGCTTTTGCCTTTTAATGAAGTCTTTTTGGGGATTGCGAAAATGCGTGAAATTTTCCATTTTTCTGGGAAGTAGCAATTGTTGATGCAATTATTGAACACTGTTGATAGAAAGTCGAGAGCTTTTGGTGGAAGTTTTTTAATAATTGCATTTGAAATTTTGTCGGGACTACTCGATTTTTTTGAGTTTATTGTCTCGGTTAAGACGAAAAGGTGCAGAGGGTTGGTGAAAATATTTTGCTCTCCAGGATAGACTGCGGGGTTATCCACGAAGAAGTAGATTTGTGGTATAGAACCATTTGCGTTCAGAAAAGTATTAACACTGCTGTTTACTTCCAAGGAGAAGGCTGGAGTGCTAAGGATTGAGTTATCCTTAAAAGTGTCTTGAAAATATGATGCAAATGCATCACATTTTTACTGTGGGCGAACTAGCGTTTCTTGGCTGTTCTTTATGACTTTCGGGAGTTTTGGCTTCCTGGAGCAGACTTTGTTAATATTTTCAAAAGTCTGTGGGCCTGGTTTGATTTTTTCAAGTCTTTTGCTAAACTGTTCATCGCAGAACAATTTAGTTTGTTCATCGATGAAGTTATTAATTTGGGGAAAGATAATCTCTTTCCCAAACTTGAAGACACAAGGTAAAAGTCTATGTGGAACCTGATCGGGGGAAGGTTGGGGTGGTTGGCGCAGCTACAATGAAATCATGGCTATCTTGATTTCGATTGAGCTAATTTGCAATTGTCTTGCCAGATGAACTTTTCAGCGGGTCATTCCACATTGGATGCCTGGCGTTGAAATCTCCTCCAATAACCGTATAGTTGTAATCTTTGGAGATATTATTGAGGTAGCTAAGGTTGCTTTTAATCTGCGCTGCCCGAGCACCACATCTGCTATAAAGGGAAATGAGGAGAAATGTTTGTTGGGAGGTAAGAAAGACCTTAACTGCTGTGCATTCCATGTTGCATAGAGGTCTGAGCTTAACTTGTTCACATTCAAACCCATCGCGAATTAGGATGGCCGTGCCAAGTGAAGAATCAGTTTTATCTGAGCGGGTGGTCGAGAATTTCTCGAAAACTAGTTCGTGGCGAGGACTGAGATGTGTCTCTGAAAGAAGAACAAAGTTGGGTTTTTGTTCCGCAAGGAACGAATTTGAGGCTATTCTTTTATTAAGCCTTACTAGTGAGTTGCAGTTTAATGCAATTATCTTCAATTTGCTTATTTCCCTAGACATAGGCAAAAGGCAAATTGAAGATAAGCACTTTGACGTTCTCCAAGGGAAGAAAGTTTCCTATATTGGGGAATAAAATTAAAGAAAAGATCACACCCGAAAAGGGCTTTGGCTTCTTGAGTCGAGAAGTTATCTGCCTACTTCTGTGATGGCCTTGGGGCTTGCGTTGTCTTATACTGGGTGGTTGGGGCTTGTTAGTATTGGGAATATTATATTGTTTGTTACTGACAATTTGGGAGAACGACATACCTGGCTTGACGTAATTTCTTACCGCTTCCCTGGTAAAGAGCTCCTTCTGCTTCTGCTGTTCTCTTAGTTGGTTCTTGATAATGTTGACTTCCTTATATTTTAGGTATTCACGATAGTTAGCTCGATGTCCCTCCTTTTCGCAGTTAACACAACACGGTTTTGTCTGCACGTCGTACTTGTCTCTGGAGCACTCTCCTGGTCCATGTTTTTTATTGCATTTGACGATCAGGACATCTGCGCACAGTTGCTAGCTACATGCCCAAAGCGTTGGCACCTCTTACACTGGGCTATTCCCTTCACGATGTGCTTCTCCCGGTAGACTATCTGGTCGAGAAGTCGGTCCACTTTGATGATCTCGTTAACGTCGTATTTCGCGTCGAAGGTTACAACGAAGGCATCGATGTGCTTTCCTACCGCTTTGCTGCGCGTAGTTGCGAACTCTGCGACGCTCTTGATTTTATATCCTTGAAGCTTTTCCTCCAAGGCAATTTTTACATCCACTTCGTTGAAGGTATCCTGAACTCCTTTCCGTACTAGAGTCGTCTTCTTTTCTTCCTTCCGGGTGAAGGTGTAGGATTCCACCTTGACTTCATTTAGTAGCTTCCGTAACGCCTTCCTGTCTTCTTCTGTGAAGGGTTTAAATGTGTACTTATTTCCACTACCCAACTTTATAAAAAATTTGGGCCTGGCTTGTAATAAGTTTAGCGCATCATTGAATACTTTGTAATTTAAACCATGAGCTATTATTGGTGGAGGTTTGTTTGGCTTCGCTCTAGTCTCGACGACTTTTCATTTGTTGACTTTTCCTTTGCTGGGATTCGGAACCTATTTTCTGTGTCCAGTGTCTGGTAGTAATTGCTGGACATCCTGGGGTCAGTAGCTGGCTTAGTTTTTGTTAACATTAT
The DNA here is from genome assembly GCA_963930735.1 of Dioctria linearis. Lineage (NCBI taxonomy): Eukaryota > Metazoa > Arthropoda > Insecta > Diptera > Asilidae > Dioctria > Dioctria linearis. The sequence continues at coordinate 76,339,625 of OZ005742.1, read as the reverse complement.
CCTTCGTTATTGATGGATTGTTGCGCGGTCTCTTTTTTCCTTTTACTTCGTGTGACTCACTTTCCTCGCTTTCAGTTTCTGGCTCATCCTCAGACATATTTTACGACTCTGTCGTGCTTACACTGCTTCCTGATGCTCCTGGGTTCTTTCCCTGCAGCATCCTTCTAGCAAGGGACTCTATGATGTTTTCAGGAATATTACTAATTTTTCCACTCGTGAAAACTTCACGTACATTTGCCTTGACGGCGCTGAAAATTTGGTCTTTATTTGCCATATTTAGTGTCTTTTTCACTTTAACTGTTTTTTTTTTCACTTTAACTGGTTTTATTTTTTTTTCCACTTGTCAATTATTCACATTAGGTGTTGCTAAATGATGTTGTTGAATGATCAATCCAGAGCAATCCATCCAAATGCTCGGCCTTATTTATATAGGGTCTGAACCGCCATTTTTTGTGTGGAACCCACAACCATAATACAAATTACTAGAATACCTTAACTTTCAGTAGCTGTGATTAATATCATTTGATGAGGAATATTGACATCTATCGTTTCCCATCATTAATTAAATCGAATAAAAATTAAAATTTCAAATTGTGCTATAACATTGTGAATTTAAGTTCTTTTCGTTTAGAGAATTCGATGTTATAACTATCTCATTTCTACTCGATAGCTCTTTTCTTCTCATTAGTTATATGCGAAATCATAAATTAGTAGCACTTTTTTAACGCCATCGTGTTTTCCGTTAAAAAAATACCCCGAATTCATGTGCCATATGTTGGCAGTACATGAATTCTGACAGTTCAGCGATATTTACAAGTTTCGTTCCGCGGTTGTACAAATCGTGTTGTGTGCTTAATTTAGTGTATGTGTGTAATTAGATTATAAGAAAATCACGTTTGTTGAGAAGTTTGTGATCTTAACCTGTATTCAGGTGAGATTTTCGCGGAAAATCATAGCGGGAAGTTGTTTTTTTGCAAGAAATAGTTTGAATGTTTTACAATCTTTGTTTTTATTGTGATGTTGCACTAAATTTTGGGATGATTCGATAATTGAGTAAATCGCATTTCCCTTGCAACAACTGTCAAAGGTGAAAATTTACGCGTGATTTCATTTGAAATCGTCCGCGGGAAAGTGTTTTGTCACAGTTAATGTGTTCTATGACTATAATTCAATGATCAGTTTAAATTTCAGGTGATGGATATTGAAATTAAACCAATTATTATATATTTTCAATTTTCCATTGTGTTGTTGTTGCTTTTTGCATGTAATTTGTTTACGTTCATTTGTACCGGGAAATTTTGACAATTGCAAATATTTTCTTGAAAATTTCATGTATGGTTCTTAGTATGTACATATATAATTCATTAGTTATTTCAATTTATTAATTCGTGTTTTCTTTTTATTTCTGATATTTTACATTGCATTTTACATTGCATGTAGGTACATGTGTACCTAGTCTACGTGGGAGAAATTTGTATACCAGTCAATTTCCCTGGATTATACTTAAGTTAATTATTTAAAATTTGGTTTGCTTTTACTAATTCTTTTTATTTTTCTTTCAGCACTGCTCGTTGCTGAATATACATGATTAAACCCGAGCTAACCAATCTTAAATCCTATTACCTCGCATTCGGAAGTAAACTTTTACGCAACGCAGATATGTAAACAAACGTCAGTTTGTTCAATCGCCTGGAGCATTTGTGTCACTTGATAACACTTAATCGTCCATTGCATAAGCACTACCAAGCTGGATAAATACTCATATAATTTTCGATTATTTTACCTAAGTGCCCACACCCGCTGTTGGAATAATCAAGCAAACAACCGACAGTTCCACTACAGTTTTCTTCGAAGTAATTGTTGACGTATAGCTTGATTACTTACCCAAATGCTATCTTCGCTATTGTTTGAGTCAAGCTCTGTTCCGCCAACTTCGGATCACGGCAATTCCGAATTAGAGCAAATACCCAATTTTAAGAAAAGAGCGTAGGTGGATGATGCTAACAACAGTTATGTATTTTATCTCCTTTTGAACTCCAACGGAAGAAATCGTCTGTTTTCTTTGGTCCATACAGGAAGGGTTTGGTAAATCATCAAACTCATATGGACAACAAACGCTGTCATATCAATGTATCCTCAAAACATCCACTTTCTTCCGGAAAAATTACTGAGATATCAATGCATAAGCAAGCCCTTCTTGGTGTTGCCATATAAAAATTTAGTATTTTTACGAATTCTGTGAAAACTATCAGTGCTAGACGGTTGTAATGTACTGAAAAGTTCTTGAGAAATCCTATAAAATTATTTATAAACAGTTTTTTCTATCCGACGAACCCTTATAGAAATATATGCGAAAAACTACTTAAAAAGGCTTTCATAAGAATTGGTTGTTAGACCAATTCTAGCTTTTTTACCTGTTTTAACTTCACCAATCGACACGAGCTTTTTTATATCGTTTGACAAATTATGGGAATCCAACGCGAACAGAGCTTGGTCACAACCATCACCATGCAATATCCATACCAAACTTGTGACGCTAATGACTAGGCTTGCCTCTAACTCACTATAAATCACATGACGATCTAGCAGTATTTTCCTGACCATAGAAACGATATTTTTTGGTAGTACAACCAGTTTTGGACGACTAAGATTAAATTCATTAAACCAGTGTTTTTATTTGGGGCTTCATCACCAAATATAGGTTGAATTTTATTAACACTCTGTCGAAAAGCTTAGTCTCTTCGAAGATAATAACAAATCATTGAACGAAAATGTTCACGACTTAATTCCATTTTATGGCGGAGATGAAATTGTCAACTCAGCAAATAGCGTTCATATGACAAAATGTTCTGAGTACGTACTATACAAAAAATTGAAAATTTGGTGCGAAAAAAAATGTGATTTCTCCATGCTTCCATAATTCAACGTCGCTTCCGCAGATTTTTTTTTTTTTATTTTTCCCGGGAGGTGAACATTTCTCTCCTTGTTCTTTTTCGCTTTCTTGAGAAAGCATAGACATATTGTGCTTAATTTGACCCGTTATTACTAGCTTGATGATGCCGCGCAACGTAAGAAGTGCAGTATTTTGAGGATACCGATATCTAGATATATAGTCTTAGTTACTAGTGTTCTGAATATATTTGAAGCAGTTGATGACACCCATGATGTATAAAAGGAATATTCCGAATATCTAAATATTGATACCCCACCCATGTCTATCATAAGCATAATCCCCAATACATTTAGGTAATCGTATGTACGGAAAATCAATTAAGCATCCATCATTCTTCCATTAACAGAAAACACGAGCAAACGATATATTTCTGTGTCCCCTTGGAGCTATTACTTTATCTCTCTTTAGACAAAGGCTCACCTCGTCACTAATAAAAATTCACCTCGGGACGAAGAGTATATCTTCGGGGTTGATCTCTCATAGAAATTGTTTTACCTCGCTAAACCACTTTCCGATGTATTCTTCTATTATGATTGCTCTTACCTGAGTTAAGCTTTCTGCTTCCGGAGATGATTCCATTTAAACCATGCTCTCCCTGGACGATTATTTTCCAAGGGTGTGTTCTCTGCTCATCTTTGGTAAAACTGTGGACGGCATTGAATAGGTGCTTGTTTTATTTCGGCAGCTTTAAGCATCATGCGGCAAATATTTTTTCTTTTTTATTTACGTATATCAAGTAAACCCATCTTAATTTTGTTCTGTCTAGACTCCAATTCGTACGATGATGGTGTGATCATGCCATCTTCTTCAGATGGTTTTTCTATTCATTATCTTAAAATAAAAGCAAAATTTTAAATCAAACGTGGTCGGCTACTAAAGAACAATGCAGCATTTGCCAAAATGCAATGACAAAGTACATTTTTCTCGTTTCTTCTCACAGAAATACAATAATGCATTGTTTGAATGTAAAAGAGACAAAATATATCCATTTGCCTAAAAATTCAATTTCCGGCTATTTGGCAGATTTTCTTAGAAATATGAATGTTTGGTAACCGACCACCGGCGATTGTAAGTTTGAGTTGTTTTTGTTTGTTTTTGTATAAGTTTAATTTTAAATTCTAGAATTGTTCAACCTACCGTTCCTGCCTCACAATGCTTTGATAACTGAATATCAAGATTATAAAATAAAATACCAATTTCGCACGAATACCTGATACCTGAGGTGGGACAGGGTGGATAAGGTCCGTTTTCGGCAGTAACGTGGGTTTAAGATTTATAGAACTTCTAACTTTTTCCACTTTACACCATGTAACTTTCTTGATATATACCCCATTAAGGTGGGATTCATCTCAGATGATAGAAAACTGTCTCAGCTTCCGTCAAAAGTTGTAGGACGTCAAAGTCAACAAATTGAAAAAAAAAATTCTAACTTATTCAAATTTTAACCATATTCCCGCCAAAATGCACAGTTTTTCTACAAAATTTAGAAACCGTGGAATATTACATGTAGGTTTTTGAGATATTGCCTTTTCCATGATTCATTAATTCTTAAAGTTTGCTACTGACGACGATAATCGAGCCTACTTTTGTGAAATTCCCACTGACTTATAACAATGGACTGAGCGATTTGCTATTTCATGTGGCACAAAAAACATTGTGTTTCTGTATATCACCGTTAGATCACCCTTTAAAACGATTACATAAAAAACATGTAAAACTCAACCAATCAGATGAAATTTTACACCCGTAAATCGAATTTAATTAAAAAAATATTTTTTCTTGTGCCCAAGCGATATTTTAATCGCTTATAAGGAATTAAACTCATTCCGACTTTAATTTTTAAAAGTTATTCGTAACTGAATCCTGCTTATGGGCAAGAGAGACGGAGCATGGTAAACACTATATTTACCTTATTCCTTCTGCAGTGATTGCATCTGTAGCCAACATAAAAACATCAAATGGCATAAGCAAACGTTCCAGAATGCAATATTTTGTGTTGGTAGCTCCAACTCTGCCATAGGGCGAAAGAGAGAACTATAAAACTTGTGCCATGCTTTCCTATAGGAAAATGACAATACGCTGCTCAGTCCATTGTTATAAGTCAGTGGAAATTCCACGCAAAATTATCAAAATTAATGAAATTCTGAATGTTAGAAACAAGAATATCTCAAAAACGGTTGCATTTAGGCAGGTACATGTTCATAGTCAAATTAAAGGTAACGTTCCGAGGTCTCTAAATCTTGTAAAAAAACTGTACAGTTATCATGCATTTTGGCAGGAAAATCGTTAAAATTTCAACAAATTAGGAATATATTTCCAATTTTTTACTTAGACGTCCTACAACTTCCGACGGAAGGTTACAGAAAGGCTGATTGAGCATTAATTGGAAAGCTGAAATAAATCACACCTTGATTTTAAGTACTGCTTCCACTTTACACCCTGTAACTTTCTTGATATACACCCTATATCAAGAAAGTTACAGGGTGTAAAGTGGAAAAAGTACTAAAAATGTTAACCCCCCTACTGCACGCCAAATCGCCGCGTCTTTCTTACCGTATTCCTCTGTGGCCATCCCACGTATTTTTTTTATGAAGTTTTAAATCACTATATACCGTAAAATCCCGAAGTACTATTATTAACAATATTTATTATCGTTCAGTGCTGCTATATTTTTTGGTAAAGATATAAAGCAATATGCTTCATTCGGCATTTATATCAGAAAAATCGGTTGCTTCGTAAAATCACGTAGTTTCTAACCTCTCTAGCGGGGTTAAGGGGGAAAAAAAATACGTGTCAGCTATTTTGGTATCCTGTACAAACTGTAAAAGTTTCATCCAAATCTGGCGTTATAAGCTCACATTCAACACATACAAAAGCTCGACGAGATACGGATGATTATATTCCGGAGTAGCTGGTAGCCCATAGTGAAAATGGTTCGGAGTTGCTGATAGGTCATATTAAAAATTGTTCGGAGTGCAAAGGGTTGAGCATTTGTTTTGTTTTTGGTAGAATAATTATTAGTGTTAGTTAAAAAAATTTATGTATAAATTCACGGCGTCTATCAATAAAATCATCAGTTGTTATTTTTTAATTTGAGCATCAGAGTTTTAGTATTCGGTTAAAGTGCCGTTTATACCATCTCCAACAGCTAGCAGTCCAAGCAACTGCATTAGCCTTGGTATATCGGTTCAAGTGCCGTTTATACCATCCACGTTTAAACTAAGAGCATCCAGGCAAGGCAAAGGAGTCTTGTCTTAACAGGAATTATTCGCATACACGACGGCGATGCCGTTACCGTTGGCCGTTGCCATACCATCCTAACAAACATTACGCGACTCGATAGCGATTTGCCTATGCGAAGTTTAATTTCGATCTCGAAGTCGTTTTCGAATCGATCTCGATTCGAGAACGAAGATTTCGAAGATTTTGCATTTGGGAGTGTGATACACAAAGATCGAATACGCTTGTGTTATAAACTACGAGAAGCAATAAAAAGTCAAAGTTTTATGAAAAACTTTATTTTGTTTAAAAAATCAAATATGGAAATATAGAATTTTCTCAGTTAAAGGCATAAATCAATTAGCATTAAAAACGAAATTTATGCATAGTTTATTTGTAATAGGAATTACAGGCTCGAAACTTTTAGTCCTTTAGTACTTACGGGATTAATAAAAACTTACAGTAACTATTAGAATTACAAAAAAAAACATACAAACAAAACAAACTCAATTATTGTTCAGTTAATAGTTCTTTAGAATTGTTATGCAGTATTGGAGGCCGACAATGGTCCTTGGGCCAGTAAAAATTTTTATGAGCGTATACTCTTAGATGAATAAATAGCATTCATTTCTTATTAGAAGTTTACAGAAAATGTTTCGGGAGAATTTTTATTCAGTCTGGTAGCCGACTTAAGTTATTTTCAGATACAATCATAATCATACAATGTGTGCCGTTGTCAGCCTCCAATGCATAACAATTTCTAAGAAAAAATTGCGGCCTTCCCTACATCAGTTCCAGACATAGCAGATTTTATATTGGAGCGAGGCACTGCTGGCTTACCCTTTGGTTACTTCTGCTCTGCTCTGCAGTAGTACCGCCTCTACAACACAACGGTACTAAGTCAAATTGGGTTTCGCAATCACTATTCACAATTCTTTACGCAAGGGTATTAGTATGCAATTATTTTAGATATTAACAATGAATGATTGGTATAAAACAAGTACAGGGATTGTTACCATCATTGATTTTAAATTCAACAATTTTTGTTTTGATATCATTTAACCTGTGAATGTATAACTCTATTACCAGAGATATTTAAATCATTTGCACTTGAGCAAAATATATTTAAATGCATTGAGTTTATAGGAATTTCGAAGAAAGTGCACATAATTTCATCCGAAATATAGCTCTCAAAAGCGGTATTGTTTTCTTGTTTTGAATAAAACTAGTAGATCCAGTTGGACCGAACAGCTGTCAGAATTTAGAAAAATCTTTAACTTGTGAAAATAAAAGTACACACATGTGCAAAAGGCTACTAGTTTTATTCAATTATCATGTTTCACAAAACGGTTACAGAAAATTCGATTAAACTTTTCTTGTTTGTTTTATGTATGTTCCATATTTCATTACACAAATTATTAGGAGTGTTTATAGATAATTTGAATTTTACAGTTGATACCGACTCGAAAGAAGTTCCGTTGAAATTCCAAATATGGGATACTGCTTCCATTCGGAGTCAGTACATTTTACGATTGTAAATTTGGCTGTATATGTGTCACTTCCTTTCTTCACTAATTTTTCTCGAAGAATCCATGCAAAAATCGTCAAAATTAAAGCTCCCTATCTTCACTGAATATTTTTATACCCTCGATGAAATCTAATATTAAGTTTGTGATTCCGTCCTCACGATAACTCGAAAACGCATGCTGAAATTGTTGCATATGGGATTTTAAAATAAAATTTATTAAAAAAACTTTTAAAATAAATAACTTTTGTAAATAAAATGGACTAAAAACTGAAAAATATTTTTATATTTTCTCAGTCATATACACAAGAAAAGCTTCATGGCAAATTAGAAATGTTAGAACTCCGAATAAATCTTAAAAATTAGGGCATCCATAACTATAATCACATACTTACTATGCGAGCCGTTTTTTCAATTTTACTCAAAAGAAACTTAAAAGTGTACAAGGATATACGAGTGTATTAAAAAAAAAATGCACGGTACCTTATTAATGGGATAACCTCCGTATATTGGAAAAGAGTAATTTTCCATTTGCAATAGGAATTACTTTCGCACAAGTAAAATTTTATTAACTTTGACACATCCATGTTCGCTAACGGGCAAAATATTAGGATTGGCCGATACCGATGCGATATTTTGAAAATTGTATACTTTAAATATCGTTGTATCGATATTTCAATAACTGTATCGCTAAACAAAATGTCTCTTCGAATGTCATCTTTCCTTACAATTTTAGGCCCGACATGAACAGACATGAGATATGTCTTAAGCGGGCGAATTATATACTCAGAGCATATTTTATTAACAGGATTTGTTTCTATTAATCGGGGGAAAGCTTTGGCGATCGGATATATTTTGAGAGCGACTTTCTTGGATGAAAAAGTTAACTTTTTTCTTCTCGTGATTGTGCGAAATTGGTGCGTCGTGGAAAAGACTTCTTATGAGAAAAATGTTCACAACAGAGCACTAATGTGACTGAAAGGAAAGAACGGAAAAAATATATGCAAAATGTAGTAACTGGGGTGTATGTTACCCAAGTGCGATACCGATAGTACTCGGCGAGACCACTTTTTCCGCTCGTGATTGTGCGAAATTGATGCGTCGTGGAAAATGACTTCCTATGAGAAAAAATGTTCACAACAGAGCACTAATGTCCCTGAAAGAAAGAACGGATGAGACATATTCGAAATGTGGTAACTGGGGTGTATGTTACCCAAGTGCGATACTGATAGTACGCCGCGAGACCACCTTCTTCCACTCGTGATTGTGCGAAATTGGTGCGTCGTGGAAAATAACTTCCTATTTGAAAAATGCTCATAACAGATCACTAATATCTCTGAAAGGAAGAACGGTAAGATTATGTTTAGTAAGTGGGCTGTATGTTACCCAAGTGCATGAAAGTAGGTTTTCTGCCAAACAAAAAACGTACCGAGAAAGTACCCCATCGATAGCACTCGGCGAGGCCTTTAATTTGATATGCAACAACTTAGTATGTATTGCATAGTACTATATTTATACCACTGACTTATAACAATTGACTGAGCGTATTGCCATTTTCCTATAGGAAAGAATGGCTCAAGTTTTACAGTTTTATCTTTCGCCCTATGGCAGAGTTGGAGCTAACAAGACAAAATATTTCTTACTAAACGTTTTCTTATGCCATTTGATGTTTTTATGTTGCCTGCAGATGCAATGACGGCAGAAAGAATAAGGTAAAGATATTGTTTACCATGCTCCGTCTCTCTTGCCCATACGCAGGATTCAGTTAAGAATAACTTTTGAAAATTAAAGTCGAAATGAATTTAATTCCTTATAAACGGTTTTAATATCTTAAGAAAATATAATATTTAATTAAAATTCGATTTGCGGGTGTAAAATTTCATCAGATTGGTTGAGTTTTACATGTTTTTTATGTAATCGTTTTAAAGGGTGCTCTAACGGTGATATACAGAAACATAATATCTGTGCCACATGAAATAGCAAACCGCTCAGTCGTAGCCCCCGCAAGATACAAGCCATGAACAAAGTCGAAAAAGAGAGCAGCGGGCCGGTCAGCAGGCGACATCCACAGTCTTCTTGCCTTGTCTTACTGAAGGAGTTTTTCATATAAAAGTTGCTTGTATTTTGTTCAAACGCTATAATTTCCGTAAATTTGTTCTACATACTATTTTTTTTAAACTATTAGAAAGAAAACATATTTTGGCTGCAATTTGTTTTAACTTCATTTTGCTGTGAGAGCGACAGATTTCGGCTTTAGGACCGGTTTAAGATAAAATTTTAGTTTTTCCTCCATGACGAGTATACAAAATGCCGTGAGAGTGAGCTCCTACTGCATGCTGTACCCGGCACGCTAAGGCCTTTTATTGTGTCGGTGCCTTCGGAGACTTCATGGCTTGTATTATATTCCGGGGATTACGGCTCAGTCCATTGTTATAAGTCAGTGATTTATACATATGTATAATAAATAACAAATATCGTATCTACGATATTAAAGATATCGATATTTTAAAAGCCAATGTATTGCTGTATCGATATTTTGAAAGAAAGAAAAAATGGAAATATCGGTGCATTGATATCGATATTTTAAAAGCCAATGTATTGCTGTATCGATATTTTGAAAGAAAGAAAAAATGGAAATATCGGTGCATTGATATTTTTTCAACTATTGGCCACACCCTACAAAATACTACTGAAAAGTAACGTTTCTCGTCATAGAAATAAAGAGCGATTAATCACGAAAAATCGCCCGTGCGTCAATCGCGCTCTTGTTTCTGTGGCCGTACCCTTAGGCTTGTATAAACTAGCTTTTTTATTTGTTGAGTGGTTTCATCCCAAGACATATGTTGCTGGGGTGACGATTAATAATTCTTTTATATGTAGTAACAATGGATTATGTAACTAAGTCCTCTGTAAAAAGGACTTGTTACATTTGACTGTGGAATTACTTCAGGTAATGTGGAGGAGCATTATTTTGGTGTTTACTAGTGGAGTTCAAGTTCAGGTTGCTGAAAAGTATTTTTCGTAATGCGTTAGATAGCAATTCGTTTATTATATGAGCTGGCTAGTTGTTCTGTATAATGTGTCCTTAATTAGTGAAACATTTTTGTCGATGAAGGACGAATCACTAAGTTGGAAAACCCGATTTATGAAGCCAGTTACCAAAAATGAAATAAAAAAAGCCTTTTCATACCGGACAATCCAAAAAACAACCACTTTCTGAATTATCTAATAAAAATAGTAAATACAGTTTTAAATACTGACTAAATGGGGCAACCCTTGGTGTTGCATATAAAGATTTAGGATTTTTACGTATATTGTGAAAACGGTAGTTCCTATACGGTTTTGATGTAATGAAAAGTTCTTCAGAATATGAAATCCTATAAAGTTATAGAAATATATGCGAAAAATCATTTCAAAAATCAAACTTGCACAGATGGGTGACTATACGAAATGACATATGTACGTGTATTCATCTAGGGTATCATAAGGTCTTAGACAAATTCTAGCTTTTTTACTTGTTTATTATTTAAAAAAATATCTTCGGCAATAAGGTCTTTTAAATCGGGCACGAAAGGCTTCAAAAAATCATCTGAATTCAGCGGTTTACTAATGCCTTCATAGGCATCTCTATTATGAAAGCGTGTTCCGTAATGTACAATATTAGATAGTATAGGTTAAGCCTGTTTTCGTGAGCTTTTCGCAACAGGAAGATCGTCTACATTAAAATTCAATATAAAATTAATATTGTCATGAGCGTTACAAATTAAGAAATCTGTTAATCCATCTCTCATGTCATAGCGAAATTATTCACCGTTATCTAAAGGTATTGCCACCGATTCCGTGGAGCTCGTTTTAAAGTCCTTGGATCCTTTGACGGATCAGCAATTTTCTTCGAAAGAATGTCTAGCAAGTCCTCTAAGCAATTATACCCTATTCGATGCTGACAGTCCATTGACCTAATTTTGAGGATAATCCCTGTTTCAATGATTGGGCCATATATATAGAACACATAAATGAATGAATTATCGCTACGGTTCATGGTCATTAGCAGGTTGAGAGTTATGCGAATAGGAAGATATGCCGACATTTGTGTCATGCAAAAATGAGAAATTAGAAGGCACTACAGGAGATAGACTGCTTGTACTCATTACAGAGTTGACAGTATCTTCAGCTTCCCTAAGAACTTTTTTGTATTTCTTTATAGCGTTATAGTTAACTTGCTTCTAAATATAAGAATTGTTTTGGCGACATATTTTTCTTATTTTATTATAATATAATAAAACGAAATCCCTTAAAATGTTGGAGAGAAAATTTATAAAATGCTCGAAACATAAAAATATAGGATACTTACCAAATGCAAGTTGACATGACTTCCAAAACGTATTTTTATATTTTTTAAGCTTCACTACAATATTCTAGCAGCCTTTTCCTTACAGAAACAAACAGGGAATGGCTGGAAGGTAGCACTTGTAACTCCCAAATATTTTCTAAAAGTGAAATGTTCCTTCATTTCTCAGAAAAAATTATCTCCCGGCGTTCCGCAAACAGTTTAGTCGAAGATTTTTCTTTCCAACGATAAATTGTCAAATTATTGCTGTTTCATGTTGTGAGACATGATAATTAGAGTATTTTTCGATAAAACCACACATTTTCGAAGAGTGATTCTTCGAAAATGTGTAGTTAAATATGAGAATTCGAGAAAATGTTTGCTGGGGTAGTGTGTGTATAATATGAAGACACAAATCAAACGATTGCACATATGACGGTAGCGGCACTTGTAAGACAATAATTGTAGCTGCGCAAAATCGGTTTTACCGGCCTATGTACAAATAACCTTATTGTGTGGGGGAATGTCGTCAGGGTTGACCAACTTTTTGACTTTTGCCCATAACTTCCGTTTAACGAAGAGTTTGTTAAATCCAAGCACATCTTTGGAAGAAATCTGGGAAAAACCAACACTTTTGCTGAACATTGCAAATTGATTGGTTGAAAAATAAAATAAAAAATGTATAGGCATTTAAAACATAAGGGAAATGCGATCAACATCGGCCAGTGCTATCTGGATTGGCCAGCCGACGAAAAATGTGCTTAAATCATTGAACATGACTTGGAAAAATTAATTGAATGAAATAAAAAGCCGAATTTGATGAATTTTTCTGTTTTCAGAAAAATTTTGATTGCACTTTATTCGGAATAGCATTTCGGGGAAATTGCGTTGTACTGAGGCACTTCAAGTACACATCTCTCTGGCTTTTCTGCCCTTTTTTTGGCGAGCATCTTCCTGTTGTTTTATTGACGGACTTCATTGGGATTGGTGATGGACGTTTTTTAGCGTCATCCAAGCACACGATCATAGTAGGCCAACCCTGACTACACAAAGTAGTCAACCATGATGACAAACGCATCGCCGCATCACGTGACACCACAACCAAACATGTTACAAGATTTAATTTTCTTCTTGAGCCGTACAACACATTCACGATAATTACCTTAATAATTGCATATTTTCTCCTCACTTTCTAGCCGTATTAACTGCTGCTAAAAGACTTTTGTTTTTGTAATTTCATACTCCTGAGTGTACAACACGTGCTTTGCATTCACACTCCAAATCTGTAATGTCGCGAAAAGTTCGTTGTTAATGAGAGAAGTTTTCCGCGCTCTAACGCTGGTAGTGCTAGTGGCCAAAACTGAAAATATCGCAGATGAACGACCGAGGCGACAAGCCAATCCTTACGACATTCCTTACTAAATATAGATTCAGAAAGTAATTTTATCTGCTGAAAATAAGAATAAAAATTGCCTGTGACTATATTTTGACGCCACTGCAAATCTTCTTAGAGCCAAGGCGTCTTACGAAATTTTTTTAACTTAATCATAAAACTATCAAAAATGCCGGATTCCAACCCAAGATTCTTTTATCAGTTTCTCAACTGTAGTAATATATCAGTAAAACAACAATGAAATTAGATGTTATCCTTGTGTGATTGAGGAAACAATAGTTATCTACAGGAACTTGTTAAATTTCAACCATAGGTTTTATTAGGGTGGCGAAATGATAACAAAAGTTTACACGAAATCTACCAAACATTCCCTGAGGATATCACATTGCATAAACAAACTTCAGGCAACTAAATCAATCAAAACAAACACGTCAACAATTTGTCAACCACTTAATTAATTGACTGACAGAAGCAGCAGTCACTTTGAAAGTTATATATCCTTACGGAGGGATACTCTGTCCTTCCTTCCAATTCCAATGAATTCATTTAATTATATCCCCGAGGTGTCGTGTGACAGTACAAGAAAATCCAGAAAAGTGTCCGCAAATGTTTGTCAAACTTCTTAGCACCACTTCCGCTATGACATCCAACTCTGCGGTTCTCATATTCGCGATGGAAAAACTTTTGCGTATTGAAATTATGGAGGGGAGGTAGATAGGGAACCGCATGAAAGTTTCAAACACAGTCAATGTACCCGTTCAGGGAATAATTTTCGTTTCTTCTTGAAACTGTAAAAAAAAAAAAAAGGAAAATAAAATAAAAAATAAAAGTAAAGTAAAAGAAATTCTCGTGAAAGCACTTCATCTTATTACCCAGGGTTAGCTGAGTAGGGCGTTATGAACATGTTAATTTTAAGATCTTTTGAATGGCGGTGGGACACCAGAGTGGGGTGAAAAGTATACCGATAAACTTAAAGATAACTTTTTGTTTAGTTTCCGTATACAAAAGTAGCAATTGCCCTATGCAGACGAAATGTCTTGGGCTACATTTTCACTGTTACGATATGGGTGGCTGGACCCGCGAAGTTCTTCTGAATTTTGTCCTTCGGATTAAAACGAAATCTCTGGATGTGTCTAAAGAAACCGAACAAAGTTTTCGTTATTTTTCTGGAAGCTACAATAAAATCCACTTAGAAAGCACAAAAATACTTTTCATATACAGAAGCACTGGAACCAATTGCACCCTTAGCTTATTAGCCCGTTATACCAAAAAGGAAATCTTTTGCCTTTTGATTGTGGGTGGTCAAATTTCTTTGCGTCTTTGAATGTAACTCGAAGGAATTTTTCAGAATAAGGTAAAATGCTAAAAAGATTTCTTTTTTTTGTTAAGTTTCTTAAGTTACTTTATAGTCTAAAAAGATAAATTGAAGCTGTTGTTTGTTGTGAGAAAGTGGGAAAATAATTGACTTGAAATTAAAAAAATGTGAAAATCAAGTTGCGAGAAATTTATGAAAACAATTTCATTGTACTTAAAGTAAAGAGACTTGGAAGACTTTTTTTAACCATACAAAAACGTTTTGGATAAAATTGTTGGTTTTAGATGTAAGATTTTGCAAAATTACTACTGGAAAACATTCCTTGTACCTAGCAGTCCCTTCATGAATTTATGGATGGTTGATTTTCATAAGTTCAGTAATTGCCGTTTACTTCTGTAATTGGATAGTCATGTAAATAATGTGAGCCGTGAATTTATGAAAATGCTCAGTTGATCTTACTAAACTGCCTTGTAGCGTGTGCTTAATCCTAACCAGCTATGAATTATGGTTAAGCATGGTAACGTTTTTTTAAGCATATTTGCATATGCACTTCAGCCAATAGGTTTGATTATTCTGCATTGTTGATCTTATAATTTTTGCTCTTTTCTCCAATAAAAAAAAAAATCTTTTAAAGTTCAGCTGAGCCAAATTCTACAGATCTTTGGTTGTGCCCAGGTATTGTTACCTCAGGGCCCACCAGAATTTTTAGTTATGATTCCTTCATACACTGAAGCGACTCGTTCTGCATGTGTGTTGAAGTCTTGCATTATCGACGTAGAGGGTCTTGTTGATTCTGGCTTGTATTGTGGTTTGACTACACTAGGTGTCTCGAGGCAGTTGCCCACACACGATTGGGGATTGTAGTACAGCAATAGGAGTAACGGCCTACCAAGTAGAGCTGGAATGTAGGTACGGCTGTAAGTCGTTAACCTGCTTCAACTGCCAGTTCGGATTCCAGCAATAACCAAGAGCGTCCTTGGTGTGTCACCAGTATTCATGCCGTTAGCTCTGGTTGTGCACGTATCAACACCTGAAAATTGTGTAAGAAATTTAGGTATAGGTCAAAGAAAATATGTTCCGCTTATTCCAATACACGAATATTGCTTGTCGGAGACCAATATGGCCTCAGTCATGGTAGTGTCGTTACTAACTTTGTTGGGAACCTATTGACGCTGTTGACGAGCGCGGATCTGGCATTGAAATTAGGCGCGGGTCATCTTACAAATTACGAAATTAAATTGAGCAAAACAAAAAACAACTTCCAGCGCCGTAAGTCGCTTAGTTTAGCCACAGGAGTACTGCAGTACTAGGAAAGTTTCCTCCATGTCATTTTTTAGCATTTTAGTATACTTTTTTACAAAAAGGCATTTTTTTATTAGAATAGTAATTTAAGGTGCAAACTGCACTACAGGAGTCATTCAAACCAAACTTTTCTCAGTTTTACAGACTGGTGTATATATATGGACTGCTCGGTATGCTATTTCATGCGGGTGCAATTTTTTGTGTCGAAAATAGTTCTTACGTCGGTGCCAACATTGAAAAACCCATTGGGGGGAAGATGAAAAATGATTTTAATAAAACCTTTCAAATTTCTATTGAGTATTTATGAATAAATTTCCTGTAGTAAAACAATTTTCACCACTAATTAACCCAAATAATTAATTTGAAAACATTTATTTTGACGAACCTGGTTATTTATTTGTTGTGTACAGTTCTCTCTCAGTTGGTGCTTGGTGCTTAAACCGAAAGAGAAGGCTATATAGAAGTGAGCCTATTTTCTGGAGTGTTTATCTATGAACGTAGTCAGTTAGTGGTTTTACGTAAGAACGCTGCAAATATTTTAGAATGTTTGAAGTTAGGACTAAGTTAGAGCTCTGGTCACCCGAAGTCGTGGTCCCAAACTCAAATTCTGAGAAAAATTTATACACATATATACATCACATGCATACAATAATATTCATTGAAATAAATTTTGATTTTTTCAGTTTTGGAATAAATTTTTTTTAAGTTGAGTTATACAGGGTGTTCCATACGTATCGCATTTCCCTTATACCCGGATTCCCCGTTCAATTGTGAGCAATAAATTCTATGGCAGGAGAGCCGGAAAATACATGGTGTGGGCGGTAGGGGGTTTTATGATATTGGGTGCTTTTTATCCAAATACCATGTAACTTTCTTATTATACACCCTATGAAGCTGACTTGCATCTCAGGTGGTAGCAAACTCTCTATGGTTTCTAGCAAATGCCCAACTACCTCTCTACCCGATTTCCGTCGGCAGTTATAGGACGTCAAAATCGAAAGATTGGAAAATTTTGCAATTTCTTTTTCAATTTTAACGATTTTGCCGCTAAAAGGCAAGATAAGGATAGCACTTTCTTGCAAGATTTCGAGACCACGGAATGGTACCTTTAATTTGACATGTACCTATCTAAATTCGTCCGTTTTGGAGATATTACCGTTTTTATGATTCATAATTTCATCAATTTTGTTAATTTGCGTGGAATTGCATAAAATTAGGCGCGATTCCTATTGTTATTAGCAAAATTAATTATTATTATTATTATGCATCATAAAAACGCGAATATATATGAAAACCGGTAGCATGTGTAGAATCAAATGAAAGGTAACATTCGGAAGTCTCGAAATCTTGCAAAAAAGTGCTATCCTCATTTTACCTTTTAGTGGGAAAATCGTTGAAATTGAAAACAAAAAAAAATTGCAACCATTTCCAATTTTTTGACTTTGGCGTCCTATAACTGCCGACGGAAAGCGGGTAGAGAGGTGGTTGGGCATTTGTTTTAAACCGGAAAGGGTTACCTATCACCTTCATAACAAGAAAGTTACATAGTATTAGGATAAAAGCACCCAAAATAACAAACCCCCTGGCCACTAGTTGGGAACTCCGAAGAATAAATTGTCCGATTTATACTCGATGGTTGTCACGCGTTCAGAAAACTGCGACCAGAGACAGACTCCATAGATCTACGTCATTCAATTAGCTCACATTTGCAAAGAACTATACTTTATGTTTTGTTCTGTGAAAATGTATTGTAGTTTATATCTCGACTATAACCAATTTCGATTTGACGGGTGTGTAGTAACTTAGAATTTTCAAATTTCGTGCTCATAAATTATTCCAAATTTCATACATCATCTAATGCAAGCTCAGCGCCTCTAAAATCAAAACGGCCACGTCACCACATCACTCTCACTTACAGCTTCTCTTTCTAGAAAGATAGCACTCTTCTCTCTTAATCAAGTCGCGCTGTTGGTCGTGCATTAA
Source organism: Dioctria linearis (assembly GCA_963930735.1). Taxonomy (NCBI): domain Eukaryota; kingdom Metazoa; phylum Arthropoda; class Insecta; order Diptera; family Asilidae; genus Dioctria; species Dioctria linearis. The sequence continues at coordinate 76,321,608 of OZ005742.1, read as the reverse complement.
AGTAAAGTTCTTAGAATTAATTGTGTAGAGTAGCGTATAAGTATAGTGTAAAAATAAGAATTAGTTCAAAAGGAGAACAAATCTCTTTCCTTTTCGGACATCCTATACCTAATATACCTCCACATATGGCTACCCTATGCATTCCTATTAAGGTTATCCTGCTACCAAATTTTGTTTAAGTAATTTATAGTGATTGAGTTATAATTTTTCATTTCATACATATGTAGTACATATGTACTAGATTATTTACTTTTATTATTATTATCATATCACTGCTATTCATATGCTAGAGTCCTCTTTCTGCGCTGCAGATTTTCCCTACACATTGTTTTCCAGTTTCTGGCTCTTTACCTAAAATCCAAACTTCTTATTCGTCTGATGTTATGCTGATATCTTGCTCGAAGAGACAAAAGCCCTACGTTTAAAACCGCCCGCGATTGAAAGGTTTTCAAAAACCATCATTATTTACTTGTAGATCGTACTCTATCGACTTATTGCATGTCAACCATGTAACTAAAATCCTCAAAGTATGAGAAACCAAAATTTTACCTTTTCTGTCAAAGGAAAACCTCGATTATATTCTGCTAGCGATACGCAGACGATTTTTATTCGTTGATCAATTTTAGTATGATATTTCAGCTAATTTCTAGTAAACATTCCAGGCGGTGCTACGTGCTGCTGTTATTATTTTTCCTGTTTTTGTCTTCTAATTTCACTGATTTCAAGAACTTTAACTTTATACCTCCTTAGTTCTTTCTCAACTTTGACTAAACATGAGGTTTCTCCGAACTTTCTCACGTACCATTGTTCAAATCGTATCCTAATACATGTGCTTTTAGTTGCTACCGTTAAGATAACTTATTCGAAAAAGAAGGCAAAAATGAGATAAAAAAACTAAGGATTATATCGGGCCCACTTTCTGAGCATTGCCCACTTTGATACTATTTAAACAAGACTGTGTGTCACTAGAAAGACCTGTCGTTTCTGTATGAAAGATGACGAAACTGCTTAGAATGTCTTCTGGCACGAGTAAGTGTAAAATATATAGAAAAGGCATTCCCATTTCCAACTTTTTAGTATCGATGGACCTCAGGGATATTATGCGCGGATTAGTAGACAAAGAACAATCAGCGCATGTGGCAGAATGTATTATACTCTGTCTCAAGATTACCAGTTTATGTCAGTGCTTGCTTGATATCGGACTTACTGGTCGAAGCGAGATCCATCTAAAGTCCCTGCCCATATATGGATCACGGCACCCGGTTGATTTAGTGCAACTCCACGCCGAGAGCCAGACGCGGTATGCAGTTATATAAAGCAAATTGTCCGCCTAGGTCATGCAGACTCTCTGTCCGCATATGGGTTACCACAACCACCACGAAGCTCCCACAAGGGGACCTTCTCCATGTTGAGGCGAATAGCACTACTACAGCAGCACCATTCGTGGCTCTTCAAGCCCGTGGCACCAAGTTAGCAATGTCGGCTACCCAATTGGTACGGCTTCGTAGCACGTAGTACTGAAAGTGGTATTTTTACATGCAGATATCCTTTTAGTAATGGGATTAGTTACTCCATTCGGGCCTAAGATCTTATTCGCAAGATCCAAAAAGGTTGTATATATCCTCCACAGGCATAACACAACTTTAATAGGCGTTGTCAGCGGGGACCATGAGAGGGTTGAGATATGCCCGTATTAAAGACTGGAGAGGCTGGAGAGGGTAGAAATCAACACGAGTAAAGTTATAGGTGATCATACATACTTACCATATAAACACTACTAACATACATACTTGATTTCCATTATTCATCAAACATACCATCTTTCGCCCCCTGCCCAAGAGGCTCTGTTTGAGATTTTATTATTCTGACTTTCATGAGTACTTGAATTCTTTGTATAATGGACAGTAACGTACGTCGCCATTATACCCTACTACGGTACCCACAAAGTCAAAAATCTCATATTTTATTTTGCAGAGTTTATTTCTCGCCTTATGAACACATATCTTCTTTGTATGATGACCACCTTGCCATTCATACCCTACTACAGTGTTCACTGTGGGAGATAAAATGTAATCTTAAATCTAAACCATTCCAACAAAGCAACAAGTTTCTTCGATTAAGTATGCATACTTTCCTCTGATACAGCTTTCATCTTGGGTAGCCCTGCGCTTTATAGTCTTCTTTCCGCCGCCTCAGAAATAGACAATTGGACTTGCTTGTATTCTGAATTAGGTAATTGCGTTTAGCCAAGTCACGGAAGTCTATCTAGGTCATCGTTAACACACATAACGCTATGCTCTCATAAGCCAATTGGCCTAGGTTGATGTACGTAATTTTATTCGTCATCAGCGTAAAGGTGGATCAAAGTGTCGTGGGTCATTAATTATGTACAGACAGGAGAGAGGAGGACTGAGATTAGAACCTTGAGGTTAGGGGAGATGATACTGACTGAGTGATCTTTACCTATAGGCTACGGCAGAGTAGAAAGTTATTTATGACAGAAATAGCTGTAGAAAAGAAAATGAATCTCGCCGCAATTTAAGAAGTAGCATATCATTATTAATCGAATCTAACGCATTATTGAGATTTAATAGGACTAGTTTATCTATCCCATATCTGTTAAGAGTTTCCCCAACGTTCGACATCATTTGGAGCTATGTATGTCGACTCACAGCTATGCCGCGGTCTAAAACCTGAATGCCGGTGAGATGTTAAAGATTATTGATTCAGAAAGAAAGTAATTTGGGAGTGCATTAGTTATTCAAGAACCCATCAATTTCCACTTAACCCATAGAGAAGATAAGGTTGGCAACAGTATCTCTATATCAAGGTCCCCGGATCGTATGATAGTCAAAAGCATTCCAGGATTTCCCAATTGAAGCATTGAGTTCGTGTCAAACGGCTGATGCAGTTGCCGGTTTGAAATAAAGTGCAGTTTCTATAAACTCAATTGTCATTCATGTGTAGTATATGTATGTACTAATTCATTTAATTTGGACTATTGTCGGCTGCATTTATTCTGAAGAAAAAGTATCAGTAAATTACTAAAAAAACTGTAAAAATATTTATCTGCCCAGGCGCAGCTTGTTTCTATTATTCCTAATTACCTACCCCGCCCTCTCCAAAGTTACTGACTTTTCTATCAACAGCAATAATAACCGG